>VXAX01000177.1:385185-503984 GCA_013399835.1 Leptocoma aspasia | reverse complement strand
GGCGCCCCGGGAGCGCGGCATGGCCGGCGCTGGCGAGCAGGCGGAGGACGGGGAGGAGAACATCCTGTACGACCTGCTGGTCAACACCGAGTGGCCTCCGGAGACGGAGGTGCAGGTGCGTGTGGCCGCGGCACGGGCGGGGGAGGGGACCGGCCACGTTGGCGCGGGCGGGGAGGCGGAGGCGCCCTGGGCGCTGCGGGGATGAGCTGGTGCTTCCACGGAGGCTCAGCGGGATGCCCGCGCTGTTCCTGACGGGCACACGGGGTGTCCGTGCGGCCATTGTCCCCTTGTGCCTTCGTGTCACTTAATTCCCGCCGTGGCTTGTGCCGCCTGGGATGCCCTGAAGTGTTTCTTGCTTATTGAACAACGTACGTCGGGTTTTACTGCTGAGCTGACACGAGCGGAGCTATGGTGAATGAAGTCCAGGTTTCGTCTCTAGAAACTGCTGTACAGAGGGCTGTGGAATCTGTCCTGGTGAAAACAGGACCTTCATTGAGTGTACCTTGTATGAGGAAAATTAGATCCTCTCTCTGGACTCCTGTATCAGTATAGTTGTGTCTGGATTTGCAGGAGTGGGGTAAAAATGAAAAATATTTCGCTTTATGTCCACGTTGTGCATAAATGGATGCCAGCGCTTAAGAAATCAGAAAACACTGTTCTTGTACTGCAGGTTTTTAGTTATTTCTAGCTGTTCTTCTTCCTGAGTCACCGAAAAAGCTGAGAAGCTCTTTCATATTTCCTTTTTCATGTTTTCCTCTGCAAGGTGCTGAGCTTGCTGCCTCTATGTCTGCTCTTCTCTGACTTGGATATAGAGGATGCAGGCAGTGTGATTTCATTTCTGTCTTGTAGTGGCTTTTAAGTCCACTAAAGTTTTTAATGCATTTCCCACAGAAAGTTGGTAATGGAAGGATTTTTACAAAGTTTTATGCTTAATGAGAACAACTAAACAGAAAAGATGTAAAAACATCACAAGTGGAAGAATGTACCTGTTAAAAATTACTAGAGGCATGCTCAAAAAAATAGGTTTTCATTTATCAGAAAAATTTTTTCTTGTTGCTCTTGATCTGTAAATCCTCAGTTGCAGCAACAGGTATGCGTGTTTGGAAAACACCATTGCAGTATTACCAATTACTAACTTAATAGGTTGTTTGTATAGATGAATCAATAGTTACACCTATTTTAATTTAACTGTGTTTTAAGAAATGGCAGATAGTCTTTAGTAACATATGGGAACAATTTTCCTGTTGCAAACCATGAGGAGGACTTAGTTATGATGGCACAAGGCTGTGGTTCTTCTGCAGCCCTGTTAAGGGGGCACATTTCTGACAAGTGTCTTTTCTGCTGCCATTAGTGTTCTTGAAGTTGTATGGTGAGATGATTAAAGAACTAATTAGTCTGAGAAACAATCGTGTTGTTTCATTTCCTTTTGTTAAGTGGTCCCTCTAGTACCCCTGTAGGTACCAAGGGGACTGTGAGAAGTATGCCAGTGAGGTGACACCTCCCTTTAGTGGCAGCATGTGGGGATGCCAATTTAAAGTGACTGTGTAGCCACAGTCTGAGGGTCCTCAATCTGCCCTAGTAGTCAGAATTTCTAAGCATCGTTGAATTCTGCTTGTCAGCTTAAGCAGATGGTGCTGGTTATTTTAAACTTGGTATTTCTTGCCTATTTAAGATAATGCCTGTTTTCAGTAGCAGAAGTTGGAAGGTTAGAAAATATTATGCTGTATAGTTTGCTTGGATTTACATTCTTCTTGGAAACTGTCAGTACTCAAGGGCACTTCTGATAGTCTTTTTACCATTTTAGTAGGAAATTGATTTTACACTGACAATCATAGGCAAACAGATTATTTTGTCAGTGTGAGTCAGTTTTTGCCTTAAGGTGCCTTAACAGTGGTGTTACTTAGGTGACTGTGATTTTCTCTTTGGAGCATCTGTCTCTTTTAATCCTGTTTTTCTGACACTCTTAAGAAAAAAAAAGTCACACCCAACTTTCTTGTAGAACTGAGTCTTTTGGCATAAGTGAGGTAAGGAATGGTAGAAAGGGAAAGGAAGTTGAATGCTGCACTGGGAAATGAAATTAAATGTCTTCCTATGCAGTAATGTAGGCTACAAAGCCAGACCTTAAACTTTCACAGGTCTTTATCAACTTTATTTTTCTGTTATTTCGTTTGGGATTATTATTTTTAAATTCCAGAGTACTAGAATTTACAGCTCTAATTATTGGAAGATGAGTCTTGTTATGGCTTGAAGATGGAAAATCATGTTAAATTTAAGACATTGATAAAACTGGCATGGATCTCTTAGGTTGAATGCCCAGATTTGCTTTAATTTTAGTTCTTGTCAGTATTGTCATTCGCCTGTACTGAACTTTGCTGTACTGTGCTGGGGGAAGAAGAGGAGGGGCGGGGGGGTTACAGCAGTTATTTGTGAAGGAAACACACAAGCATTTGACTATACCAGAGAAGAGAGTGGTGTGAAATCAAGCAGTCTCTATTCAGGATGGTGGTGCCAGTGTATGTAATGCACTGTTTGAGAATGCTGAAATATATAATGAGAATAAAAGGAATTGCTGAATAGTAGATCCATGAAAATAGTGAATGAAGCAGTGGCTGTGGACAAGGTTGCAAGAGAGGACTTGTGTAGTCATTTATGGAAATATAGGAAGATTGAATTCTCTTCTTCAATTTATTTTTCAAAATGTATCACCTCGTCTTGCGGGTTTTTTTTTTCATTACAATCTAATATTTTGAGATTTCCCCACCACCCACCAGCTGCTGTCCCCGCAGTAAGCTTGCAGGGTGTGCAAAAAAATCCCAAACTAAGTGCATGTCTTGTCAGCAAGAAACTTACTTAGATTTTATTTCTGGAATGCTGTAGGGAAGGAGAAGTTGAAGTTGTTTTCCCAAGAAGGAATGAATTAAAAAAGAAATACAGCACATCTGGTAACCATTGCTATTGCTGAAATGATAAGAACGTATTATAAAAAGTAAAATTCAAGTCTTCAGGATATAATAGTAAATCAGTTTTGCAAAGAGTTTAAGATGTGTGGCATAGCAGCCTGTAGTTTAGGCTCAGGAGCAAACACTTAAAATATTAAGAAAAATCCAAAGAGATGTAAGCACTTTTAGGAAATGTTTTTTACTGTGAACTTCCTCATAATCCAAAGACTTTCAACAAGCTCTGCTTTTAAGGTCCCTAGGAAATTGCAATTCTCCCTGAGGTACTAGGGTAGCTGTAAGAAATAATTTATGCTCTCACTTATTTTACTGTAATGCCTTGTTATTTCCTGGCTGATCAACCTGAATGTGGAATGTTATCTATTAGTACAGCTGTGTTTGCTTCTTACATGTTGTGAGATGACAGCCTGGTTATTTGAAAGACTGTTTGTGGATTGCAAACTTTGCCTAGAAAACTAAGCTTTACTTCAATAATTTAAATTTGGGACCCCAAATATTATTTTTTAAGCATAGACATATTCCAAAATGTTGATAAATTTGTATGTCTTCCAGTGTGTATTCCTGTGTAACTTGGTGAGGTCTGTATATTTCAGTTAATGAGAAATTTGCTCTATGTATTTTATATTGAATAGAAGAGAAAATTCAGTCATTGCCTACTCTAATGCTTACTTTGTGGTGCTCTAATATTATCATTAGAAAGGTATAAGCATGATTGCTTATTTTGGGGATTTGTTTGTAGATCCTTCCTTATTGGTTATCCTTGTTTTCTTCTCAGTTTTGTATCTTTTTTTTGCTTTTTACTGACAAATAATTTTATCTCCTCTTATAGATAATGCATACTGTGTTGTTTTGTATTCCTTTTATCTGTGTTTGGAGAGTGCTGTCATTTGTATAGTGACTGCAGTTGTTCCCTCTGCCTTAAGTAGAGCAGGGCAGGTGGAAAGGCTGTGTGAGATGCTATGGAGTAGAGGTGGTTATCTGAGTAGCCATATTACATAGTACAAATTGACATAAAAATGGTGTTTTTTTCAGAAATTGTTTGTTTCTCTTGATGTTTCTGAAACTTTCATGAGCAATCTTTAGGTAGCTTAGCACTTAGATATTAGCATATGTTGCACACTGCTAGGCATTACAGATCATTGTGGCATTTATTTGGCATTAAAGAATGAATTATAATAGCTAACAGGAGAACATAATCAGAAGTCAATGTCTTTTGTTACTATCCGAAGATTGAGGCAAAGCTGAATCAATAGACAATCTGTAGCACATTTTGTTTATTGCATCTTGGCATTTAAATTACTTGGCGTTATAGCCTGTTTTAGCTTATGCAGTTAAAGTAGACACTATATGAAGTAGTGAGTAATAGAAAATACATAAAGAACTTGTAGGCTTGGAGTCAACTTAATCAGTGAATGTATGTATGAGTATTGTATTTAAGTTAAAACGTGTGACATACTGTCTGATGATTATTGTTGTAATTGCAGCCAAGAGGCAACAGAAAACATGGTGCATCATTTATCATCACTAGAGCGATTGCAGGTAAATGTTACTTGTTCTTACATTCATGACTTCTAAGACTGTGCGGATTACTTATAAATTTGACAATTTCTGCCCATTAGAGTGCCTAATGTAGTGGAAGTAGAGTGCAGGATGTGTTTTCAGGAAGATGTTTTCTGACTGTGAACATGGCTGTGTTATTTTTATGTCAATTTCGTGAGCATTCTTGTCTCCATTAGTTTGTTGGGACAAACTAATAAACCATACATATTAGAAGTTAACAAGGTCTGTGTTTTGCAAACTGTATTTGAACTTTTTTCTTTTCCTAACATCTCTTGAACTGGGCTGTTTGCTAGTTCTATGAGGAAGTTTTACATTCTGATGATACTACACTGCATAAACCAAGTGTTAAATGGCAGTGACTGAACTGTATTTTCATCCAGTAGGAATTTCTCTTAGAATTTCAAAAAATGTGCAGTGGTTTGGTTTTTTTTGTTTGTTTAGTTTGCTTTTGATTTGCCATTTGCACTTATTCTAACATAAGAGTTCGTTGACTAAGTATAAGGGATTTTTCCTTCAATACCTATTTCATTAATGAGAATTTGAAATTCCCTGTGCAGTAAGCTGGAGGGTGTTTTAAGACTACTAGAGATGTAATTTTTACCTCTTTTCATTGTAGGTCCTGCAATGTTTTTGCTTCAGTACATCTGGTACAGGTAGGTTTTACAAGAATGCTAGTTTATTTTCTTGTGTGGTAATATTTTTATAGCTATTTGATTTGATGGAAAGTAATCCTTAATGGGAGTAAAACGGAACACTTGTTTAGAATATTGTCGAACCAATGCTTAGAATAGCCTCTTTCCATAAATTGAGTTGTAGCTGAAGTCTAAATAGAAGAAGACTGGTATGTACTAGTTTGACTTTGTGCTTTTATCAGAAGCTGAAGTAACATTGCAGTTGGAACAGGTTTCTTCAAACATATATTTGTCCTTTCCACTCCCAGCTGAGATACTGCAAGGGAAGCTGCTGTGAGGTTTTCTCTTAAGCCTCAGTAACAGATACAATGGCATGACAGGGTTTGCTTCCTTCAGAGTAATAATTTTGAATTCTTTTTCTTTGACAATTCAAACTCATACAAAAAGCTTGGTAACTATTTGAGCAGCACTCATGCCATTTATAAATTTAAGTTTTGATTCAAAAAGTCATTAAATGGTCCCAGAAATTTATTGGGGTAAGTACAATATTTCTGGAAAATTTCAGCTCAGTGGTTATACGGCTTAGCAGATTTGAAGATAACAGTTTCCTGTTTTAAAGGGTAATCTGCTGGTTTTGAGTTATATGGAAAGGGACATTAATGTGACTTCGTGTGAAACAATACTGTTCTTGAATTTGGAAGGGAATGCTGTTTTCCATCTTGCAGGTTTTCTACTTTATTTTTGTGCACCTACTCCCCCCCACCCTTTTCTCGTGAGGGGGTGATGTTTATGGGCAACATGTGAGTCGAGTTGTAAGAATTCAGTTGTAGACAGAATTTACTTACTTTTCTTCCCTCCCTCCAGTAATTGTATTTAAAAGCTAATTTCAAGCTTTTATAACTTATTCTAGTTGCTGTTTTCATGTATTTGAATGAGTTTTGGAGGCGCTTGGGAGGCCTCTAGTTTTAAAGTCCCACTAAATGCAGGAGAGCACTGAATTCTGACTGGGCACCTTGGGGCTCCAGCTAGGTCTCAGAAAGGTTAAAGGATGGAGAACCCAGAGGGTCTCTGGTCAGCCTGTTTAAGTGCATGACTGTCTCCATGGTGAAAAAATCTCTTTTTAATGTCAGCTTGGAACCTCCTTGGTTTTGGAATTACAGAGACATTGAGGTTGGAAAGAACCTTTACAGTCATCGAGTCCAGCTGTTACCCCAGCACTTCCAAGACCTCCAAAGGGTTGATAATAGTTTCTTGTGTTCCTGCCATGCACCTCTATTGCTCCCATCTTCCTGGTAATCTCTGAGGTATCAGAATGACATCAGAATGCTGCTGTTTTGTCATCCTGGAGCCTTCCCTTCTTCAGGCTAAACAAGTACAATTCCCACAGCATCTGGTTTATTGTAGGGCAAGTACTCAGTCCCCTGATCATCTTGGTGCCCCTCCTGTTTACTGGTGTTCTTTTAATGTGTGTACCAAAACTGGCTGGTGACCAGAGGGTGAAGAGTGATAAATAAATTATCAGTTCCCTTAATATGCAGTTTTGTTCTGTTAGTAAAAACAAGGCTGTTGTTAGCCTTTGTCGTTGGCAGGGTGCAGTGTTGATTCATGTTCAGTTCCAGACCCTCTCAGGTAATTGATGGTTGCCTTGAAGCTGACTTGTGTGGAGTGTGTATCTCAGGTGCTGCATTGTTCGCTGTGTGTTCTGATTGCGCCTGATGCTTTTGGTATTTCAGCCCTGCAAAGTTTTCTCTGCCTGCTGGACTGGTCCGTCTGGTTAGTAAGCAGATCAACTGGCACCTCGTACTTGCAAGGTAACCAGCTCCCATGCTTTGCCTTTTCTGACAGGACTGAGTGCATTAACACTTCCTCTGCTCCCCCCACCATCCCCACTCAGCCATGCTGAGTTGATATTGGGCTAAAGATCTTTCTGGTCAAGAGGAATACTGGAGGCTCTCACAGGTGGCCTCACTGTGCTACCTAGGGGCTTCTACCTGCTTCCCTTCAGCTAGTGCACCTCTCACTCAGGGCTGAATGTCTGTCTAGCTTTTGGAGCAAAGCGGCTTGCAGTGCAGTCATTTTCAAATTCAAGTCCTGAATTTGATTGATTAAAGACTTATAACTTGGCAGGATATATAATTTTAAAATAAGCAATTTATATTTGTGAAAAGTGAATGCATACCCTCAAGACTTGTCTGCTGTTGTGTACACAGAGAAGTGAGAGTTCCAAGGCTAGAACCAGCTGTTCTGCAGGGATTTTAGCAACATCAGTGAGATCGCTGGCTTTTAAAAGTAAGCACAGAAAAATGGTTCAGTGACATGATTACATGAAGGTAGTAGAGAAGGTTTCAGTTTATGTTGTATGCAAAGACACATAATTTACTGAATTATGGTAGTTGTTTATACCAGATAAAGCAATAGGTAGTTTTGTACGTAGCTGTTGTAAAATTATCTGTAAACAACATGTGACCCTGACCTCTCATGCAGTGGGATTTTAGACATTGTGCTGTTTTCTTGGTGCTGCTGGAAAGGAGTGGCAGATAGATTTCTTTGAAATGAAAAGAATATCATAGCATGGGTATTTTATTTTTAATAAAAATTGGTATTTCCCATTTAAATTTTTTAAAAAATTTATGAATGACGCAATTTATATCTAATAATGGACAAAAGCACCTAGGAGTCTGATGCACATTCTTTAAGGAGTGGACTTTAAATGAACTTTCACATCTATTTTTTTCTTTCAGCAATGGTAAATTGTTGGCAGTTGTTCAAGACCAATGTGTAGAAATCAGGTAACTTAGCATTATCTGTTACTTCAGCTGTGGAGTTCTGAGAAAGTGTTTCTGGTCATTTGCTAGCAATACTTTTACAGATTACTTTTTTGTTTTGCAGTGTTACATATTGTGAAGTTTATCCATGGAATGATCATAAAAAGCAGAAGCCTTCTGTTTCTTTTTAGTTATCAGCCATCCCCCATCTAAAAAAACCAAACCCAACATAAACTGTTCTTGACCCCCCTAATTATAATAGATGTGCTTATATAAGTATATATATGTATCTCTGTCTCTTTTCAAGATACGAAAAAAAACCAATCAAGATCTTCAAAAATACTCACCACAAATCATGTTCTTTGTAACCTTTGCATTTCTGCCCCCTCTAGAAATTCTCCCCTAAAAAATGGGACAAGGAGCTAGTATCTAGTGTTCTTCTCTGTGGAGTAGCTGGCATGTAGAATACTTCACCTTATTTTACAAGTGGTGTGGATTGCTGTAAAGACTGATGCTTTCCCTTTTCTTGTGCTCTCTTAACAACAAGCTCTCTTTTGCCAGTTCCAAAGCACATTTAGCTGTAGAACAGATCTTGATTGAGTGTGTTTACTTGCTTCACAAAAATCCATTTGCTAGAAGGTCAGACCTTCCATTTATATGTAAAAGAAGCAAGTGTATGAAAATTGTTCAATCAAAAGTGGTGTGAGCACCATAAACGTCAGCTTAGAGACTATAAAATAAATCTTGTGTTTCAACTGTATTAATGTAACTATATTCTTGCATTGTTTCTAAAATTGTAACCTAGAGAATACTGACTAGGTTTTTTTTTCTAAAGTTATATGAAGCGCTGAAATGATGCTGTCCTATTTTGTACAGCATTACAAATAAATGAGGGATGTTGGTATTTATGCAGTTAGAGGAGGTCTCTAAAATACTGTTGTTAGTTACTGTAGCTGCCTAAGGGTGAAAGTTACTATCTGTTTTTTGAACAAGTAGTTAGAGGCATTGCAGGCCTTTGCTTTGTGCACTTGGAATATTTTTCTAGTGTTCTGTTACAGAAAATTGAATAGTGGGTTTTTTCATATCTAAATTCATATGAGTATTTTTTCTGCAGGTCTGCAAAAGATGACTTTGTATCCATAGTTGGAAAATGTCAAGGTATGGCAACCTCTTCATTATTACTTAGTGTCATCATTGTTATTCATATGTTGCTAAATAGTGCTGTTGGTTTACTTTAACAATAGTGATATAATTTCTTAAAATCACTGGAAAGAATCCCTTAGTAGTTTTGCTTTGTGACTAGCTTCATTACCCTCTCTCTGCCACTTCTTTCTATGATGAATATATGAAACCTGAATCTGAAATGAAATGATAGTTAGAATTAATGGCTCTGGGAGACATACATGGGTTTTTTTTTTTTTTACCCTCCTCTGAGATAAGCTTGTAATGCTGGTAGGCCCCCTGCATTTTTTTGGATGCAATTGACCTTTTGTTCTGTTTAAGGGATTATATTTTTTTTTTGCTTTTATTAATAATTTTATTCATTTTCCATAGTGCCAAAGGATCCTAACCCTCAGTGGAGGAGAGTGGCATGGAGTCATGATTGTACATTACTTGCTTATGCTGAAAGCAGTGGAACAGTCAGAGTGTTTGACCTGATGGGTAGTGAGCTTTTGGTCATTTCACCGGTATGTGCTCTCTTGGGTTAAATACGAATATAGCAGAACTTGTTTTAACGATCGTGGATAATTTCCACTCTTTGACCTTTTTTAAATAATGGCTTAGTTTGCTATAAATGCTTACATTATGAACACCACGCAGAAATGGACCATAAAAAGTTCCACTATAATACATCCATCATACGATCAACAGTCATGTGTAGCCCTTACAACAGCATAAAAGGGTATGCTTTACATCTGTCTTGGAATTGTGGTAGCTCTGTAGGTGCACCAGACAGTGAAAGTATGGAATCACCACAACTTGTAGTAATAGGTAATAAATCTGCACTTTGTATGCAGAATCAAATTGTAAATCAAGAAACATTGCTGCCAGAGTACTTTGCTTGGTACGATATTAGATAATTGCTGTTGACAGGCTCTACACAATAGATTTTCTATTTTGTATATTCAAAAAAATAAAACTGGTTTGTGAAGGTGGCTCAAGTGTATTTCCTCAGTATATTGTCTTTGCAAACTTTATAGTAATATGATTTCTTCAAAATCAGGATAAAAGAAAATGTATTTAGTTTGTAATTAAAACCTTATTTTTTAAAATACAGTATTATTAATTTAAGTTTCTAGTTCTTTCAGTAACAAAGACACTTTTTAAAAATCCCCTTTCTCTCCCAATGTCTGCCTTCATTTTTGGGTAAAGACAACAAGTTTTCCAGGCGATCTGAGTTACGCTATTGCTGGATTGATCTTTCTAGAATACAAAGCAAGTGCCCAGTGGTCAGCTGAACTCCTTGTTGTTAATTATCGTGGAGAACTGAGAAGTTACCTTGTAAGGTAAACATAAATTTTGACTTGCTTTGAGATGGCACAGTGAACTTCAAAGGAATTCTTTCTACTCTTTAAAGAAAATAAATCTGAACTAATGCATGTATTTTTTTGTCCCGGCATATACTTAGTGTTGGAACAAATCAAAGTTTTCAAGAAAGTCATAGCTTCAGCTTCAGCAGCCACTATGCCCATGGGATAACAGCTGTCATTTATCATCCTGGTCACAGGTAAGCATTCTGTTTGCTACCTGACATTGGTATGTAAATGATGAACAAAAAGTGGCAAAATAAGCATTGAAGTGTGTTGGATAGGGAGGAGGAGAAAAATCTATTCTCAAATTACTGTTTAGGGCATCAGTAATATCAAGTCATGTCTCTTTCTACTATGAAAGAGCAACCTTGGTTCATCTCACTTGACTTTCATTATTCCATTCGTAAAGTTCTGTCCTTTTCTTTTTGAGTACCTTGCGTAAGCAATGTGCACTTTTTAAAATGTCAGGAATAGCTTCAAAAGAGGTTTCTGAATGTGATGAAAGATGAGTAAAGTGTAAGTTCAGTTGGTTTTTTTTTTGTTGTTTTTTTTTTTCTATCTGGAATTGATTGCTGGACTTGTTGGCTAGCCCATTTTCCCTTCTGTTCTTAGTGGAACTGCCAGGCTTTGGTATTTGAAGTTGTGATGTGTTTTCTCTGTTAGTAACCTGTAACTGGTTGGGTACAGAAACTAGGCTTGAAATGTGGACTGACTGCCTGTATGCTCTTGAACCCAATGTAATTGGAATACGTCCTAGTTAGCCTATTACTTATGCTAAAAATGTTAAAATTAAAAAACTTTTTTAATATGAATTTGTTATGTAGCACGATAAACTCAACAACTCTATTTGTCTTCAGTTGTAGGAACTAAACTTAGGTCTAGATATTTTTCTTGTATTAGATCTGCTAGGATTGAATCTTTTAGTGCAGTGCTATATCACTGTATTGTTTTAAGTGGGAATTAGGCTTGGCTATAAAATACCAGAAGAAACACACTGTTGAAAAAACTTGTTCTCATTCTTCAGTATTAAGTGAGCTGTCATATCTATCTTAGGAAAACAAATTATTATTAATGAGATGTAATGCTCTAGCTTACTATTTTGAGAGATTAATTTTGTATATGTCTTTTTCTTTCCACCTAATTAATATTTAGTGATTTCACATAATTAATACTCAGTATACTAAATTTACAGTTTTGAGGTAATAGTTGTGGGTTGTGGAGCTTTGGTAGCACTACATGACCAGACAGCAGAACCAACCCGTTGTTTCCTTTCATCAGACCAGGGGTAATGGTTGTAGTATTTCCTGCTATGTGCAGCCTGTTGAGTGGCTTAGTAAAGTTGAAAAATTGACACTTGAAAGAATGCACAATTGGATGGAATGGATGGAAAACAAAAGAACCAGTGTTTTGCCCCTGATGGAGGCAAGTCTTTTCTGTTTTGAATTTAGTCTGTGGTAGAAAGCTTGTAAATTTGACATTGGAGAATTCTGAATTCATGAGTAGTCTCTTGCTAAAATTTTCTTGTTATCCCAAAAAACCCTATAAGGGCTTGAACGCAAGTAGTTCATAGCTGTGCATTAAAGAAAATCGTTGATACATCTCGAAGTTTTAATTTTCAATAATGTGAACTTTGATCACTTAACGCAAGTTCAACTTTGTAATTTTGTGCTTTCTTGCATTTCATTTAATCTCAGGTGGTGAAATTATACTGATCTCTCTTAATTGCTTGTAAGGCTTGACTTACTGCATTGCACTATTACTGTGTATTTGCTCATGACCCATTATAGTGCAATAAAATAGTTAAGAACCTAATTTACTTAATTTTTTCAAGTAGGTGTATGATAATTACAAAGAGAGTACGTCAGTAGGAAATGTTTCTGAATCTGTAGGAAAACTTGAAGCTATAGCTTTGGGAAAAAATCCAATAATGACTTTTAGTGTTTTTGAAAAGTATTATATACCTTAATTTAGATACCTAATGTTGGTATTCTCACATGATTGCGCTTTCATCTAGGATGGAATTTATGGTGCATTTTAGTTGACAAAACTTAAATGTCTGCTTCAGTGTGAGCACTTTGTAAACTCAAATCCAAGGTTCAACAGCTGCTTGTTTTGGTATCTTAATCTGGAGCTGAATGTCTTATTTCTGGGTTATCTGCAATTGTTGCAGAAAACACTTGATATTAAAGCCTAAAGCTTGCAATGAAGGGCTTGTGATGAAGGAGTTAAAGGGTTTCAGATTTTTTAAAGATTTTCGTACCAAAATTGCTAAGTAAAGAAGGGCATATCAAGTTTTTCTTGGATACCTCAACTGAGCTTGTTCTCGAGACTGGTGTTACACTGGTTATCTTCAACCCAACTTTGTATAAACCTGTGGGGTGGAGTACAATTGAGGTACTGCGAGAGCAGCCAGTTTTTGGGGCTGGAGGAACCCTTCGAGGTCATCTAATCCATTCCCCTTCACCTCAGGGTCAGCTAGAGGGGGTCGCTTGGAGCCATGTCACTGCAAGTCCAAGACCTGCACATCTGTGTCCTCCTCCCTTAGGAGCATGCTCTGTGTCAAGCCTTCTAAGGTGCTGGGGAGCTGCTCCAGACTGAGCCTGGCAGCACATCACTGTCATTGTTTAGAACATACACAAAGACAGGTTCTGGCCATCATTTTCTGCAAAATGCTTCACTCTAGGCCAGACATTTACATAGGTCTTTTTCCAGGTCTTGTTGAGAGGGCCCCCTAATCAGGGGCCCATCTGGAACAAAAGCTCAGAGCACCCTTGGATTTGGAATAGCTCTCAGACCTTGCTAAAAGCTTCTAAAGCAGGCTACTTCACTCTTCCTGGCAATGACTGGCATTGTGAAGTTCCTCAAAGACTTCCCAGGAATCCTCTGATGGTCTCAGAAGTATGTAGATGTTTAAGGATCTAGAAATGAAGCCCGGAAACTGCTGCATGCTGGCTGTGCTATGTGTAGAACACATGTGCAAGACAAAAAATTAATCTTCCTTGTATTCATGTCTCCTGTTGCAGTTTTTGGTGAAAGTGACTTCTGTTTTACTGCTTAAGGCTATTCTTAGCACCACAGATAACCAAAAGTCTTAAGAACTTTTAGCATCACTCTCAAGAGAGATCTTACCATTCCACAACTAAGTGAAAGGAGGTAGCCAGGTGGGGGTGAACCTCCTCTCCCAAGGAGCCAGGAAGACGTAGGAGAAGATGAGGCTTAAGCTGTTCCAGGGCAGTTTTGAATTGGACATCAGGAGGAATTTTGTCACATTAAGGCTGATTAGACATTGGAATGGACTGTCCAGAGAAGTGGTGGAGTCACCATCCGTTGAGCTGGTCTAGTTGACATGGTAGTGTTTGGTCATATGTTAGACTTGATGATCTCAGAGGTTCTTTTCCAGCCTGATGATGTGATTCTGTCATTCATCCATGGTCTAAAATCATCCTGCTGTATGTTTGTGACTAGCAGGAAACCTGGCAATACTAAATAAGCTTTACTGATGTCTTAAAAAGGATTAAACGTGGAAGGAATTTTTTTTTCCTTTATTCTTTCTTTGACTTTTGCAGGTGTAGTTTTGGCATCCCCAGCAGCCAGAGCTGCACTGTGTGAGCTGCAGCCACCACAGGGGGCAGAGCGCTTTGGGAATGGTGCAGCTTTGGGAAAGGGATAATTCCCAGGGTGGAGCTTTGGGCTCCCACAGTTATGCCTTTTTTTGTAGATACTTTATCTTTTGATGGGTGATTCATTACAGTGATGCTTCCAAACAGACACCTATTCTCCAAGTTTTCATCAAAGTAGTCATCAGTTAAGTATAGCTCTTTTTAATAAGGTGAAAGGGCTTCAGTGGCTAATACTGTGATATACAGTTTAGTGGTGATCAGCAGTTATTATAAGACTTACATGAAAGTTTTTAAAATGCCACCTATGGTGTGCACTGAAAGTATTCCATGCACATGTATAATTGGTACAGTGGCTTTAGAAAACAGAACTGACAAACCTTAATGTGTTCAGTTCTTCAGTGAAAGAGAAGTAGCTTTTGTACCACATCTGAATAAATGGGAATCTGATCCTTAAACAGAATGATCAGAACTTGTTATATGCTTAAGCAGTAATTTTTTATCATTTTTGAGGGTAAGGGGGAAACAAACTTGTGGCTAGACTTATTTTATTTTAGGTATTGGGAATTATGACTTACCTGGAAACCTAGAGGTGAGAATGAATAAGTATACATGCTACAAATAACAAATGTTGCTTGAATAATATTGAAGTATTTTTAGATTTCAGGGTATTGATTCACAGACAAAGTTTACTGTGGCTGTTAAGTGTCTTGGTATATTTAGCCTTCTGTTACTCTAAGCAAACTGCTATAGACTTAAGAAAATTAAAAAATATGTGGCAGTATATGAAATAATATTACATCTTTATATATTTTACAGACTTCTCCTTGTAGGAGGCTGTGAAACAGATGAAGATGGAGTATCTAAAGCAGCTGGTTGTGGAATATCTGCTTGGAGAATTCTGTCAGGCTCTCCCCATTACAAACAGGTCACTAGTTATGAAGATGATGTTAGAACAGTAAGTATGTGTCCTCATTTTACTGGATGAATATTGTAACTGGAAGCTCAGTAAATATCTCTTTATGAAAGATGAATTTAATGTGATGTTTTGCTGTTTTCTAAGCTATGATGTGTATGTCTAAACCGTTACCTTTTTCCCCACAGCATCGATCTGCTTTTGCTTTTTCTGTAGTATGATTTGACCTTTTAAGTTCTTAATTATCACTTGTGGTTCTAAAACCAAAAACAAGAAGAAAGGAGTCTGTAAATTCCACGCTACAATATTTTTTGCTCTTAGTTGTACATTGGGATATGTTACCCGTCTTTGTTGGAAAAAAAATTACAGTTTTTTTTTCTATTACTATAGAACAAAAGGCAACACAACTGAAATAAATGTTTCACTTTAATTCCTGCTCTTGATTTCTTTTGCCTCTAGTAGAAGTAAATGTTTGATTTGGTAACAACTTGGTTATACTGAAATCAATTTACAATATTCCAGGATAAATTTCTGTGTTTACTCTTATATAGGTATTGCTTAGTATTACAAGCAAGTTGTTAATTTAATTGTGACATGTTATATACCTACTGAAGTAGACAGAATTATACAAACTAGATTTTATTATGCTTGCATTATTTTAAAGTAGGCAGTCTTATGGAAGTTTAAAATTAGTAACATCATAGAATATGCTGAGTTGGAAGAGACTCACAAAGATCATCGAGTCCAACTCCTGGCTCTGCACAGGACACCCCGAGTCACACTATGTGCCCAAAAGCGTTGTCCAAACGCTTCTTGAACTGTCAGGCTGGTGCTGTGACCATTTCCCTGGGGATCCTGGTCCAGTGCCCAATCACCCTCTGAGTGAAAAACCTTTTCCTAATATCCAACCTAAACCTCCCCTGATGCAACTTCAGGCCATTCCCTCAGGTCCTGTCACTGTCACCACAGAGCAGAGATCAGTGCCTGCCCCTCCTGTTCCCCTCACAAGGAAGTTGTAACTGCAGTGAGGTCTCCCCTCCGTCTGCTCCAGGCTGAACAGAGCAAGTGACCTCAGCCACTCCTCACACGGCTTCCCTCAAGGCCCTTCACCATCCTCATGGCCTTCCTTGGACACTCTGATGGCTTAATCACTTTCATATGTTGTAGCACTGCTGACTCATTCAACTTGCTGTTGACCAGGACCCACAAGTCCCTTTCTCCAGCACTGCTCTCCAGCCTCTCATTCTCCAGTCTGTGCACACAGCCAGTGTTGCCCCAGATACACAGTCTGGCACTTGGCCTTGTTAAACTTCATATGGTTGGTGATTGCCCATCTCTCTGATTTGTCAAGGTCTTTCTGCAGAGCCTCTAAAGAATCTTGCAGAGTTGTATTAGTATTTTAAATATGACAATTTTTGGTGCATAAAACAGTGTATGAGATTGTTTTTCTTTGTATGATTTGTTTCTGTTCTTACAGGCACAGAGAAGAGGATTATTAAGGATTATGAATTTAAGATTTTACAGCAGGCGAGGAACAGAACAGGTATTAAGAATTAGGTCTACCTCAGAAATGTATTTTACTAGCATAATTGTCCATTAATGACTACCTGAGAGACTGACTGAAGGTAGGTTTTAATTTATGCAATTTAGGAATTAACATTCTATTAAATTAATCAAAAAGCTTTAGCATTAAATGGAGTAGCTTGCCACTTACTTGGCTTTATTAAAAATCCAGTTAGTTCATTTGCTGAAGCTTGAATCACTGGGTTTCAGGAACAGGTCGAGAGATACAGAGTTCAATATTAAATGTAAACCTTTATTCAAAAAAGAAGGTATAAGAAGCCACCTAATTATGTGTTAATGACTGGAATAATCAGACCATGTTAGATGTGTTACATATTCTATAAGAAGAAAGTAGATTGTGATGGTGTTTCTCAAATATATGTCCAAGAAATAAAGAATAAGAACAAAACTCAGCCTTCTGCACTATACTTACCCCACTAGAAAACAACAAAAAAGCCTTGGCCCACAATTTTCACATTATGTGGGGAAGAAAAAATGGGTGGATTCAAACTAATCATTCATGGCTTAAATAGGGCAGACACAAGGACTTTATTTTTACAGTCTGAGATATTATGGAAACATTTTACTAAGTAGCTTCAAAAGTTTGTTATGGTTCAGACTTCTACTCCCAGGATGCATGTGACCGTAATGAAACTGCTGATCAGAATCAACTTACTCTGAACAAACCCTGGATATAGACCTTGTGTTCTCTACCCTGAGCGAGTGTTAAATCTTGAATGTCCTGCTGAGGTGTAGGTGTGTGCTTGCTGTGTTTCTAAGGTGTTGTACACAGTGCTCATGGCTTTCTTCTACATGCCTTAGGAACTTCCCATGCAGTACTGCACTTCTTTTTCTTATCTCTTGTCTACTCATCATATGTAGCCTTGGTTTGATTTCTTTTTCTATCCCCCTTTCCCTTGTAAAAAAAACTGTTTTCCCTTCTTTTGCTTTACAAGGAAAGAACAGTAAAGAATCTGTCTAACAACTTCACTCTGTGTCCTCCTGAGAAAAAATGGCTGCTCTGAGTTGGAAGTGACCTTAAGAGATTTTTGGGATGTTTTAGGTGGCTGGTTAAAAGAAGTTGCCTGCTTAATTGGAAAGGGAAAACAAATCTTTCTGAATCTTTCTCAAGGGTGTAACAGGGAGAGATTTTATTTCCTTCACTGAAAATGCTAAAGATAAAGCTGACTTAAGCTTTTTTAGCCGAAAAGGTTGTACTGCATGTAGCTGTACTAAACTTCAACTTCATTGCACTTGCCAGTACTAAATTAATGAAGAAATGTGGAAACTTAGTTATCCTTGAATGTTTTGATCGAATTCCAGAGATTATGGCTTAAATATGTAAGGTATAGTTTTTATTCCTAGTGTGAAATTAACACCACACTTAAAATATGACAGACGCAGCAGCTAGAGGACTTGTATGTTAGAACTGGCTACACTGGGGTTTGATTCTTAGTGTTGTTAAATGACACTTAAAAAATGTGAAGTGCCAGCCTGCTGAGTTTCTCAACATCTTGCTTTGCTGTTCTCTTAAGCTGACAACCTGTTTACGGGGGCAGCATTGCCTGCTTTGGCAAAGGTCTGATTAATTTTTATAGGTAACAGGGCTTGGGTGATAAATTTGAGAGTGTTAATGGCCACCCAATATCTAAATCTCACAGCCAGAGAATTATTACTGACTGCTGAGTAAACATTTACCTCCTTTCAAGATCTGTGACGTATACCACTGATCACTAATGTGAATGGGTTATATATTTTAGCTCTGTGTTTTTAGGTTCTTTAACAGTCTTCTGGGCTTTGTCCGTTGTGCATGCAAATTGACTTGTGAAGAGAGAATTGCCATTAGAAGGCATGTACATACAATTCCTAGGCAAACTACAGTTGAAAGTGTAGTACTCCAGCTGCCTAAGAATATAGTCAGAGAATATGAATTTTTTCTAATATAAATAATTCTTAATAGGTTAAAAAAACCCCTTAATGCTCTCCTTTTAAATTAAAAGCACATTTTAGGCATGGATTTAAGAAGTGCTCTTACAGCTGCAAACCACTGTACAACAGTAAACAGATTTCCTGATTGTCGTTGCTTCTATGGCATACTTAGAACTTTAAAAAGGCTAAGACATAAAAATAATAATAAAAAAATTTCCAAGTCCAAACAAACACACTGACCTGAAAAGAATATTTTTATCTTCAAATAATACCTACCAGTGACATTCTCTAGAAACACCATTAACACTTCTTAATTGATGGATGCCAAGTAACCTTTCTGTGCTTCATTTTTGTTGGGGTATTTTCTGAGAGGGGCAGTGCTGGCCTAAAAATTGGTTAGCTGCAAACTTGGAAGATTTTAACTGTGAATCTTTATTAAAAGGTTTTTAAAAGTGAACTAACAAAATGGAATTTTATGAACAATGTAATTTTTGGGAATCTGTATCCTGCTGTCTTTCAGGGAAGAAGAGACACTTTAAGATATGAATGGTCTTTCTGAAAACGTAGAATTTTGTTGGGAGAGGAGTGAATAAATGTAAAACGTATTTTCAGAAATTGTCATTCATTGGCAGTGTCACTAAATTTGTTTTTAAAATTTAAGTGTATATTTAGAGTGTCTTGTGGAAATAGCATACAGATCCAGTTGTAAATGTGCAGGATTTCGTGAATCCTTAAGAAGGTATTTTGTTAGAAGTATATTTTGCCTCTTAAGGTATCCAGAGCTGACGGAAAACTTAATCCAGGAGAATTTTTGTAGCCTTAATGAAGTTAATGTGCAAATGTTGAATTATTTTATCTATACACACTTAATCTGATATTTGCTATGTTACTCCTCGGTCTGTTGTCACTCAAGAGGTTCTTGAATTCTGATACAGTGTTCTGTGCTGTGGTGGGTGCAGGGTGCCTCGACCTTCCTGAAGAAGCGTCCCAAGAAGGACGGCTCAGGGGCACAGGCACGTCCTTCTCCCAGCCCAGCGAGCGCTGGTCTGCTTCGGCTTCTTCTTCGTGGCGATGCGGAGAAAGAGACAAGAGCTCTGTGCAGTGTTCTACAGAGCGGTGGCCTGTAGTAAGAGCAGGGCCCTCTGCAGAAGGTGCTGGGGGCAGAAGCTCCGAGGAGCCAGGGAAAAACAGGGGTTTATATAGGGAAAGTGAGGGGCGGGACAAAACTCAGGAACCAACGGGGTAAGGGTGCAGGGGCGGAGCCAAGGGGAAGGGCCAGTGGGTTATAAAGAATCAATAGGGTCGCAAAGGCCTCTGGGGGCGGTTATCTGCTCGCCCTAACCGCAAAGTTGTGGCTCAGGGGTTGGCCCTCCAGGGGAGCACAGCAAGCCTTTCCCTGGCCAGATCCTGAAATGAACAATGTGCTCCTCCAAGATCTCTTTATGTCTGTATTTCTTGTATCCCTTTTTTTGTTTTCCTTTAATTTAAGAACTTGATTTGTAATAATGCCCACCTAGAAGTTTGCTCCCAGGGAGGAAGGGTTGTACTGAGCTGTGGTTTGATAATAGTCTTCCTTGGCTGGACCAGAGAGTCAAGATAGTAGAAAACTGATGATGCTGAGTGCTTTTTCTGTAGAGAGAACGACCTGCAGTTTTCCCTCCAAGTAGCTCTGCGGTGCTGTCAGGACGTTCTCTTAGGAATGCTGCACTTCCAGGTTTTATTTGCCATATAACAACGTGATACAGAAGTTTACATTCCTGAAGATTTGTTCATGCTAAGATAGCGTTCTTCCTTAATGCAAGTTGTTTTTACTTTTCCATGCCACAACTGATCTCTTACCTTTCTCTTTTAGAAGAAGGTTTTTTTTGTTTGTTTTTAATTTAAGTCATGTTAACTTTCCAGAGTGCAAGATTGTACAATTTTTTTGTTTCCCTAAAGGAGAAAAAAATATATATATTTGGAGGAATTTTTTGAGGTATTCCTTGGTGTATATTTTTATTATTTACTTATTTGTTATTTATTATTTGTTTATTTGCTTGGATATCATGTTTGACAGGATGGAGTTTTCAAGATGAATCTTTCTCCTGATGGAACTCTTTTGGCAGCTATTCATTTCTCAGGAAAACTGACAATCTGGTCTATTCCATCTCTCAGACAACAAGGAGAATGGGACCAAACTGCTCAGGTAAGAAAATGTACATGTTTAGAAACTGGAATTATGTGTCTTACTCCTCTGGAAGTGTGTTTTTGTAGGAGATGAGAGGAGTTGGGGTAACGGTGCGTTAGTTACATACTAGCTTCCCAGTCAGCTCCATGTTTTTCAAGAGCCCTATACTTACTTTTATAATAATCTTCCTATATTACACCCATAAACTGTAAACTTGAAAAATTAAGAAAAAGAACCAGTTATGTTGCAATGAATTTTTCATGAGGCATTTTGGTGCCAAGTAGGTAACACTGTTGGAATTAGACTACAATGCCATTAGACTGAAATGCCATTATAGAAGTAGAGGCTAACATGGCTAAATTTGTTTCATTGGTTGGAACCGAATTCTGGATATCTTAATGTATTCTATTCCTCCCTCAAATTTAACATACCTGGTTCCAGATGATGCTCTAGAATATTTTCTTTATCAGCTTGCTAATAAGTCCAATTCTTTCTGCAGGAATTGTTTGCAAAACTAAGTAGGTGAACTTACATTAGGAATTGCTCAGACACTGGCAAACTTTTATGTGACTTGTGTGAATTTAAACTCTGGGAATTTAAAGCTAATTTGTTTTCAAAGAAAATAAGACTTTATTTTAATGAGGAAATGCATTCTGAAAAGTGAAAAATCTGAAATGATGCACACTAGTATGTGAAGTGTTCTGATTTTCCCCCATTAGTTTCTTGACTAATAGATAAAAAATGGCTTTTCACTTGAATACTGTGTGTTATGTTCTAAACCTTCGAGACATAAACCAATATCAGTTCCAAACAGGGTAAACAAATGGATCGAAGTTTAATTGCAAGCTTATTTAGAAAAGCATTTTTAAACAGCAACCAAAACAAACAGAAAACCTCAGAGAAATTCTGCTCTAGTGTTGGGATTAAGTGTTGTGTGTCTATATATGCATGTCTATTTATATCTCTTTTTAATAAACACTTAAGACAAATTTTGCTCAAGGATGCTTACAGTGAGTTGTATATTTTCTTTCTTTTTAGCAATAATGAATATGTATTCTGAAGGAGCATTCAGGACCTCATAATTCAGTGAGGTCACGTGATATAAAGGAATACTTAGTGCTTGACTGTTCTCAGATTTTTTTAATAACTGAAACTGGTGTCCAACTATAATGTGTATTTTCATAATATTTGTGAAATTACTTAAAGTGGTCTCATGTTTACTTTTAATTAGTAGACTCTCCTTTTTCTACTGAAAAATCAAGTCTGGAGAACACCTTCTGCTTGACTCAACTGTGCTTTAGTTATTTCAGCTTCCTGTACTTCCACTGCGTTGCACTTGGGGGCAGGATTTCTGTGACTGCTAAATCATGTTTAAGATAACAGCACTGCAACATAATTCTAAACCTTGCAGTGCATCAGTTAATAATGCTGCTGCTTTTCTTGCACTAGTCTTGAAAGGGGCTTTAAAACTCTGAAAATATATGGGGAAAATACTTACAGAACTGTGCTAGACAGTCACACAGGACCACTACACAGATCCTTTTGGAGATTATTTTATATGCCTGCAGTCCTATGTATAGACATGAAAAGCAGACACTTGGCTTCTGATTGCTGGAGAACCTTTATTTCAAAAATCTTTAGGGTATGATTACTGTTTAAAACTGGTCAGGCCATGACTTGTGGTTTTGTTGTTTTTTTTTTTTTTAATTGTCTGTAGAAAAGTACAGTGGTACTGCAGCAGTTGTATGTTTATGCTTGACAAGCGTTTATAGAGAGCATTTTAATTGAAAAATGAGTGGGTCAGCAATAGAGTAAATAAATGGATTCTGTGTTACAAAGCTTTACTTGCGTATAAATTTTTTTTTTTTTTTAGCCTGGCTATGATGAGCTTAACCCAGACTGGAGACTTTCTAGTGAAAAAAGAAAGAAAATAAAAGGTATGCAGTACAGTTAGATCATTATTTTATATCACTCTGTAGTTAAAAATAGTGATGCAAATATATGAAGACTAAAAGGGCTGAATTAAATCTCAGTCAGGGTGCCAAAATTGCATGATTTGAATTTGTAGCATGGCAGACTAAATTAGTGTCACAATAGTTTTTTTTTTTTCAGAATCTCTTTTAGGAATGCTTTTATATCCATAAAGAAGTTGATATTTCACTTAGCACAGGATTTCATTTTTTCTTCTTGTAAATGTCTAATAAATCTTGAAAGCTCCTGTAATTCAAAGATATCAGTTTAAAATTCAAAAAACAATTCTAAAGCAATTTCCTCTGACTGGATTTACTTCATCAGACTTTGTTGTTTTCTGAAAGTTCAGGCCAATCTGTGCAGCCGTTTAGCACCTGGTTATTGCATGGCTCTTCAAGAGTGCAGAGATCAATAGCTATTCCATGATCCATTTGCTGCTGCTTATACACACATCTATTTATTAAAAGATTCCTGTTTCTTTGTAATATTTTCCTTGGTGATTCTGTCTTTGGGTTAATTCTTCTGACCTTCATAGGTAGGCTGCTGGTTAAGCACTATTAACAATGGAATAATCTGACCTGTTTCTTAGTGCTGTTTGAGGAAAGGTTGATGTGCCCACTCCCTGATGAGCATTTTATCCCAACACCCAGTTACCGTAATCAAGACAGTGACTGGAAATGCCAGCTTCCATTCTCAGTCCTAGAGACTTGTTTATTTGCTTTTTTAGTTTAACATTCCTAAACAACATCCTCTTGATATGTTGATATGTTTACTTGTCCTCAAAAGCAATGTAGCCTTTTCTGATTTTCATTAGTATTAGGTTTGTTGTCATGTTGAGGATGGCCTGATAGGTAATGAAGTAGACCTTTATCAGAGATCAAAAATCTGTTACTTTTTGTGCAAGTAAATCAGTTTACTGTGAATTTTTTCCAAATAAGTCATAATTTGTAATAATATTACAAATATATTTTTCCAAAAATATATTATATTTGTAATTGTGACTTTATTTGTTCTCAACAGCTTTATTTAATACAAAAATGGTTTAGTAAAATATAACTGATATAAAATACAGAGTTAGTGAACCAAGGTTGCAAATATAACAATAAATACCTGTTAGATTAGGCTGTATTTCTTCATAATGGAAGTCTCTTCTTGAGGTTTAACAGTATCTTTCTTTATATGGTGCATTCTTATTTTAGATAAAGAATCCTATTACCCATTGATAGATGTAAATTGGTGGGCAGATAATTCTGTCATCCTTGCTCGCTGCTCTGGTGCATTGACTGTTTCATCAGTCAAGACATTAAGAAACCTGCTGGGAAAGACATGTGAATGGTTTGAGAGTTCTCCTCAGGTCACTTCTGCTCATGATGGAGGATTTCTGAGTCTGGAGGTGAGGAATGTGCACAAGCAGGTATCCTTTTGGAATGCAGTGTAACAGTTTGCTTTTTTATATGTGATCCTAAGGTAGGGGCGTTAAAATAGAAGATGTTACCACTAATAGGAAAAGTGATTCTGCTTCCTTATCTGTTGATAGGCAATGCAGGGAGATTCTGAACTTGCTGCAGCTTAACTGTTCTAAGACAACCTTGATAAAACAATAGATAACTTGTAGAGAGTAGAAGCAAAACTTCTGGAACGTTGAGTCTTGTCACTCTCACTTTTCAGCCTTCTGATGTTTTCATTCTTGTGATGGAGTTTCTCACGCTGTTTTTTGTAAACATGCACATGCTTTTCTAACTGTCTTTTTGTTTTTCATTCCTTCTCCTGGGAGGAGAAAGGTTTGATGGACTTTGTCATTGACCAGTGTCGTTGGAGAGGTGGTAGCTTCACCTTCCAATCGATGGTCGTTTCCAGAACCCTATATAATGGGAAAACCAAAATAAAGTTTCTCTCTTCTTTGCCTTCTCTCGGGTGTGGCTGCGTTTGTCTCTGCGTTTCGTGTTGCTCGATAGAGTGACAGAGTCTCAATGAGAGGAAACCTGCAACAGAAAAGAATTTGTGTTGACAGTAACCTTGCCTTGTATGTTAGTGCATCTGAACACTGCAACCATCCCTCTTCCACTTCGAAATACATGGCTCGTAAAGAAAGAGTGAACACATTTCAATTAGACATGAGGAACACAATGAAGGTAGAGCCATATAAAAGATACATTTTTTGTTTATTTTTAGTAGGATTCCAGAAGGGAGTAGAATATAATAAAGTTAACCAGTAATTTGCTTCAAAAGGGAGAAAATTACTCTTTTCTAAAGTTGCTATTGAAATATGTCTTAAATGTCTTAATCAAAAGTTTTAACAGTAGAATCAGAAAATCTCAGTACACACCAAAGCTTGTGTGTGTTTTTGGAAAGTTGTATTATTCTGGAAATAATATGTTCAGCTAGTGACTGGCATACTACTGCCTAAGGATGTAGTCTGAGATTGTGTTGAATAGAAAACCTTGCTTTGAGAATCTAAGAGTTGAAAACACTCCTGTGTGCTGCAGTGAGCTATAGAAAAGTGTGGGAAGATGTCTCCACTGTTCTGGCCTGTCTTGGCTGGTGCAGGAGGTAGAGTGTAAAAGCAGGTTCCTAAGAAGCCTTCACGTCGGTAGGTGAGGGGTGAAACCTCAGATCCAGGAGACAGATGCAGTCAGGGTTTGTGGAATGGGTTAAGCAAACGGAGAAACAAAGGGTTTAAAGGAGAGAGGGAGGAAGGATTTTGATTCTTCCTTCTTCAAATTTGAAGTGGAAGTGGAGATGTACTCAGTTCTTACTAAACTAGTTTAAGTGTACTAGGTGGATGCTTCTTGTTCATGTTTTCTGTGCAGTGTGAGGTGAAACTTGTTCCAAAAAGACTGCGCTTGGAGAGCAGGCCTGGTGAGGAAGATGAGGGAGAAGACGACTCGGACTCAGATGAGGAAACTTCTGCTAAGGACAGATACTTCAGCTACCTAAAGCAAGGCCTGTACTTTGTAACAGAAATGGAACGCTTTGCTCCTCCACGGAAACGACCACGTACTATTACAAAGAATTTCCGCCTTGTCAGCTTAAGATCCACAACTCCAGAGGAACTGTACCAGAGAAAAGTAAGTCTGGAAGGAAAAGTCAAATCTCTTTTCATCATCTTTATTTAGAAAGAGCTTTCTGTTTTTCTTTTAATTCCTGCTGTGTTGACAAAAGGATTTAGGCACATATTTCTGAGAGTCTCTTAACTGACAGTGTGCTCTGTCACCTGATCAAAGGGATCCTTTTTTAAAACTAGCATTATAATAACTGAAATGGGGTGATGTTTCCACTGGGAGACACTGTCTACCATCGGCCTGGCTAGACTTGGACATGCTTGCCTGTAGTGAAAGACTTGCAAATATATGGAATGAAATAATTTTAACTTGTTGGCCCAGGAGTGGGTTAACTTAGTCTTCTGTAAATGTTTTGCATGTTTTTTCAAATACATGTACAGATTAGGCGTCTGACTCATTCTTATCAAACAGATACTGCTCTGTTTTTAGGGCTTTGGGACAGACTGATTTGTCTAGGCCATTCCAGTTGTTCTGGTGGTAAACCAGCCCACTCTGTAACTGTTAGAGTTCCCAGGGAATGCTGGTGTCAGACTAAATATGATGTATAACTAACATGATGTTACCTAAATAATATCTTCCTTTTATTTGAGGGGAAAATCTTTGATTTTCCAGAGATGTCCATCAGATCTGAGTCTTACTGTATCTGTATCTTGAACTGGTCTCTTTCCTACCTGGATATGCATAACCACAGTAATTATCCCTCTACCTCTTTCAACACACAGAATTAACAATTCATTGTTCAATATGGAAAGTCAGATGACTTTCATTTTCATGTGTTTGCTTTTTAGATTGATAATGAAGAATATGGAGAAGCTTTGTCTTTAGCTCAAACATATGGCCTTGATTCTGATCTTGTGTACCAAAGACAGTGGAGGAAGTCAGCTGTTAATGTTGCTTCAATTCAAGACTACTTGGTGTGTTTGTGTTTTGTGGTTTTTTTTTTTTTAGGCTTTCTTATCAGACTGACCGTGTTATCTTTACAGAAATGGAATTCTCAATTGTGTTCTAATTTATGCAACGTAAATTGGTGGCAGTTTGAAGAATTGTCCTGAAAATTCCATTTCATGTCATATGTAAGAGAGCAATTTAACTGAAGGCCTGATCTAGAAACCTTGGCAGTTAATGAAAGTCTTTTGGAGTATCTTCTAACTTCTGTTAATAGCAACACACTTTCTGTGTGTAATCTCTTCCCCCACATGCAATAGTAGATTATTGCCTGGCAAATGAAGAATAATTGGAAATACCAACTGTTTAAACTTACAATTATTATAGAAAATAAATTGGGAAGGAGAAGTTGCTATCAGTAGCTATATGGCAAAATTTGAATAACAAAATTTACAGTGAACTCTGCAAACTGTAACAGCTTGTCAGTAGAATTCAACATGGGGGTTTTCTGGCTTGGAAGAAAGACTTCTAACTCAGCAGAAAAATGGTCTCGAAGTTGTACAACCTCATGGTTGTGGTAAAGTATTAGTAATAGAAATATACTATTAGTATAGAATAATAATACATAGTTTAGTATTAGTACAGTAGATAGAGTATAGTATTAGTAATATAGGTATTTTAGTGTATATATAGTAGTATAGATAGGTATGTTAGTCTAGGTTAAAGTATTACAGAGATCAAGAGAAATGTATTCTGTTTTTTTTTCAAGTCAGATACTAACTGAATGTCAAAATTTAGCCATTCTATGTGTGATCTGTAATGTCAACCAAAGATCAGGAGATAAGGCAAATATATTTTGTAATTCTGGTGCCTTTACTGTCACAGAATCTTACTGGCATGTGAAGAGGATAGTGTTGCAAATTACTCTAGTGGTGTTGTGGAATATATACACTTGGTTTATAAAACACGTATTTTACCCCCAAACCATCACATTTTATTTAGTGTAAAAAGGAGTGACGTTAATTAGCAAGTACAAATAATGACTTCTGTTCTAGTTGTTGTGGAACTTCTGCTAAATAATTTAGTATTTCCATGCCCTTTTCTGCCACATATATATTCCCCTCTGAGGGAATTGTGTTTACTGTGTTCTCATCTTTTTGTTGGTTTGCACTGTCAGTCACCAGAGGAGCTTGACATTTTCTTAAATGGAAGAAATGCGTGGGGGAACTTTAACTTAATCTCTGGTTCCATTGCTTTGGATTGGACCACGTAACATTGCGTTTGTGCTCTTGTTCTTGGGCAGAGCAAAATCAAGAAACGTGCGTGGGTTCTTCATGAGTGCTTGGAAAGAGTTCCAGAAAATGCAGATGCTGCTAAGAAGCTGCTTCAGTATGGCTTGAAAGGCACAGATTTGGAGGCTCTTGTGGCCATAGGAAAAGGAGAAGATGGTGGCAGGTTTGGGAAGAGTATTTTTTTTGTTTGTTTTCTTTTTAAAGAATGGTGTATAAAGTATTTTATAGTAATTTGGTAAAATATTTTTCTTATCAGCCACTAGTGAAAATACTGAGAAGCTTTTGCAGGACATAAAAAAAGGTCATGCTTTTGACTCAGATTATTCTATAGATGTCCATAAAGTGCCTGTGTATGTATATAAAATTTTGCCTCTGCATGTATATAAAATACAGTGTTCATTGTAAATATATCCCCTGTAATTTCTTCATCAGAGGGAGTTTATGATGTCAATATTTTAATATGAGAATCTGTTTCTCTTGCTGCTTCTGACAGCTGCAATTAACCCTATAAATGTGTTTGGTTATGTCGTAATTGTATTGATCAAGCAGAAGCAAGACACAGTAGGCAGTTCTCCCCAGTGTTTAGTTTCTGGTGGTAGAAATAGAAAGAGGCTGTTCTTTCTTTGTGGAGTCTTCTATTACCATTGTGTGCTGTAGAGCTGCTGTCAACCCCGCTGCTGGCTGTGGAATTTAGAAACTTTATCAAGTTTGATTTTGGTTTTTTTAGGGAGGGAGTGGAAAGAAGAGTTGATATCTCTCGTTGTCTTAGGAAGAATTCCTGCTTGTTTACAACACAAAAATTCAGTATTTTTCTATAAATGTGCAGATTTTAAGTCAAAACATAGACAAAAAGCCATTTTAATGTCTCTTCAAAACTTACTTCACTTTTTTTTTTCCCCTTCATTGCTTAGATTGTTGATTTTTGTCTTCCAGATTTATCTTGCCAGGGGAAGTGGACATTGAAATTCCCTATGAAGACCTTTTCTCGCCAGATGAAGAAATGGATACTAGAAAGGAAAAAGAGGCCAAAAAGCGTCAAGAACTGCTATTATCCGTAAACTTCTCAAAGTAAATTAAATGTTAGGGCATGTTTTATTCAGAATTATAGGTTTATAATAACTACACAGTTGCAAGAACATAATTACTCTTATATATATATTATTCCTACTAGAAAAGTGGTTTAAATTTTAGTTGGCATTATATTGTGTCAGAGTTCTTGGTTTACTTAATTTCTTGATATATCCCAGTGCACAAAGTCATTAAAATGTGTAACCTTTGTCTTCATATGTGCGTGACATAAAATATTAATGGCAGATGTGAAAATTCCTGTTCTGAACACAGGCTGACGCTGGAACAGAAGGAGCTCTGCCGTAGCAGGCTGAAGTTGTTAACTTACCTTGATCGCCTTGAGACCTACGAGGTGAGTTCTTCTGAGTTCTCACACCATGGGTATTCCTGCAACCTTTGCATCACAGCATCTTACCCTTTTTTGTTATTTATTGTGGTACGAATGTCTGTAGCCTTGTTGAAAGGCTACAGTCTGTCGAGAAAAGTAAGATGTTTTCTGTTCAAGTGACCGTGTTTCTCCTGCTTCACTGTTTCAAAAGGATGGCTTCTAGTGTTGAGAGCTGCAGCTGGGCAAAAGCCTGCTTTGAACATCCTGTGTCTGCAGGGAATTGAATTATGCAACTACGTGGGATGTAGAGTTCAGGCAGGATTACTGTGATATCCCTGTCAGTCAAATTGGCAAGTTCTGTGCAGGTTCTCTAACAAATCTTTTTCTTCCGTGAACTTAGGAAAGTGAAAGTTTTTGGAATGGCAAACTGTATTTTACTAAGTTTATAATTTTAAATTTGCAGTTGGCAATGCACACACTCCCATTATGGCTTTTACCACATCCCTGTAACTAATGATGTCTAAACCTTAATTAAAACAAGGCAGAAAATTGTCTTATCAACCAAAAATGCATCTTTTTTTTTCATACTGAAACAAAAAACCCAGCATACTTTTCAGCATACATCTCATACTTACTCATCCTAGGATAAAACGTTGTGTAGACTTTTTGATGCTTTTGTAAATCTTGTATAAAAAGCAGTCTTCTTTTTTTTTTTTTTGAAGGAAATCCTTGGAGGGCCTCATGCAGCTGAGAATTATGATGGAGAATTCTTTAAGAAGTTCAGAAATCAGAATATTGTACTTTCAGCAAGAACTTACGCTCGGGTATTAATATTTATGTTGCTAGAATCCAATGTTGTTTTGATATTGCTCTTTGCACTAAAGTGCTTTTTCCTCCTCCTTTTGAACTTGGTTGAATCTCAACAGAAATTTAAGAGGTAGTGGCTTTGTTTGATTTTAAGTAAATAAATGCTGTGACCCTGACCTTGTTTTCTTTGTTGCTAAAGAAAATTTAAAAATGAACTGTTCATTGTATGATGTAAGCTTTCTTGCTCATTTTCAGTCTAAATCAGTCTTAAGCTCTGCAACTTACTATTCTGTTCTTCAGGAAAGCAATGTCAGAGCCCTGGAAATTTTGTTCACTTTCCATGGATCAGCTTTACTTCCACACAGACAGGCAATTCTCTCCAATTTTCCAGAGACTACTTCACCACACGAGTATGCTTTGCTGTTACCTGAAGCTTGGTAAGGGTGCATCAACAGACACTAACTCAAAGAGAGAAGATTTTTAGATTAATACATAAATTAGTTTTGATGTATGGCAGTCTGCTATTGGTTGTTATCTGGACTCGAGAGCAACTTTGTCTGTATGGGTCTTGACTTTACCAGTCATCATTTTCTGCTTTACTTTGTGCCATTTGTGGAATCTTTTTGGTCTTTAACAGGAAAGTAGGTACCTTAGAGGTTCTTTGCTCCATTACATATCTGAGAGGGAGCATAGACTTTTCTGACCTGAAACTGCCCAGATTTTCACGTGTAGTACAGGTCTTTAATTGGTTTGTGGTAACAGCCAGTGTTAGGAAATGAATAATACAAGTGTTTTGGTCCCTGGAAGCAAATATATTTTTCTGGATTTGTTTTGTGAAGTAATTTAACACTTAAGCAGTCAGTAACTTCAGAATCATTAATCTTCTTGATACTGATTCTTGCTCAACTTGGTAAGGTAGAATTATGAAAAGCTTTAAATACAGATTTCCTACTGTTTCATTTCAGCATAAAAGGTTATTTTACTGTAAATTTCATATAAATTTTTCTAAGAGAGTCTTCCTTGAACATCATAATTATGTTCTGTGTATTAATTAGAAAAGTATTTTACTTTTAGAGTGTTTCTTTTAAATACTTCAATTATGATACTAGTTTTGAAGCATATTGTTCAGTGCTCATAAAAGAGAGGGACAGATTTCATTATTTGGTATTTTACAATAGGGCTTTGAAGCCTTACTTCAGAGGGAAAGTTTTTGAAGGAGCTAATAGAATTTTTTTTTGTAGTCTTCCATTATTATAGTTAGGCTTTTCACTTCAAGGTTTTGCCAGTCCCATTTGGGCAATTTTCCTTTTAGAATAGGGTTTTTCAATTCATCAAGTTATTCCCCTGAAACTTTTCCTAACTCAAAATACTTACCAGTTTTGTTTTCCCTGAAGAGAAAGAACAGTCTTTATTTCATGACAGCTAATGCTTCCCTTTTTATTTGTTGGTAGTATTAGCAACACATTTAGTGATTTAGTTAACATGTGAAAAATCTTGTTTTATCCTTTTCTTTAAGGTAAAAGTTAGGACCATGAAGAGAAATTACTGAAATGTTTATAAAATTGATAAAACATATTCCAATCTTCCTCTTTTTTAAGGTTTAGAATGTGAGACATAGGGAAGAATGGTTATCTTAAATGTGGTTATGATCCATTGTTGGTCATAAATAGGGTCCGTGTGTTTCTGAAGGGTTGTTTGTTCTTGGTTTTGTTTTTTTTTGTTTGTTTGGGGCTTTTTTTTGGTCTTTTTTAAATTTTTTTTTTATTTTGTTGTTTGGTTTGTTTACAAAACTGACTTATGTGCCAAGAGACAAGATGACAGCTAAAATAAAACATTTCCCTAGTAATCTAGTAGTAAAGGTGTGAAGTTATGGGGTAAGAACTTAGTTTTGTCTGCTATTGAAAAATTAAAGTATATATTTTGAATCTTTATTCTCATAGCAGACAGAACTTTCCAGTGCTAGGGTCAGGTATGTGCAGGTTCAGACCTTTTATCCCCCAGTTTGCAGAATAGACAATACTGTGCATCCTTTGAAGTTTTTGTCTTTGGACAACTACAAAATGAGGATGAGATCAACCCCTATATACACAAATCCCATATACTTATAAAACCAAAAATATACTGTATATTTGATGTAACCTTTTTCTAAAACTGTTTCTCTGTTACAAAACTGATTGCTCACATAATATTGTTAAATATACTCCCTAAACCAATATTTTAGTAATGTAATTAAATATGTACTGATGACAATATCTATTGATGAGAATAATATACTAATGAACTAATTTAAGTTGTGTGAAGAAAATTTTTCTTACTATTTTAAGGAGGCTTCTGGCAATTCTTGTTTCAAAGATGTGAATCAAAGACAATTGAAGTTCTTAGTCTTTCTGTGAGTTCATTGTCTTTTTAGCTCTGGTGGTTGTTTTTTAGGGAGTTTATTACTATAGTAAAATTACTGACATTCTGTAGATATGTTGTCATTGTTATGAAATGTCATTTAAGTAAGTGTGCTATCTAGTTTTGTTTGTAATAGAAGACAGTATGTAGACAAAATTTTCTGTAAATTAACTGATTGAGCAAGATTATGATACAATATATTAATTCCCACAGAACATTAAAAAGTTGTAAGTAGTGACTGTAATTAATATGCTTCTTAACAAAAGAAAAACATTACAAAAATATAAACCAAATATTTTCATTGGTAAAAAAATGTTACAGCATTACCGCACAGTCTCTTTAGCTTATGTAGCTTGTAATTACAGGGGTCTCAGTGAACCAATCTGTGTTGATGAACTTTGACTTTAGGCAAATAGATCCTGAATCAGGAAAGGACTTTTGGTTTTCCTTATGAAATTTCACACTGTTGCAGTTGGGAAATAGGGTGATTCAGAAGGTGAGTTTTTTTCCTTTCAGTTGCAAAAAAGGCTGCTCTCTTGTGATTTCTTTTAGATCCTTGTTTTTTCTGAAAATTCTTGGTCCCAATATCTGTACCAGCAGATTTCAGTAGGGTATTTGGCTGCTGTGGTGCATGTGATGAGACCACTGACACAGATCAGCTGATGGCATTGCCTCTTTAAGAGTGCAGCCTGATCCAGTGTTGTTGATGCCTTTGTTGCTCAGTTTCCTGCAGCTCAGATGCCCTCCTGATCAGAAACTATTTTGGTGGAGGTGTCTTCTACGCCTTCATATATTGCTCTGTGTGTGTGTATAGGATGAAGTGCTGTTTTGAATTTACCATACTGTGTCTGTGTACATTGCACACTTTGAACAATAAAGGGGGTTGATTGCCAGCTGGAGCTCTGTGAGGTGATACTCATCCCTGTGGGAGTTCACTACATTGCTCTGTGCTCACTTAGTTCTTCCATCTCTAGGGGAATCTGGCAGAGGAAAAACATGAGATGTATAGCAGGTGTTGCCTTGTTAGTGCCTGGAACAGGTGAAGTGGGTAAACAGGCAGCTCCATGTGCAGCCAGGGTAGGAGCACTGAAACAGTTGCTTGCTGTGCACCCCCATCAGCATGAATACACATACAAGTGCCATGTATGAAGAATTTCCTAACCTGTAAGAAATGTTTTTGTAAAGGCTGTGTTATGACTGTTCATCTGCATCATCCACTTCAGCTGCTGGTAGTAAATTCTAAGTACCTACTGAAAGAAAAGCTTCTTTGGTTAGTGCTTTCTGTAGGCATAAAGCAGGTGTTTTTCTTGTGTTTGGACATGTCATTTACATTAGGATGGCATTTAAAGGGCAGTGTCACAAAAGTTTGAGGTCTTGTCAGTCAAGGAAGAAGTGGCATAACAAATGGAGAAAAAAAAGTAGATTTTTTTTCCCTTTTGTGACAGGTTATTAGGAAATACATATGTTTTTTTCCTGTATCTGCTTGTAAAAGGTCTCAAATGGTAGATATCCTTTTGTTTCTCATTTTTGGCACATATTTTATAGCTTAGCATCTCTTGGGGTTACTCAGAAGAGTTCAGGAGTTCTCTGTCTAAGCAGGGAATTAATGTATTCATGAGACTCTAGTGAAAGTCTGTGATTTAAGTAAGATCAACAGCTCTGTAGTTGAGAAGGAACCTGAAATGCTAAGACACATTGGTGGCTTGTAAATGGTATTGGCTTCAAATTGGTATTGTGATAGAAGGACATTACTAAGTAATATGTTTTTGCAGAATTGGGACTGTGATGTTTTCCTACTTCTTTTCATATTATTTCTCAGCTTCTTTTATAATGATGGCTCCTGTGTCTCCCCTGTCTCTTACTGGGATTCATGTTCCTTCTCGAAGATCCATCAGATCCACAGACTACATCTGCTAGGACAACTAGAATGAAGGTGGTAAAAGCTTAGGTATTCAAAGGAGCTGATAGCTCTTTTTAATCTCTGTTTTAATAGCTATAGCTAGTGTTCTTAATCTATAGTTAAGACTGTTGCCCTGAGGTTTTTAAATGTGATCTAGGAAAATAGTGTTTTACCACCATTATAAATACATAACCAGAGTATTTTTCCGTTTTTTAAAGTTTCTTATCCTTTGTACTAGGTTTAACTGCTGTATTGTAACATTACTGCTCACGTTTTTAACTCACAGAAGTCTGGAACTTCAAATATATGGTTCCCTCAGCAGCAGTAAGTCTGCTAGATTGCACATTATGCTATAGTAAAAATCTTTCCCCTAAGATAGCAACTTTTTATATGTTGCTGTGTTTTTGCTTCTTAACTTTCTCAAATACTGGTGTTCAGTTGTGACATAAAGTGAATTTTTACTGGAGAGTTGTGGATGAACTCCATTTGCCAGATGAACTGGGATGGGAATGTGGAAGTATTTCCTAAAAACTTAGTGCAGGTTTTAAAACCTGAAAATTTCCATGTAGTTGACTTTCATCTATGAATGAGTAAGTACTACTAAGAGTTCATAAGCAGTTAACTTTGCCTTTCCATGATGATATCTTCTCCTGAACTAGGTTTTTAGTTATTGCCTGTGGCACTGGAGTTTCAATAAAGCTCTTAGAGCTTCATCTCTTCCCTTCCTTATATGTGCATGTAAATAGGTTTGATAGTGGAATGTCTGCAGAACTGACTAATATATAGTCCCCTCTTTTTCATATTTTTTTTTTCTTGTGGAGCTGAACTGCCTTTGTTTTTAGTGTAATTCAGAGGTATTCACATGAAAAGAATTAATCACATAGTCAGTTCCTTTTTTGAATTTGCTTGAATGTTTGAATTCATTTGTATAGTGCTACAGTGAAAATAATAAGGGCCTGTGTTTTATATGCATGTCTTTTTTTTTTTTTTGCACTAACAGGAAGAAAAGAACAGTTCAGAGGGAGAAATGTAGTTAATATTATTTCAAGGATGTATTTGGTAGGAAAAAAATAGCAGATCTTACCTTCTACTATAAAGTAGAAAAAATAATTTTTAGAGAAAGATTAACTTGTCATGATGACAATCATGCTCTTGTTTGGATTGACTTCTGGTAGGAGCAGGGAAGGTTCTTGTCCTTATAAAAAATAAAACAGTGGTCTGGAGGAAGAGACACTCTTCTGCAAGCTGCTTGTGTGCAAATCTGTGATAACAAGAGGAATAGCTTATTTATAGCCAGGAGGCTGCTGCAGACATTGAGCTGGCGAAAGTACCATTGGTGTACTTGGGTAGATGGTGGTTGTGAGGAGTTTTTGAAGAAGAGAATGAGAACTTGAAGCCATGAGGGAGGTGTGGAGAACACGAACTGTCAGGGAGGAAGGAGGGAAGTTTCACAGAACCTGCTGTGCTGGAGCTGAGCTGCCATTCAGCTGAGAGAGCTGAGTGTGTTCAGCATGGAGGTTTCAGACAGGCCAGTAGCAGTTTCACATAACTTCCTGTAGCATGTGCGTTGAACTGTGGCTGTGCTGTTCGTCCACAAAGATCGACAGGATTTCCTTTGTATTTCTGGCTAGTTAATGCTGGATTTGTCCTGGCTTCATTTGCCATGGTTGTCTTTTGCCTGCGTAGTCCTGAATTGGAGTTTGGCTTGCCTTGTCCAGTCTTCTAATGAGGTGTACCATTGCTATTGTCTCATCTGTTTGTTGTTCTTTTACAGGGTTTAGAATAAAATTCCTCCCAGAAACATCCATTATGCTTTATAAATGTAAACTTCTGAAGTAGTATTTTCATGATTTGGTGGCAGACAGCTTTGATCTTCCTTGGAGTTCAGCTTTGTCTTTAAAATAGCTATCACAAAATCAAAATGGGCTATTGCCTCACAATTCTAATTGTATACAAGAATAAAAAAACCCAGAGTGAGCTTCTGAACTGTGCTTGTGTAGTGCTAGCTGACTTTTCTGATGTTTAGATCATTCATTCTAGGTTGTTTAGGAGGGAAGAAAGTTTCCCTCTCCCCAAATTTTATTAGAGGTTAACCACATCATTAAAACATAGCTTGATTTGTTTATATGAAATCAGTTATAACTTTCTCCTCTGGTGGCAGAGGTGCTTCAAAGGACCTGTCATTGCAGTGTGCACAGCAGGGATTCTGAAGGTTGGTTAACTGTGGCGGCCAAAAGCAGTGGGATTCCTTTTCCACCGGTTTATGCAGATCAGTTTTCCCCAAATGCATGATGTCTTAGGCAGCAGCTGCACTTCAGTCTTGATAAATTTGTCATGTTCTATGGATATTTCTGGAAAAAAGCACTTCTCTCTTTGCTCACCACTTCTGTATCCTGTAGTAGGATATTGAGCAGTTGGAAACCTAAAAATAAATGTAATCAGTTCTGTAGTTGCATTTACTGATTCACTGTTCAGATACTATAATGAAAGAAAAGAATGTTTTCATGCAATATGAACAATGCAATACATATCACAGTTTTTTGAGACTGTATGTCTGGGATACATTTCTTATATTTCATCCTCAGCTATGGAATAATTGTGACATAACAAAACTGTTTCAGAGACATAAGAATTGGAGAGCAACAGAAAGTGGCGTTGATTTCCCCATTGCTATCTGAGAAGATACAGACTTTGGACAAATGAGTTTCTAAATTAAATTAAAAGAGAATATTTTAGTTATTTTATGTATGTAACACAGAGGCTTCCAAATTAGAAATAAAAGAGAGTTTCTAACAATATTTTTAAGACAAAAAGACATGATTAAAAAAAGGCAGCGAAGATTAATCTACTTCCAAAATGCCCCAAACCTACTTCTAAAAACATCAGTGTTTTTCACCAAAAAGGTACTGTTTCATAAATGTATTGGGGCAAATTGCACTTTGCATTCAATGTGGATGAGTTTCCAAAGGAAAAGATTTAAAGAAAATATATTCTGAATTTTCTGCTTGAAGAGTACTAGAAACAGGCCTGTTGTATGAAATGCTTAAAAGGGGAAAAAAAGGCAAACCTGCATAGTTGGTATTGGTAACGGAGTGAATTGGAATCTGACCTTAAAACTGAGTTAGACCTTCCTCTTTTGAAAGCTTGTCCTTGGAGAGAAAAATAATCTGCAGGTTTCAATAAATGCAGTTGGTATGATACAGAAGCTACAATAGCATGGACTTCTTTTGTCAAAGAAAAGAATGGGAAGAATTGCCAAGCCAATGTAAACAATGGAGTAAAAAGAGCAATACAGGGAAAGTCAGCTCTTTTTGAAGAAACAGAGCTGAATACCTCCATAATCAGTCAATTTACTGGATTCCAATCATATTTATTCTACTGTTGAAAAGAGAGAAGGGTAAAGGGTGGGGGAGAAGCAGTGGCTCAGGTAAAATAAAAAAATACCTCACAGCCATGCTAATATTTGTGTACAGTTGTAGTATAGCACAGTTGTTAGTTTAGTTAGTTGGGAAGGAAAGCCACCTGCCTTAGTGACTACAGTCATCTGTCACCGGCCGTGTCTGGAATTCTGAGTGCCTAGGAATGCAGACTTAAACTGCAGGTGCTTCTGACCTCTGTGGGATTGCAGTTACAAGAACAAACCTGCAGAGTTGTGTAGCACAAGGAGAATGAACTCTGGATCCAGTAGCACACTGCATATGCAACAGGCTGTCTGTGCATGCTGAATTCTCCACTTCAGCACTGCTAGATCTGTCTGGTGGGCAGGGCGTGTGTGGAGGTTCTGATGTGCCCCCATTCAGCTGGATTTGCTGTTCCAAGTGTTGTAAACAAAGCATTGTAGAAAAATGGGAGTTCTGCTTCTTCTCAGATGTGTGTTCACGTCTGTATCTCTTTGTCTCATCTGTATACATGTTTTTGAATTTTCAGACTGCAGTGGTATTTTGACACCTGAAGTCTTTCTCAACTGACTTGATGCCATTTTAACAACTACTTTTCCAGAGTTTTGTTGCTCTCTGTTTCTGCATGAGTCACTGAAATTACTGACAATAGAAATCCGAGGGGAAAAAAATAGTCTGTGCTAAAGCATAAGTATCAGTTAAGAAGAAACCTTTTGATAAATGTTGAGATAAATACAGTGTTCTAATCTTTGCCTTTGTAAAGGGCTTAGATACAGGGATTGTCTCATCCTTTGCTTGTGTCAAGACTGGTTTATTCCAGTCCTTGTATGTAATTTCAAATACAAGAGTTTTTAGTAACTCTTCAGAATGAGGAGAGGAGACAGTAAGGACAGTTGGATACAGTCATGTAGGGGGCAAGAGGGAGTTACATATTTTATTAGTATTGTTGAAAAGGTGAATGGAGGTAGGAGTCATACCTGAGTGCTGTGGGTTCTGCTAGGGTTTTTTTGGTGTGTGTGTGTGTTCTGAGCTCTCCAAGAAATTTACCTGTTAACAGTGACTTTACATAAAGGGTGATTTATACTAGGATGAAAAATCTAAAAATCTTGCAGCTGTATCTTCACTGGTGGTGTTTTCTTTAAGTATTTAGTGAAGGTGGTTTCTGAATGCTGCTTGACTCTTGGTGAGAATTAAAAAATTTAAAATTCCTCTCTCAACTTACTCCAGTGGTGGACTTGAATTTTTATAAAAAGACAAATGGAGGCAGAGCAGAAAATACTTTAAAAAGTATTTTCCATGGCTTATCTATACATCTGACTTAAAATATTTAACTCAAACTTTCTTTTGCTGTGAGAAGAGAAAAAAGATAAAAGTAGACATTTTGCAGTCAGGATTGCACTGCATGACAGTTCTTTCCCATGAAATGAAAAATCTTTTCCTCTTTAGTCTTTCACAGTGAGGTCTGTTAATAAGCTGTTATGAAAGACTTCTGAAGTATGCTTTTAGCACTTCTGGAATTGAGCTGTCTGGACAGTTGTGGGTTTCGCTCCTGCAAAACCTTGTGCTGAAACATGAGATTGGTCATGGTAGATTTGGCCAGAAGGCAGATGGCCAACAATATTTTTCAGGAGAGGAGAACAGGTGCAGGCAAGCACACTGCAATATTTACTTGAAGTTTCTCAAGCAAGAAATAACATACAGCTATGATTATGTAATTATATAAAAAATATGTGGCTCAAATATCCTCCAACTAGATGTTTTCTTGATGTAGTAAACTTTCATGAGACTTTTTGCCAGGAATTCATTCTATTTTTGAGCCCAAGTACATGGTGATTTATTTTCTGTGCCATGCAGCAGCTTAGTTAATAGCTTAGCTACATATTGTGTAAAACAATGTCTACGTATTGTGTAAAACAGGCCCAGTCTCATCAGTATTTACAGTATTGTAGGAAGTAAGTGCAGTGAAATATCATTTCCTATTTAAGTGAAATGGTAACATGAACAACATGGTTATCAGTCTTGGCATATTGTTTCTTTCTTCTAGGATTCTTCAATCTTCTCTGGCATTTAGAAAAGGGACATCATACACTTCTTGCCTCTAGTCATTCATATTGCTTGTCCCTGTATTTTCACCTTTATTTTTATTGTACTCTTTTGAGAAAACAGCCAGAGAGAGTCAGAGTTGCACATTGGTTTGTCCCTTGATGGGTTTTGGAGTTGCAGGGAAAGGGGGAAGGAAAGGAACTTTCACAGGGGGCAAAGCCTGGGAACTTGAATTGAGTGAGATCTTCCTTAACCATTACTTTTTTAAAGCAGTAAATCTTCAGCTTCAGTTGATGCTATAAACCTGGGATGTTAGGGAAGATATTTTTGATGTAGTCTGTATGTCATTCATGACTTCTGCTATTTGGAAAGGATTCTGTTTTAAAGTCTATATAAAAAAATATTTGAAGCAGTTGGAATTTAAGGGCAAACCCAAGTGGCTTTTGTGTTATAGGGATAGGGAAGAAAGTATGACTTTTTAGATGGGAAGAGGGAAATGCAAATTATTTTCTGAAAATAGTTAGGGATATGGGGTGATTGCATGTCTGCAAAAAGAAGCATTTGCTAGGAACTGTTGACTTTAGGGGTGAGTAACGCTTGCATAAAAATTAAACTTTTCAGTCTCTAATAATTGTTTATCAGAGTGAGTAAAGTAACTCAACTATGTTATGAATAATTGGAGGTTAGAAACATGTAATCGTATTGTCATATAAGCCAGTTAAAAATATGCCAGTTTTGCCAGCTTTAATTCACTTCATTCATTCAGTAGCACTTTGTGCTACTGAATCTGTAAAGAAATGAATTCTTAATTAGAACTATATGTCCTGGATGTAACTTCACCACATCTATGGCAAGTATGCTGGATGTAACAGCAAAATTATGAAGAATGTGTTCAATGTGGTATTTGGCAGTACAGGTTTGGGTAAGTAGATTTTTCTTTAACTTTTTTTTTCTTTTTTTTTTCCCTTTCCAATCTCATATGGAGGGATTGTAGCATTAGGTTTTTGTGCATTTTGAGATGTCTTGGTTCCTTGTCATTCAGATCTCATTCATGCAGGGGTGGTTTTAAATTTGCATTCTAAACATCTGTATTTGTTTATTTGTAGTAATTTTTTCTTTTAATAATTTGTTAGTCTAAAGAGGAGAATGTTAAAGTATCTGTCAAATGTGTGCACCTCTTTCCTTACTATTTTGTATGACTTCTTTCTCTGAATAACAACCAAAGCAACCACTGGAAGAGCAGCCAAACCAAAGAAAACTTCCCAAAATTTTCTTCTGGGCTTCTGAGATTAGGTAGTAAGATTTATTGAGGAAGCTCTTACTTAAGTGAGTCGTGAAAGTGCAGGTAACTACTAGGAACAAGACTTTGCTTTCAGAGTAAATACAATAAATGACATGTGCTGCAATTTTCTTAAGGGGTCTTGCTGCAACTATTTACTTAGCGTGTGTCTCCTCTATTGCTCCACTGTCAGGTAAATGCATCTTTAGAAAGACTCTTGCAAAAGCCAGATTTTGAAAGAGAGGGGTAGGGGCACAGTTTCTGTTCTCTTTAGTAGAATAACGGAATAGTTCAGATGTTGTTTTACAGGTTCCTTGGTATCTTTGGGCTGTTCTTAGTGGAGCTGTGGGAAGGAATGAGAGTAAGGGAAGGGCAGGATCTAGTGCACATTCTTTGCTTTCTGATTCTTCAGCCTCTGAAACTGCTCGGGCCCTCAGGCTGCTTTTTGAGCTTCCATTGCCAGCTGGTCCTTGCCAACAGCCGATTATCTTCTTGCCCTTGTAGTTTATAAAAAAGCAATTGTTACTTTATTGTTTTACTAATGAAGAAATAATCTCCAATGGGCCTGTAGGACTTGACTACACCAAATTATTTTAACGAAGTGCATTACAAATTTTGGGGACAGAATAATAGTTGGGACATTAGTATGTGAACTAATGTTGGAGGAAAAAGCTATCTCTAATGTGGAATTGGAGTTGTTACCTAAAAATCTTCTCTTAATGTTATTCTGTCATAGTAGTTCTACAATTTTGCAGAGCTTTGAAACAGCTTCTGAAATGAAACCCTTGTCTGTCCTTTGCTGTATAAAAGCTCTTTTTTTTCCCATTAAGAAGATGTGCTAATATTAAAAAAAACCCACCTCATTCCTCCCAAAAGAACATTAACAAAAAACCCCAAACCCAACCAACCAACTGATAAACCAAACAAGCCCCCTGTCACACGAGAACAAGAGGTCTCCTCAAACCCTTTGTGTTTGATTAGTCTGAGGCCCTCGTGCCAGAGCAGTCCGTCAGTGTCCCATGATGGGGACTCTTCGTGGAACAGTGCTAGGTCAGAGGGCAGTTCTGCACTAAACAGAGACCCCTCCTGGGTCTCCACACCTTTATTCAAGTGAGTTCCCCACTGCCAGTGCCTGCCAGCCCCCTTGCAGGACTCAGACTTACAGTTTATGGAATAACACTCTTTATTAATAAAATTGTGACAGGTTAAGGTTCAAGGGTTGGTGGTGATGGTATCTGACTGCAAAAACATATTCAAAGCAACATGTATTACATAATATAGCAAGCTCTACTCCCTAGCAAAAGTTAGCTCGAGATACTCATTCAGTGTGCATGGAACGTGGTTCTTACCCCATGGACATCCCTGTGGGGGAGAAGACAGGTTCAGCCCATCAGCTGATCCCAGAAGTTATGATGGAGTCTTTCCGGACTTCTCCACATTCCTGACTTTTATACTGTTTCTTTACATTTAAGTGAAGAAATTAGTATAAAAGTACATACTTTTATACCTATTCAGTGAGGGTTGGAGGTACCTTGGAGGCAGGGAATGCTGGTATAGTATCTGATACAATGTTGGGATGGGAATATGCACCAGTCCAAGGAGAGTGTTTTTGCCATGGTTGGTGATTCAACAGCAAGACATCTTCCTTTATCTCCTTTGGGTTTTGGCTGCTCCTTTGGGTGATTTAGCAGCTAAAAAGTACTGCTGAATTCCCTCCTCTGCAAGGATTTCAGCAGAGCCTGGCCATGGTGTCTGCACTCTGTTCCACCCTTCGTTTAGGCCCCCTTGGCACATGTTGTGTGGGGGGAATTGGGCACACTGACCTCATGCCGTGCAGGGAGGAGCAACTGTGTTTTGCTCTATAATTTCCATGCTGTTATAGCTTTGTCTATAACTTTGCACTTTTCTTTACTTTTACCCCTAGTCTTTTCCCTGCTTTCACACCCTCTGCTTCCCCAAACAAAATAACCAACCAACCAACATCCCCCTTGAAATGTCTTCTTAAGCCTACTGGGAAATGAATGGGAAAAATTTGCTAAGAGATGGAATTGTCGTAGATGAATTTTGTTCTGCTTTCTTTTCTATTAAATGGAACACAGAAAAAGAGAGCATTAACAATTGAAATATCAAGTCCTGCTTGTACTGTCTTGATTTTATATTTTGGAAGACAGTGTTAATCACACTTTGGCTTTTCTGGTATTTGTGACATTTCAGCTGATAAAGAGAATTTTTTCACTACAAACTGGACCTTCCATAATAACGTTCTCATGTATGACATTTGAAATATGACTGTATTAACTTAGTTTATGAAGTCAGTTTTAAACATTAAATTATTGGTAAGTTATGTTATTTAAAATTTAAACAACTACACCTTATCCCCAAAATGTATGGCCTGATGATGAATCTTTAAAAAAAAGAAAGTAGCTTTATTCCTGTTTATACCACAAATGTTAGTTTGGAGTTTTCTTTATGAATTATTTTTAAATGATGTTGCTACATGGTGCATAATTATAAAGACAGCCATGGAGTATCCTGTTCAGGTGAACTAGAATTGAAAGCAGGTGTTGCTGTAGATCTGACACAGAAATTAACAGTTTTCCATCCTCACCCCTTCACTGTTTGACTTCTGTAATCTACAAATCTGTCTCTGCCATTTTACTTTTGGATTACTACAGCATGTATAATTTGGAGGGTTGGAACGACTGTGTTAAAACACAAGGTATTGTTTGCTAATGCACAGAGGAGGGAAAGAAAAGAGTGACCAGCCTTCTGGGTGAGATATGTATGTGTATGGGGCAGGGCAGTTTATGAGCATGCCTTGCTTTGTTCAGGGACTTAAATGGCTGTTGCTAAATGAGATAGAGTTACTGACTTTTAGCTTATTGTTTCGACTCTTACTGTATTGTGAAATTGATTTGTTGGTTGGAGTTGTGTTTATTTTTAAGCTACTGAGTTACAGTGCTGTTCTTCAAGGGATGAGAAGATTGTGTCAGTAGTTAGTTTATAAATAGGGATTGTCTGTGTAGTATAGCTGTTGCTGTTTATTTTCAGGGTCAGGAGAAAATGAATTAAATTTGAAATAGCTTATTGTTCCAGTATGCTGCAACTCTAATGTCTCTACTTTGTACATGGTTTGTTTCTTATTTCTACAAGTGCCAGAACCTATAAAGTTCTTCTCTTCCCCATTGGTTTTATGTTCTGCATAGCTTTACACGGTTTTCTAGTGTTTTGTGCTGCATAAACAGCTAGCCTTCTACACCAAGCCATATCTAATCATTCTAGTAATAATCCATGATGTTATTAACCTGCATCTTAAACAGGTTTTTTTTTTCCTTCAACCTTAGTATTTAGAGGATGTTTCACTGTAGAGGTTTGTAGTCAGAAACTCACATTAAACTTGAGAAGATCAGTACAGCAGGCCGTATGTAGTTTCAGTATGAGGATTTGTGCTAAAATTTGAACAATTGTATTATTTTTTCAAGTTGTGAGTATCATAGGTTTTTACTCATTTCAGTCTTTTGTGACAGCATATGAAATCAGAATACTTAGTGTGAAATGGTAAAAAATCTGGATGCATATAATGAGTTTTTTCCTTTGTTTAAAGCATGGTCAATAAGAAAATTTATTAATCTTTTTTTATTTGCTCTTTAATGATATAGGTAGAATATGGGTTTGTATGGATAACATACAGGCATAACCACACTTGTAAAGCTGCACTAAGAAGTAATGAATCCTAAATAATTGATACTGTAATTGACTGACATGCTTGTTATGAATTCACTGAAATATTTTTGTATGCTTTGTGTTCCATTAATTGAGTGCCATAGCAAATAAAAAAGACAAAAAATTATGTAAAGCTTCTCTTTTTTGTCATACCAGCTGCAAGAAGGGGACATTGAAAATTCTTCCTTGGAGTGAGCAGAAACATCGTGAAGAAGACTGGTGTGAAAAACCAGAATGCAAGTAAGTATATATAAAAGCAAAAATATAAAGAAATTATTAACTAATTATTAAAATGTGGGAATTGACCCAGTAAGACTCAATTATTATTTTTGTACACGCTAACTTGTATTTTCAGCTTTCTTCGGGAGACTGACTGAGCAAATGCAAAGCAGAGGTTGTGCAAACCCGGATCTTCAGTGGGGAGCGTTCTTTCTTTCATGATCTGTCACATATTTGAAATCTCTTACTAGTTCAGTAGAGAGGATTCTTTCTTTCATGATCTGTCTCCTGTTCAGAATCTCTTAGTAGTTCCTTTGCTGAAAAAAACTAACACTCCCTGTGGTAGGTTGATTGTATCATTTTCTTTCAGAAGTTTTAGGAAAAAGACTGATGTTAAAAAAATAAAAAATAGGTAAACAAATATATACTTAAACATATACTTATTTTTTTTAAAGGATGGTTATTGAACCAACTTTGCAAGATGAAGGCCAGTTTCTGTATGAAATACAACCTGAGTTACTGAAGTACAGGACCACTGACCTTTCTGTAGATCTCGTCACTGACTGGTATTTGAGCAGAGCACAGGAAATTGAAGAATATGCAATGCAGGTGAGAATAGCAGTGAGGAAATGATGGTGGCTGAGCAGCCTTCAACAGAATCCTTAACAGTCTTAATGCATATTAATAGGACACTTTTCCCTCAGTAATGTGCACTCTGTCTCAGCTTCATTATGGCTTTTGAAGTACTTGTTTTTTCTTTTGCAGTGTACTTAGGCTTGCTCTAAAGTTTACTCAGCCAAATAATTAATCCATAGAAATGAATAAGGAAGCCACTAGAATTCTGTTTCATTTGGTTTGCCACAGCAGACAGTAGATCTTTTGTAATCCATGAAAAGTGTTTACCCATTGCATTTTATGTTTGTAATTAAGGGAGGGAAAGTTGTGCACAGCATGCTGGGAAACGTGTTTTATTACCTGTCACATGCTACTGTGTTATGCATATTGATACGTGCCAGTCACACGTGTCACTGTCATGTCAGTAAATGGTACTGTCAGGATTTCTTCCTGGCAGTTTTATTCTGCGTCTGTGGGACTACCATGCAGATTATTTCTGCTTGATTTTCTTTATATGTTAAAAGTGTTTGAAGCTCTATTGCACGTAAGAACAGAGCTCATCACTCGTGTGCTCTGGTATTTTATTGCTCCTCAAGCCAGTTTAGCTGCATGAAAAGGAGGGTGACTGGAAGTATCACTATAGTGATACTCATCATAGTTCTGATGAATGAGTTCTTCTATTCTACAAGTTTGCACTCCACCAGGGCTCTTTTTAATCATAGTTGCCTTAACAACCAATCAGTAGAAAGATAGGAAATAAAAGCAACTAGGAAATCAAAGCAGCTTCCAAGGATCAGTTAAATTATATAACATATAAATTAAGTTGCATTCTGCTCTTCAAGACTTATGTCTGCCTTGCTGAATATTTGCAGCCTGTATTATGTTCTTTGAAATCAAAACAGAACGTTTAATAAAGGTAGTTTCAGTTACTAGAGGAAAAGACTGTCATTGGTTTTTGTGACATAAAATGCAGCAATTAAAATTATTAAATCGTGGTCAGCTAGAAAAGTCATATTGCATGTCAGTTACCTGATTGTCTTAGTTTAAAGCAATCCTTCATATTCCATATGCTGAGATGAACTCTGTGTGATCTCCAGAAGGACTAATGTTCTAGTTTACATACATCTATATGATGCATCTTGGTTAAAAGCATATAATTATATCATCCCCTAAGATTAAGCATTTTATGTGGTCTTCATAAAGCTGAGAAGGGCAGTCCTTTTAGGAATATGCAGTCCACAAAAACTTCTAGGAACTTCAAATTGCCTATTAAGCAGCAGGGGAATAAAATAGATGCGTAGACAGGACTCAGATTGAAGCTGGTGTTTGGCAAACAGTTGTACAGCAGTGTTTTTTGAATTATTTTTCAGGTTGACTGTGCTCTCTCCCTTGTTCGTCTTGGCATGGAGAGGAACATTCCTGGTCTGCAGGTGCTTTGTGACAATCTGATCACTCTGGAGACAGTGGTTTATGAGACTGATGGTGATCGAACTTTGACTTTGAAGGAACTTTTAGAGATGAAAGACATTGAGAAGCTGAGACTGTTGATGAAGAATGTAAGTATTTTGAATAAATCAATAAGTATACCTTGAAATCCAGTAACTCAGGTTACACTGGATCCTATGTATATAAGGACACTTATATACATAGGTCATTTTTTCCATCTTTAATCCAATAAAAATTCTACATTTTCACAGTTCCCTTTTTTTTTTTTTTTTTTTTGTGGTAGGGCTTATTTCTTTTTCTTTCTTTCTAACAAAAGCTAAATTTGCTCAGTTTTCTTGAAGACCCCCTTTATCCCTGGCTGAGGACTCAATGATAATACATCTTACTTTGAAAGCTATGAATTGCCTTTTCATTGGCCTTTTTTTAAGGATCTTCAGTGTAGCTCTTGATGATGCTGCAGATACAACATTATTGAATGTGTTCCTTGGATGTTTTTTGGCGTCTTTAAATACTGTCAAGCAATTTTCATATTTGCCTCTGCACCAGATATGTGTTTTTCTCTCTGTATTGAGTTTGAGCATGGCATTTCAGAATAGAAAAAGACCTCTTGTAAGGGTTGAAAAATAGCTAGAGATGGAACAGGGGTCTGAAATTCAGTTGAAGAACATGTAAGTAGCAGAGGAAAATAGGAAAATACTCAGAAATTAAATATAATTGTTTGGGGTTTTTTGGGGGGGGCAGGGGATTGGGTTGGTCTTTGTTTGCTTGTTTGTTTTTCCTTTTGGGTTTATATAGCCACTCATCACTTGTTTTTCTGTCTTGCATTCTTGCTGGATGACTGAAAGTGGCTGAAAGTAATGCTGCTCTGACATGCTTGCATGATCTTTCACTCATTCTGAAACTGCAGGAGGAAGACAGGCTTTCCTCCCGTAATGGGCTTTACTCCTGTTCTGCTCAGTTTCCCCAAGCCATTGGGTAGCAGAAAGATTGTTTCAGTGCTTCATGATGTATTTGTGCTTCATGGTCTGTTTGTGATAGGTGAAGATAACTATTTCAGTTATATTGATCAAAAAAGATTCTATTTGTTTTTTGCTTTTCCTGCTTGTTTTGGACAATGAAGCTGAACCTGTTCTTTTATTTCTTCCCTGTAACTCTTTGTGCTTTCCAGTCCTCAGATGAAAAATATGTGAAGAATGTTTATCAGTGGATGATCCCTTTTCTCCACCGCTGTGAAAATCAGTCCCCTGGTCTTGCAAATGCCCTTTTTAAAGAATATTTAATAACATTGGCAAAGGAAGACTTGACTCTACCTCTGAAGATATTTCAGAATTCAAAACCTGATGTAAGTAAAGAGCTCTCTTGATTCTACTGGTTTCTTTGGAAATTCTTGTCCTGAATATTAATTAAGAAACAGTTAGTTCATCTTAGTCAGATCATCCTTCTGATCTTTCCCGTTTTCTTGGACCCAGGATTTGTTATATTTTAGAAAACATTAATTAAAAAGTTTTTTACCATAAATTATACTGCAGCTAAACTGGCCTTGATGAGACTGTCAAACTAACGTAATAATGATTCTAGTCTAGTAGAATAAAAATTATTGAATGGATTCTTCTTCAAAGTAATTTCCTGGTGACCTGTTTAAAGTAAATTCCTGGCATATTTCCGTTATAAAAAGTGGATATGAAAGAGTTTAATGATTTCACTATTTTTTTCTTGAGGAATTTTACTAGGAGTAGATTTCAAGTTACTTCCCCCTCTCCTGCCTTCCACAGCAAATGTAAAGAATAAAGTGGGGGCCGTTAGGATTGAGGTGAGAGTTCAGTGAGTAAGGGTTGAAGTTGCCTTCTGTGTGTTTCATGCTGCTTCTATGGCTTAAGTAATTATTCCAGAGCATACAGGCACATATTTGCATGCTATTGAATGTTCTGAATGTATGGACAGAAATCTACCAGTGAAGCACAGCCACAGCTCTCTTATGTATGTTGGTACTGTTGTACATATGAAGTAAGTCTGACAAATGTTTGCAGCAGTTGCCTTCCTCTGTCCTGCACCCTCTCCACTTCTCAAATTCAGAAAGGGTATAATGGCATACCACTGTTCTTTCAAGTGTCTGCACTGCAGAAAACTAGCCAAGATAAGTTTCGGGCTGTGACTTTACCAGGTTGTTAGTAAGAGACATTCTAATTGCACCTGAAGACAATTTATTTACTTCTTTTTACATTGTTTTTACATTCAAAAGAAAATTAACTGTTGAATTAGAAGCGAGAAATAAAAACCAGTTTACTTTTTTTCTTGTTAGTGTCAGCAAAAAATTATTCCTGATCAGGACCAGCTTATGATTATGGCGTTGGAGTGTATTTATAGCTGTGAGCGAGATGACCAGCTCTCTCTCTGTTATGATATCTTGGAATGCCTTCCACAAAGAGGATATGGGTAAACATTTTCACATGGTTATTTGTAAATATTTTAGAAATATTAAATATAGTTGTGAATTAATGATTTAAAAAGGGTTGTTAAGTTACTAAAGGGTGGACAGAGTTACTGTAATGTTCTGTTCACCTCTGAGCTGCCATGACTGTACTGTGTGTATCTATATACTTGTGCTGTGTACATGCTCTACCAGTTAATGCAGCAAAACAAGAGTTAAAGTAGCAGCCTAGACCAAGGCTTCTGTATTGTTTCTTAGATTTTTATAGCCTGATGAATTGAGACCAAGTGTTAGTGCTGTCTTACTGGTTTTGTTGCAATAGTGGCATCTTGCACTTAACTTAAAAGCAGCAATATGTTCCTGTGAGAGAGGGAAGATAGGAAAACATATTGAGGGAAAAGTAATGCTGAAGAAAGGGAAGGCTTGAAGAGGGGGTGATCTGTGATCTGCAAGGTGCAAACTATTCTTCAGTATCTTTTACATGAAGGAAGGAGAGAGCCTGAGAAAAGTCTGAGGAAGAAAGAAGCCCTCTGCTCTTGGGAAACTGAGGGACCCTCTAAATTTTAACTGTCTTTACAGCAAGAAGCCCAACAGTTTTAATATTTGCAAGTAAACATATTTGATTTTAATCAAGGAGTATGTAAGACTGCTTATCTTCATATCAATGTAATATGAATTACAAGAGGAAATGATAAGGAGTATGTGTGTATGTATATATTTAATTGTGTGATATCATTGCAGGCCTGAAACAGATAAAACTAACACTCTTCATGATGAAGTAGATGAACTGGAACAAATTCTTAGGTATTTAACTTTGCTAAAATAGTGTATTCTTACAGAAATCACTAGGCACAGCCAAGAACTCTTTATGATAAGAAATCAAAAGCAAAAATATATATCTTATTTATCTTTTTTTTTAATGCTGTCAACAAGATTATCTGTATATTTTTTATATTCAGAACATAGAAATTTTGAGTGGTTTTATCTATTTGAATATTATAAATCTCTAGAGATGTTTTTCTTGGAAAAAAGTTTGGGGGGTTGTATTTTGGGTTTTTTTCTGTGTTTTTTGGGTGTTTTGTGTGGGGGGCTTTGTTGGGGATTTTTAAAAACTTGGTTGGGGATTTTTTGTTTTGTTTGTTTTATTTTTCGTGGGGTTTTTTGGGAGGAGGAAGAGAGTTAACCTGAGGAATTTGTTTTGATCGTGATACTCTGTAATGCTTTGAGTGATCAAAGACTAAAACTGTGAAGGTATGTCATCAAGTATTGATGGTATGTGTTTACCCTACAGTATTACTAAGAAACATATATTTTTAAAAATGTGGGTAATGTTACTCTGGCTAATCTATACTGTAAGAGGTTTTATGGAGGCTGTTTGCATTTGCAGTGCATATTTTGAGGGAGCTTTAGGAGTGCTGCTGCTGCAGCAGTAGTTGCACAGCTGTGCAGGGCTCCGAAACGCTGACTCTGTTTGCAGTGTGTCGGAGCTGCTGGAGAAGCATGGCCTGCAGAAGCCGGTCTCCTTTGTCAAGGCCACCAAGGACAGCGCAGAGGAGGCACGGAAGCTGATGATTAGGCTGACAAGGCACACAGGTCGCAAGTTAGTATTCCAAGGGGAGTGGGGGAGAAGAGGGAAAGGGCAGTGAGGTAACAGAGCCTGCCTGCTTGCTTTGTGGCAGCAGGGATCTGTGCTGTTCCCCCTGCAGACAGTGCACATAAACACTTCTGTTGAACTGATGATTAATGTAATTAGTGGTTTGGCTGGGTTCTCCACAGTCAAAAACCTCTGCCTGCCTTCAGACCTGCTTTGGTATGCTTCTGTTCAAGTAAACAAGCTTAAAATGCATACTGGCTGCAAAATACTGCAGGATGATGAACTGTAGAAGTTAACATATTGCAAAAGAGATCCTTTAAGACCTATTTAATTTTATTGAGAGTGTAGGATTTTTAAAATATTTATTTGGTTCTTTTTGGCATGTTTTCTTGGAATCCTTGTAATAGGGTAATTTATTGATTTTAGGTATTGATTCTACCACTTATATTCTCAGTATAATTTTTCAATTTTTCTAGTTTCATTTAACTCATCTTTCAACTGTATATGAATTATTAAATGGCTCTTGGTATAAGCAGATAAAAAATTTTGAATCGTGGGAAATCCAGCCATAACTGTGGGTGATTTGTCTTTCTTATTTAAAGCAAATATGCACAACAGTTTATCCATGATGGTAGAGTGGTATTTATATTTCTAGTAGTTCTGAAAGCTTTTTAAGACTTTTAGAAACCTTTCTTTAGAAAGATCAAGACAATGCCTCTGTAGGAAAAATGTTGATTTTTCCACTTCTGTTGGAGACCCTTTGTTTTGCCAAAGTAAAAGCTAATGCCGCATGAGAAAATCACTATTAGCTGGAACTAGCTCATGTAATTTAAAAAGGTCATTTTTTAATCTGAAAAGCTCAAGATAATGTCAAAAAACATTCACAGTGTTTTTACTAGTAAAAGTTTTGGTAGAGCACAAGAAGTTGAAGGTTTGTGGATAATGAGATCCATAGATCCAGAGGGTCAAGAATCTGAATACCACTCAATTTTAAGAAACAAAATAAAGTTGCAGCTTTATTCTCCTGTGATTGCGTGCCATTGATTAGTCCTTTGAGATTGCCTACAATGAACAGCACTTTAGTGATCCTCAGTTGCTGTTACAGACTTGGTTTTGCCCTGCAGTTCCCAGATCAGCAGGAAGATTGCACTTCTAATTTCCTGATGCATTCTGGAAAATTATCAAAACCTACTTGGGGATCTTGAGAAAGGTTGCTTAAATCCCTGTCTTATCCCACAGAAAACAGAAAAAGAACTTTGGGTATTGCATTGTTGTCAAACCATTTTATCCTACAGGCACTGTTTTAATATTAATTAATATTAAAAACCTTTTGTCTTTGAATCACTTCTGGTTAAAAATCTAATGAAATACTGAAATAATGTTTGAGAAAAGTTATTTTTTCGGTGCTGGAAATTTACTGCTTTTCTTTAAGATTCTTGGGGAAGAGAATATTTAATTTTAAAAAATGTTTGTAGGCAACCATCCGTTGGTGAGATGCAGTGGAAGGAATTGCTCCAGGATATGTTGGACATGCAGCAGAAAGTGTATAGGTGTTTACACTCAGATACTTGCTATGAGGTGAGTTTTATGTCTTCTTACTGACTTATGTCCCAAGTAAGCTACACATTCCTATTTCATGTTGTTGCTCACAGGTGTAAATACATTTTTCTGTATTGTTACTTGGTTGTCTACTGCCTTTTTTACAGTATTTTATTTAAGTAAAAATTTTCTGGTGTTTATTAATTTTATCTAAAGCTCCTCTAATAAATACCCTCTTTTATTAAAATTCAACTTTTTAGAAATTGGGTCAAATTTGTGAGATTTTCTTACATAGCCTGTAATTCTGTGTACAAATGTGTTTAGCAATAAATACTCCAGACTAATGAAAAGAAAACGTTATCTTCACTCAAGCATTTCTTAAACATGGAGTTCTGGTTTGATAATATTATCCAAGATCATTATAGGATTATGGACTTTCTGCTGCTTGCAATTGAAGTGAAATTATGTGAGATGACAAATCTAATTTCATTGAAGGTAAAAACCCTTGCATGTGCATAAAGTCCAAACCCATGTCATTAGTATTTGCAAAAGACAGCTATTAGACAGATGTAGAATTTGCTGTGACATATATTGTTTATTTACATTTTCACTTCAATGTGCTGCAGTTTATTACAGATACATTACTATGTTGCCTGTAATTAGTGTTTCTGTCTATACAGAAGCAGGTTTTATTGCAGTTTACAGAATTAATTGCTTATGTCTACCCCTCTGATTAGCTCTTAGGAGAAGTTCTAAACAAATTAGGAAACAAAAGAAGGAAAAAGACAAGGCTATTCAACTTCTATATGAGAAAAATCACTGTTTCTCTGTAGTTGTACAGCTAGAAAAACTCTAACATGTTTAATAGTCATGGTTTTGTGGTAGGCTACAACTTAGTGTACTTGACTTTTTTTTAGCTGCATGTTAAGAAATAGTAATACTAGAGCACTCTGCAAATAAGGCATTTGTTTTATTCATATCTTAATGTAAGTTTTCTATTAACATGAAATTATTTTTTTAAACTCTGAAACATCATTAAAAAAGAAACACAACAAAGGGTTTTGAAAAAAATCATGTAGGAGTGCTGAAAATGCTTTGAAATGCAGTACTGTCGCATGCAATTGTACTTTAATAACTTCAAAATAGATAAATTGATGAGGCAGTAAGGATTTGCAATCTCATGTGAGGTTTGGGTATTTTTTTGCATGATGCTTACTCTCTTCTTCTTCCATGCATAGTGAATTCTGTCCTCTTGACTTCATAAATTTTGAGAGAGGTAAATGTTCTCCGTGTGATGTTGAGGAGGAAGGGTCAGCTAAAATGTTTTACATCTCTTGATATTCCTTGAGGGTTAATATGTTGTGAAATGGAAGATGATCCAGTTGTGTAATATTCTTTAAGAAGCACTGAACTGTTTTCCTTTCCAGAGAAGAGGTGGTTTGGAGAGGTTCTTCCTAGAAAAGAAGTATGTTGAAATAAAGTATGATTGGATGGAGAGCTAAATAATCTCATTTATGCTCTCTTTCCCATGAAAGGTTGGACCAGATCATGTTTTGAGATCCCTTCCAACCTGGGCTCTTCAACGATTCATTGATCCTCTTGAATTTGTTATGAACTTTTAAACCTTTGATAAAAGCCATATTGTTGCAGCTGTGATATTTCTGAAATGATTAATTTTTTTTATTTTCCTGTCATTAGCACAATATGACTGTGCTCAAGAAAAAAGCAAATTATTTTTTAAGGAATTGAGATTGAGTGTCTTAAATTGGGCAAAATTTCTACCTTGAAATAAATCAGGTGTTTTGTGGCAGATGCATTATAGGAGTTTGCATTCTTTGAAGATAGTCTTGATTGAAATTTAAAGAACATCTTATATACTCAGTTCTAAATATTTTTAGTTACTTTAGGAGTAGAAAATTTCTTCTCGTACGTTGTTGGTTTTAAGGTCTTAATACTGAACTGCCCTCTCAGATTCTTACATTATATTAACACCTCAGAATGTAGGTATATTTTGGTGTCTTAAGTCATACTGTAAAAAGACAGTTAATATGCTTTTTTTAAAACTTCAGTAAATAGAAACTAGCTACTGGTTAATTTTAGCTTTACTTAAGTGCATTGTAGAAATACTTCCCTTGGTAGAAGTTAGGTTTTCTGCTTGGACTGAATATATTCTTTTGACATCCATCCTTGTGTTCGAAGGGGTTAAGGCCATACAATGCAGATAAGCTTATTTGAAGCTGCTGATCCTGCAGGTTATTAAATTACTTTTCTTTCTTTTAGATATTCACCGAAAGTCTTTTATGCTCAAGCAGTTTAGACAATATTCACCTGGCTGGGCAAATGATGCATTGCAGTGTTTGGTCAGTGGATCTACCAAGTTCATCAAAAGGGAAGGTGCAATACCGAGTCAGCTACGCGAGGAGCATTGAACTGGTTTTGGCTGCTGGTAGAGAATATTTCAATTCTTCAGCTAGTTTGACTGATAGCTGTATGGAATTGGCCAGGTACATTTATAACTCATATACATAAATACAACTTTATATTTACTGTTGTCATAGCATTAGGGTTTATTTGTTAATATTTCCCCCCCCTCCAGTCTTCTATTGAGAATCTTTTTCATAAGCAGGCTCTGGAAATACAGAGTAGTGTTGCTTTTAATGCAAGGAGTTTAAAGACCCTTTTAAGAGTTCTGTGACCAGCTTTTCTCTTAGGGTTTTATGGTGGTATTTCAAAATACGTGGTTTATAGCTGAAATACTTGGTATGAATGTGTGACTGTGTGTTTATTCTGTTTAGTAACATGGTTTGGTCCTCCTCTGATTTACCTTCAATCAGTTGTTTCATGGTAACTTAACTTAAGTTTCTATGAGTGATTATTGTTTGTAGGTCTCCTAGTAGCCTTCATGTATGAATTGGTTAAGGTAGAATGTATTTACAGAATCACTAGGGTGCAAGAGACCTTTAAGGTCATCGAGTCCAACCCATGCCCTTCAACTAAACCATGGCACTGAGTGCCACATCCAGTCTTTTTTTAAACACATCCAGGGATGGTGACTCCACTACCTCCCTGGGCAGACAATTCCAGCTTCTCTTTAGCTGCTTTATTCCACTCCTATTTTAATCTTTACCCTGAAATATTTGTCAATATGCCTGAAAAATCTGATGGCTTCAGATGGGATGTTCAGCTAACGCGCAATTTTGTTTTTGATTTGAAATGTGTATTCTTTATTAACGTGTGGAGAAAAAATATGATAGACTGGACAAATCAAATACTTTCCTGATTTAATGTGTATGGTGATTTAAGCCATTTAAAATCGAGGTGAGTTGCCATCTGGACAAGCTCAACACATGAAGCTTGTAAGGCTCATGAAGTTCAACAAGTCCAAGTGCTGGTGGTGCACCTGGATCTGGGCAGCCCCCTCTATCATGCCAGGCTGGGGGATGAACAGATCCAGAGCAACCCTGCTGAGAAGGACTTTTTGAGGGTGCTGTGGGTGAGAGGAAAACGTATTTAGAATAATGTGCTCTTAATAATTGCATGCATTAATTCATCTTCAGAGGAGTTTAGTGGTGTTTTTGTTGTTTTTTTAATAAGCTTTGTTTTATTTACTGTACCTAGTTGAGGAAACTGACTTCCAGTCAACTTTTTGCAGTGTTTTGCTTTTATCTTCTGCAATAAAACACAGTAGTGGTAGGAGAAATATTTCCTAAAATAATTATGTATTTAAGTACAAATACCTTCAACATAATCTATTAAATTCATTGCAGATCTAAATTCAGGAGGGTTTAGGTGATATGCTTGTAACAATCAATTGAAGGCAATGCAAAAATAGAAATTCATTAAAATTTTTAGCCAGCTATAAGAGATAGACTGTGTCAAACACTTCACATGTGCATTACAAAAACAGTGAGTATTCTGACATTTAATAAGCGCAGTAAATTACTGCTGGTGGTTGTTTTGTTTTGTTTTACTCACCAGTGAACTTTTCCTACAAGTTTAATTTTGAATGTTGTTATCAGACTTCAGAAAAATGTGTTTGATTCTTATTTAGGTGCTGTCTACAACTTATTGAAGACAGTCCAAGTGCTGTTCAGGAGGAGTTGGACCTCATTCGTGCTTTGGGTTACCTAGAAGAGTTTGGTGTGAAAATATTACCGCTGCAAGGTACTGCATAATTTTATTCTTTATATGATTACTTGAATCACAGGCATAAATATGCATGAGAAATAGTTACTATTACATAAGTGTGATATGATTAAACTAAAGAGTCCATATACTGCACCCCAGCAGTTTACGGGCACATAGAAAAAGTAATTTTTTTAATAGAATTTTTTAGCTTGTGAGGTAAGAATGACATTTGCATATGGTGGTTTGTTTTTTGACTTTTAGCAGGACTTTAACATAGAATATCAAGTATATGAAATTCCTGGTGACTGGAACAGAAATTGAGCTCATCTTTTATTTGCCAAATAATCTGTACTTGCCTGTGTGCTTTAAAATAACAGGCAGGAGAGAGGTACTTCATGCAGAGGCAGTTTTCATGTCTCCACTGGGCTGTTTCATTGTGAAGTATATAAAACCCAATGACAGTGGAAGTTAACTTCTACAAGGTATTTCTTCTCATGACGTGCTTAAAACTAAATCTTTGTAGCTCCAACTCCAGTGGAACAGAAAGTTGTTGGACAAAAGTTGGAAAGAAGTTATGATTATGTGCGATGAAATTGCATGAACACTACTCTTGGAACTGGCTGAGACGAGCACTGAGCCATGAGATGTGCTGATGATAATGTTTTACTTCTGGCATTGTGCAGAGAAATACTGGGATTTATGGAAAGCACTTCTGGTGCTTTCCACATCATGGAAAATGAAGTAGATGTTCTCAGTCGCTGTTGTTGCTTTACTTTGGTGTTCTCTTTTTACTCTCTTTTTTCCCAAGTATTTATTCAAGTGAATTGATGCTCCAAATGTTATATTTGGAAATCTTAAAATTTCTGGACTGAGACTGTCTGATTTCTAGATCTTGCAGTACTGGCCTGTTGATTTCTAGAGTAAAATTATTTTTCATGCTCTTTGTTCAGCCTGTAAAAAAGTACATGTATTTTCTTCAACTTTTTTTGATGTGGACATGGAGGTATCATTTTTAAAAAGTAGTGACATAATACTGCATTAACAGAATGTGTAATACAACTGATCTAGATTAATTAGAATATGTGAAATCATGCATGTAATTTCACTAATGATCCTGACTTATCCCTGCTTCAGTATCTTTCATGTAAATCAAATTAATTTAATAAGATTAAAATTATGTTTTCAAGTTTTAATGAAAGGCTTTAAATGATCTGTTACTTTCATAGGCTGTCGTTCAAGTAGGACTAAGGATCAGCTGTTCACACAGCAATAGTCTTTTAGCAAGGCTTTTATTTGCAGTTCTGTGTTTAGTTTTCTATAGATCTTCCCTGATTTCTATTTTTAGCAAACTTAACAGTTTAAGTTTATTAACTACCATTATGCTATATTGTAATAAAAGTTGGTTTGAAGACTCCTTATTAAAACAAAATGTGAAGATGAGTCCATCTTTAAGTGTTTGACCCAAGTCCATCTTTAAAAGTAATACCAAATTACTTTTAATCCTATTATGTATTAAAAATTCCTGCTTAAATAATCAGTGACTGAAAACATCTTATTGTTGTATGCTAATACATGCCTGTGATAGAATATTAAAAATGAAACTAAAAATAGGACCTTTTCCTGCTCTTCTATTTTTTGTCATTTTAGTCTAATTTCCAGAATTAATAGTTTTCATTGTACTAATATGACTTTGCTCTTAATGAGAGGCCTGGTATCTTGTTTGAAGCCCAATATGCTAATGCAGAGTTTAGCCTCATGCAGCCATTCACTGTTACTGGGTGTTACGTGGAATATCTGCAGGCTGTTCCTCTGTGTTCTGAGAACTTGCATAATACGAAAGCATTACCTTTTAAAGCAGCAGCCTGAAGTTAGCCACCCACTAACCAGCTAAATAGAGCACTTGAATCAGTTCATGATATTAAATTATGCAGTTTAAATAATTGTTTAATTCTTGGTAAAATCTTTTTTGATGCAGTACTAATTATAAGCTGCTCAGGATATGGTTGAAAGAACCTGGTGATTTGCAGACTATCCTTCCACTTCCTCAGGAAATTTTAAAGTAGATTAAAACGAGCTGACGTGTTTGCTAATGACAGTTCTTTCGATCTGTGTGATGTATCTTGTCCATGCTAAATAAATGAAATCTTAGTTACAACATTCTAAACAAAAGTTAATGCCTGTGTTAGCAGACTTACGGGATGTTGCAAAAATTATAATTAAGTTGCAAAAATTATAATTTAAAAAAATTGTGTAAAGGTAGATCAGTTAATTGTACAAATTTTAAAAGAGTGAATGTGAAAACATGAAACAAAAGTTTGCATTCAGGTAATCTTTCCTCTTTTTACTCCCTTCACAGCCTGATTTGGTAATGATTGGAGCTGGATATCCTGTGGTGTTATTTTAACTTTCTGTTTATAGGTGTAATTGAGGATCTGCATGCAAGCAGCTTTGAGCTGGTTTTCAGGCTGTGTTTGCATTCTTATATTCCCCAGCACTCCTGTCCTGTGCTGTTTAAGCAGGAACACAGCAGTCGAGTTCATTTGTGCAGTCTCTAAACCAGCTCTCCTTCCAACAGTGCGTTTGTGTTCCGATCGACTCAGTCTCATCAAGGACTGTCTGGCTCAGATGTCAACAAACTATAAACAGTCTGCTAAGCTCCTGGGACTGGCAAACCTGCTGAGGGTTGCAGGTAAGCTGTGTTAATAAGACACTGAACTGCAGTGCAGTGAGCGCTTATGTTATGCTTTAGGAGGTTCGAGTTGGTCGTTAGAATATGCATTCCGATGTACCACTAAAAAGTCACCTGGAGGAGCAGTCACTGGGGAGGAATGAAGCGTTTCACATGAGTGGAATCTGTAAAACACCTGAAATGGTCAACTGCTACATTCCGCTAATACCTGAAATAAAAAAATGCCTTGTCCAATCTAGAGTTGTAGTAAAGGCAGATTGCAAGAGTTGTGGCTGAGAATATCTTGTTTTACAATTAATTAATAGTGAATTTACTGAGATTACTGTGAATGTTATTACCTCTGTCAGATTAGGTAGCCTGATTTATTAATAGTTGCATGTAAGATACAGGGGGAAAAATAATCTGTAAAGTATGAATTTCAGCTGTTAGACTTCAGTCTATGCTGCATGTATCTCCTTTGGGCACTAAAAATAATGCATTAAGTTGAGTATTCATTTGGGGAGCTGAACATCTTCAAAAATTGAATCCTGAGGATATTAGGGGGATTTTTTAATGGTTTTTTTTTATAGCCTACCTAAAGTATCTGCCTTTTGATTTTTTTTGATTTTTGAAAAGCACTTAATCAATGCAGCTGTAAACACAATACTGCTGTATTTTTATGATGTAGAAATAGAATACAGAAATATAAAATATTTATATTTTATGCAGCATGCCATATAAAATCAATGCATTCCAGCTTTGTCACTAAAACATGCCTGGCTAATTATTTTCTCCCTCTCTATTTTTTAAAGAATTTAAGATTTTTTTCTTACATTTTCAGGAGGCTTAGTACTGGTAATTTTTTGCATAGTATTATAAATAGGGAGGTATTATTTTAAACTTAATACTAGAAAAGGTAAACCTTCCCTGCAGACTGTCCCTACAGATAGTCTTTGTTTGCAGGTGTAAAACTGCTGGGAAAGGGTATCGTGGTTTCTAACAGCTTAAGATGAAAGCAAATGGTTTTATTGAGATATTTTGGAATGGGTCTGGATATTGAAAAAGGGGATTGAACTTTACAGACTTAATGAAGAATTAGATAAAATGCTGCCAGGAGAAAGATTTGATTTATGTCCGTAATTGGTTTTCACTGCTTACATAATTACCCTGATCTATCAGCCACCTTTGCTGTGTAAGAAGTTCTAATTTTGTCCTCTGGAACATATTTACTGGTATTGGTTGTGCATGTTTGAACTTGTGGTCCCTTCTGTTCCAAATCCACTTTGTATAGTGTTGTCTTGTGTTTTGTCTGCTCAGTGGAGGAATTGTTTCAGTATTTTCCCCTGGCACTCCACCCTGTATAATCAGTGGTTGGGAAAGACCTGCTTGCTGCGTCTGTCCACATCTATGTAGATTTTTTATGTGTATGTCCATATAGAGCATAAAGCATATGCTGTGTTTTATTATATGTAATAGATAGCCTACAAAATCCTAAGAACATACATATTTTAATTTAAATTTTAAAAGAATGCATTTGTTGTGGATGCAAGGGTAGATTGCACAGAATCATTATTAAGGAGCTTGTACTCTGAATACAGTTTGCTTAGAGAGCAGCACTGAAAGTGAGTAATAGAATTTATATTCATACTTATCAAAGTTAAAATCTTGCTTAGGTAATGATATATCAGCTAGCTTCTTAATTACTTTAAAGTATTAGATTAATTACAGTGAACTCTACTTAAGCCTCATGTCACTACCTCTGTAAAGTAAGCCCAGAACTGTTATCTTAATTTCACAGATGGGAAAAGTGAGTGAGGAAGAATGTGCTCAGCATGACAGCCAAAAAATCTGAACATGCTCAGGGAGCTGGAGCTGCTCTGTATCTTGCAATCCTCACTTAATTTGTGCTCTTTGTTAAGAATGGGTGTAAAGAATTCACTCAATTAGTTTAGTAGATGTGTGCAAAACAAAAAAAATAGGAGAAAAAGCTTCTGTATCAGAAATCAGGAGCATCTTCTCTACTCTTACTGTATATCAAAAAGATTTACCGAGTGTTGGTCATTATTTCCTTTGTCAGGCTCTCTAGAAATATTTCCATTATTCTCTTTTCTCACGACTTTCTATGGTAAATTATTTAACTTTAATATCCATTACTGAATCTAGTAGTTTTAAGCTTTGCTCAGATTCCATAGTTAAAGCTTATTTTTGAAATCCATCTTTCTTAACATTGATGTTCTTCCATTTGGAATTAACCATGTAGATGGCTTCTGGTCTCCTAGACCTCCTAACTCTAGGTGACATGGAATTTCTGAAGTGTATGTACAATGTTGATATAATTTGACTTCTAAGTTTTAATGGCATGATTTCATTCAGGATAGTGTTATTTTATCCACTCACAAATAGCATGCATCTTACCCAAGGTATTTCAGTAAGCTTTTTTTTTAATATAATTCAGATTGGATCCAAGCTTTTAAGAAGTATTTGAATATCCTTTATTTCTCAAAAAAAATCTATTATTTCTGAGCTTTCATGTTTTTTCTCTTGTTATTTTTATTATAACCTCAGAAACATTTAGATTATCCCCTTCCACTTTCCAGTTTCTGAATTTGCTTTGAGTCTGTATGTCAGGTGTTATCATTAAGGCTTGAAGCAGAATTACTATGTAATATAATCAGGTCACCATTTGAAGAATTTTCTCATTCCTATATTGATTTTAAGTCATGGTTAGCTGTCAAAATGGCAAGGGAGACAATTTAGAATTCCAAACTTTTCCTTTTATAAGGCTTTATTATTAAGATACTATCAAGTGATGAGTTACAAAGCTGAAGCAGTGAGTTTGACTATGTCAGAATAGAAGATGATGACTAAATTGCAGCAGTGAGCACTCAGTCACTGCATGGTTAATGAAAGGTGTGTGGAAAAGGGCTTCACGCAGGGATTCACTGAGTAACACCAGAGCCAATGGTTGTTCTGGGCCATAACAGTGAGTGCCAAGGTAATGGAAGTGTCAATGAATTATCCTTTTATTTTATGCTTTATTTTGTGCTTTTGTAAAACATGCAGACACATATCCTGCTGCACCAAAAGTCCTTGGCTGAAACATTGGGGATGGGGGACTTGATACCATACAGCTGCTCAAGCACAGTTAAAAAAAACATTCCTTGCTCCAAATGTTCTTCCTTTCTTGCCTTCAGTGCCACTGTTTTTTAAGTGGGCATAAATAGCAGGGATTATTTTGTCTGAAATCTGAGGGGTGATAGTTTGATTGTTTCTCTTGACTTTCCTTTGTGTCTGCTGCTTAGTCAGATCTCTGTGTAAGAAGTCAAGCTGTCAGGGTGAAGTGGGCATCAGGAGGTGAGTGGCAAGTACGTGTCCCTCGCTTAGAGAAATGACAGTTCACATTTAGCTTGCGAGGATAGAAACACCTCTTTGTCATCTGTAATTGCTTTTGCCCGAATGAGAGGTTCCCAGGTTCCAGAGGGCAAACTTTTGCAACAGGAGAGCCTTGAATGTGATTAATTTGCAGCATGGAGTGCTGGCAGTATATTGGGCAGGAGGCCGGAAGATAAAATGATGGGAAGCTAACCTGTTCTCCCAGCTGAGTTAGTCGTGATGTGTGGGGATTAGGGGAGGCTTGATTGAGTTCAGTAATTAGGGTAACTTCACTTGCCTGAATGTCATTGTAGTGCAACTGCTACAGCTTTCCTTTTGAGAAAGCTTTAAAAAGAAATGTGCTTTGTCTGTGGAGATGGATCTGCAAAGTGGAGCTAAAAATAACAGCTATGCAATTTAAGAACATGTACTCTTTAAATGGTTTTTGAAACTGGATCTGTTTAACCTTCTGAAATATTTGCATTTCACAAGTTGTAGTAATACAGTTTCATAAACCAGTGCCCTTTTCAAATGATTGTAACAACACTGACTGCATAAAATTGCTTTTAATAAAAGAGGAGAAGCATGAGCAAGAAGCTTGCATTTAAAAATCCGGTTATTTTTATTCTAAAAATTTTTTCCTTAATTAATAGATTATTTTTCCTGTGTATGTTTTGTCATCTTCTCATAGAGTGCATGGACATACATAGTATTTTGACCACAAGAGTGGACAAACTAATGCCAGCAATTTGTTCACTCTAAATTGAAAAAAGCTTTAAAAAAGTACAGATGACTAGTAAAGGGTGACAGGTATAAATGTTACTTATATTGACTATAACTGGCTTTGAGAAGGAGATTAGCTGTCTCATTAGATTTTCATCTGTGAATGCTGATGTACTAAAATTGAGGTCAGGACGTTTTTCTGCAAAGACTCTTGATGAAACTTGAATCAGAAGGCTTCAATAGTATCTAAAGTGTAACTTTTGATTCATAAATAGTGGAAGAGGCATTGTCCAGAAGGTCTGGTGATTGAGATGGATGTATGATGAGGAAAAATTAGTTTCACTTCTACTCACTCAATTTTATGAGGTTAGGGATTTTTAAATGCTTACATTTTCTGCATCTCATGCATTATTTGGAGCCATGAAGTGGCAGTCTAAAACAGGTCTTTGTATATTATAAGAAAACAAATGTTTCATTTTTTCTTCTATTACAGTACATAGACTTTATTTTTTTCAATGTCAGGATTTTGATTTATATGTCACTTAGCTTAAGTATCAGTTTTGATCTATGCTTCGGCCATCACATAAATACAATGTTCAAAACCGTTTTTTAACCTTGACATAACATGCTAATTGTTTTGAGGTTTTTTGCAAGCTATGATGGCAATGATTTTTACAAACTCTTTTTATTGTTTCCTTCAGGAAAAAGCAGATAATTTTATTTCTGTTTCAGTTTCAAGAGGGGATTTTCGTGTTGGGGTATACAGTTAATTCTTAAGAAATAAAGTGGCAAGCTTAAGTTGACCATTAATTCCAATTAACTAATAAAAGGTTTGATTTTTTTCTTACAGGAGATGATCAGATGGAGAGAAAAGGTCAAGTTCTAATCCTTTTAGTGGAACAGGCTCTCAGTTTCCAGGACTACAAAGCAGCTAGTATGCATTGCCAGGAGCTCATGGCCACAGGTGAAGTGAATAAATAAGGGATGCATGAGGTGATGGAGGTGGAAGTCTGAGTTCTGACTTTTGTCTTACTGTGAGGTGTGGTACTTGAGATTGTTCCATTTCATTAAAATAGCAGTTACATCTCGTTAGTGGAAGTGCACTGGCATTGAATAGAGACACATACAGCAAATTCTGCATGGAGTGAGTGTGTATTGAACTAATGGATGTGTAACCTCAGGGAGCTTTTCTGTATGCCTCTGGGAACCACAATTTCTACTTCTTTCTACACTGCAGCTCTCTCAGACAGGTAAAACCTTGTGACTGCAGCTAACAGGAAAGTGCAGGTCTTTCAGAAGTCTACCTTTCTGTCAAACTCTTAAGATATTTATATATTTGTGCTATTTATATAATTTGTGTATGTGACAATAGGAGTGGAGATAAATACATGTGTCAAGATACTAAGGAAGATGGGATTTGTTTCTTTAGGTCTTTTTTTCTGCTTTGAGAATGAGGGGGGAAAATTCAAGATGTATTGAGATTATTTTAATATATCAAGTGATATATTTTATGCTCTTTCTTTTTACAGCCACTCCAGTAAGGTGTTCAGTATCATGCTCTGAAATAAATTACGATTTTCTTATTGTAATATGTAAAAATATAGTATGTAAGCTTACAGATGCCTATTTTATTGTTATCTGCAATATGATAAAAATTAGTCTTTTATGTATTTGGTCAGTATAAAGTTGAGCTACATCTCTGTTTCATGGAGCCTTTGTGGTTCCTTTTGTCAGGGGATGTTAAGCCTTGACAGGAATACCACATGCTTTATCTCATCCAATAAGAATTGGGCAGCATCCTCCTTTCACTTGTGATAGGAAGTGTGTTTTGTGTTCCCTTGTAGGTTATTCTAAAAGCTGGGAAGTGTGCAGTCAGCTGGGGCAGTCAGAAGGCTTCCAGGACCTGGGGGTGCGCCAGGAGCTGATGGCCTTTGCTCTGACACACTGTCCCCCCAGTGCCATCGAGGCGCTGCTGGCCATCAGCAGCTCATTGCAAACACAGGTACCTGTTCCTGGAGCTTCTTTCATGAAAGTTCAATGCCTGCCAAAGTAAAGGGGACTTAGGTCCATTTTCAAGTTTGTTCCATTAAGTTCTACCCTCCAGTATATTTATATTTGTTCTGCTCTACTCTTCTACTTTCTTTGTTGTATTTCAGCAAATGAGGTCTCTTTCTAAGCAGGTTTTTGTGATGAGTTGGCTTCTCAAGTAGAAGTGCAGTTGTGTTCTCTGTCTTTAGTACTTTTAATTTCTTTATCGATTGCCTGATTTAAACATTTTATTTGAAAACAAGCAGTTGATGAAATTTTAAAATACTTTCCAGGTATTTATACTTTGTAATGCAACTTCATTAAATGCCCACATAAATGTCTATTAGGGGTTTATGCTATGATTTTTATGATCTTTACCCAATATGCAATGAAAGTATTTTTCTCACAGGTTTCAATGATGTAATGGTTTTAAGTACTACAAGAGGCTTTGTGTCTGAGCAGCCTTTATTAACTCTGCAATGACTGACTTGATAGAATCACATCTTAGGTGTTGAGCTGATCTCAGTATATATGTGAGAACACATAATTGTGGCATTTAAATACAACTTATGTCAAGGCGACATAGCAAAAGTTTAATTTGAAGCTGAAGGGCAGTAATTCAGGTTGTCAGAATGTTAAATTTCTGTTCACTGTAATTGTGGCTTGGCCTACATACTATGACTTGTTTGCGTTCATAATTGTCTTAGTTGTCCAAGAGTTCACAGTGTTCTTAGATTTATAGTTGTGTAATAGAAACATCTTAGAGGTCTTTGGACACAGAATGTCAGAATGGGGGAGAAGGGAGTCATAGCTACAGCACATGTGCAGACTGATTAAGGCAGCTGCAAGTGTGTATCCTTTTCCTTTAAAAATCCCCTGTGAGAATACAGCAACATGTGAAGGTGGAAGTTCTGTGCAGAACTGCTCACAAAACTGCTGTCCTGTGGAACACTTGTCTTTGTGGAGTTGCCCAATGCCTTAGGGTCTCAGCTCAGATAATGGATGTTTTCATGACATTTCTTTATTCTACATTGTACAGCACGGTATATAAAGTTAAAAAAAATAGTTCTTAGATTGTGGGAAAAATATTGCACAAAATTCGTGGAGAAGGAAAGGTCATTTTGCCTAGCAACTACAACAGAGAGAGGATGTCAGAGATGCTGTTTTCTTCTGCACCCTTTTCTGTCATGGAACCCTTTATGTTACATTTTCTTGGGTTTCCTGTGAAATTAGTCATAATTCTTTCATTGGCTTATTTGACTAGCAAAAGATAATATTTATTTTGTGTTGATAGATTCTTTATCAGGCTGTGAATTACCAGTTTCTTCCTTCTGAAGGAGGTGAGAATTCAAATATCTCTGGGCCTTCTCTGTTGATCAGTAAGGATACAGAGGTAAGTTTTAATGTGAATTTTAAAAGTAATAATGACTTTGTTCTACATTACTCTGAAGAACAGAATTTGAGTTTTTAGCAACATCTGTCTGCTTACTAGATAAAACGAGCAACATTAGACATACTGTACTTTCTGTTGTTAGATTAAGTTTTTGCTTGTGTATTTATACTTTGTTCTGATTTTTAGTTGCTTCTTCCTACAGTCTTAGCACCATTGAAAAAAAATACAAACCCAGAGGCAGGAAAAGTGCAAAAAAACTTGCATTAAAGTAGACATTTTATATTGGTTTAATTTTTTTTTAAATCTGTCCCATTTGCAAAACAAGATATTTTAAACCTGAAATACATATTGAACAAAAAAATTGTTTTGAATTAAGCTTATTTTTCCCCTTAGTTCTGTGCATCATGAAGTTTATGACTTACTATTTTATAATGTTCGTATGTTGCATGTGGAATTATTTTTTTGCGTAAGATCAGAAGGAACATGGAGTGTTCCACAGGCAGGACAACAGGAATCAAGTCTTCTATTATTCTTTCTGCTTTTATGTCTATCATTTTATGTCTGTATGTGTACAATTGCAAGTACTTTTCTCTCTTTAAAGAAGGTGTAATTATTTACCTATTTATGAAAACAGGGGTGTTTTTTACACTCTTTGAAGTGGAAAATTCTGTATTTAATTTATTCTTTTCTCTGTTTTTTGTTTAATGAAATAGGTGAGTAGTAAATCTAGGGGTGAAGAGAGGGCGTCAAAAGCCTTAAAGTAATACAGGAAAGAAGAGATGAAAAGGGAGTGGTGAAAGAGGGAAGGAAAGAAAGGAGGAGAAGGTTCATGTTGCATAGGATGGCTTTCTGAGAAATTATGTGACTTCTGGCCTCCTTGGAATATATGTCCATATTTTGTGTATGGTTTTTATGTATGTACATGTGTATAGGTGTGTAAATATACATGTGCATGTGTATGTATGTATATACATGCATATGTAGACATACATGTACGTGTATGTATTTGCATATAAAATAAATGGCAGGAAAGTAAAATAGCTCTACAAAGAGAATTCAGAGGAAGAGGGCCAAACATCTTGTGTCTGCCAGAATCATAAGTATGAAGAACATAGATCAGTATGAAGAAACAGGTCCGTTTCACTGGCACAAATGCATTTTATTTTCTGGAAATCTGTAGATGCATCTCTCTGAGTGGGAGGTTATTAAGTAGATGTTAATAAAATTGATATGGGTGTGGATGCATATGTTTACAATGTTTTAATGTCTATAAAAATTTGTCATGCATCACCTTTCATGTGCTGTAGTACTATATTGTGGCAGAACAATTAGACATGCATATAAATGATTCAGAAATTTATTCAAAGGTTTATCAGAGTTGAGTAAACTCACTAATTAACTTCGCTATCATTTTATCTTGTGTATTGGAAACAATCTTCATTGTGCTGGAGAATTGACATTCAAAAGTTTCACCAATATAGCTTTCATTTCCCCACCCCCATTAGTTGTGGTTGAGTGTCTCTTTAGAATTGGAGGTAGGTAGACAATTGACCTGGCAAGGTTGTATGCTGCTGCACTGAAGTGTATTTTCTTTTTCTTTAATAAAGCTCCTTGGCATGTTGTGTTTCAGACTGTTGCACTAGGAAGTGAAGTTCTGTATATTTGCTAATTCTTTCCTTTTGTTCTCTCCCAGTTGACTTAATAGGGATTTATAGCTTTTTTCATTTCTTGGAATGACACAGGAGGAAACATAGCCAAAAATTTACTCACTGTGTAACTTTTCCTTTGTTACAGACATCTGCAGTGTTAGAAAAGCAATATATTCAATAACTCAGTTTCTCTGACTTCACTGAATCCCATAACTGCAATCCCTGTAGTTACACTTCATCTAATTCCCTGTGCTTCACCTTCACTGTCTTGCACAGAATTTTAGTTTCTTTAAAGGAAAAAAAATCAAACTGGAAGATTTATCTCCCTTTTCTTGTACTCCTTTCATTTTCACTTACATCCTGGTTAACTTACAGAACCCTTATTTCAGGGAATTGACAAATGTTGTTCTTTCTCACTTACTGATACCTTTTCAAATTGGTGCTCTAAGTGTAAGTTTTCTTACCTTGACTTGGTTAAGGTCTGGCATACATATGTTTGGGCATCCCTTTTTCTATTGCATTCAAAATACCTATCTGTAAGTATGTCAGTTTTGCTTTTTAAACCTTTAGTGACCTTTTTCTATCCCTCTTACTTCTGTCTAGCATTGAATTATTAGTATCCACTACCATTTCTTCCTTTATGTCAACCAACATCACCAGCTTGGTCATACTTTTTCATCAGCTTTCTCTTGGTGAGCTCTTCCCTAGAAATTTCTGATATAATTTCATTTTTATTCCATTTTTACTCCAAATTTTTCCCCTAAAACTTACAGAAATCTTGATAGAAGCTGGCTATATATATATATACATAGACTGCCTAGAATGGTTCATTTAGTGTTGCTGTCCTGTTGACTTCAGCGTAACTTTTCTCCAAGTTTTTGGTGGTTCTACTCTAAAAGAAATTAATGAATGCTGTGATAAAGGTGCACATCATTATTCTGTAGGAGCTAATGCATTTGCACAAGCTTTTTGTCAGCTTGTCACTGTTGTTTGAACTCATGGAATCCATTTGAGAAATTATCCTGTGGAAGCTGTGATGATTCCAATGTACCAGATTGTTTTTAAGCAAAATGTTAAGTTTCACCAATCCTCATCCTTTTTACTTCCTCATCCTTTTTATTTGTGTGTGCTACAAATGCCTAAACAATTAATCTTGTGCTTCTCAACCAGAATATCTTGGTGAGAAGATTAAGCTCTTGGTGAATGAAAAGCCTTTGAGAATATTAACAGTAAAATTACTAAATTCACATAAAATGCTTAGTCATGAGATGCTGTGTTGTGTATAAGTACAAAACAATATTAATCAGTTGCCTTGTAAGTGAGCTCTTTGTTAAATCTGCATAATACTTAAGATATGTTTATATCTGATATAAATAATTATTTTTTACATATCTGAATATGAAAGCATAATTACTGTAAAGTGGCACATAACCCAAGAGAAATTAAGTTTGAAGTTTTTTTGAAAATGAACTCTTGAGAGAAAAGCAGATGTATTTGAAAATATGTTCAAATCATAAGAATGATTTTCATAAAGGCTTAAAGAAAAGAAAAATTCTGATTAACAGAACATTAGTGTTTTTGCTTTTCCAGTTTTCCCAAGCACTCTATCTGGGAAAAGACAGGATCTCTGAGAATATTTGTTTACATTAAATTGGTAGGTCACACATTGTTATCACAGCTGGTTAGAAATTATTAGAGAATCATGATCAGTTCTCCTCTTGTCCTTCAGCTGCTGCCCCAAAATGTCTCTGTCAGATCTGCAGGTGTTAAGCAGCTGTCTTAATTACTGCTGTATATCTCAGGCAATCATCAAAGCCTGTGTTTCAGCAGCTGAATCGAATGCGTTGTGTCTGCTTAAGGCTGGGCTACTTCTTTGTTTCCAGTGATGTTGTGGCCCTAATAAGAGCCTGGACATTCAGTGACTCCTGAATATTAGTGCTGTCATCTTGAGCTGAATCTTTCCCATAGCCTCTCCTTTAGGGTCTGGTTTATCATGGCAGGACTGGAGTTTTGACTTCGACTGGTTCATAGCTGTAACGAGCATTTAAAAAAAAATTTTAAATCTCCAATATAAAACCCTCCAAGGCACAAAAAAATACATGTAGATTCTACACGAATACTTATGTAAAAGAGACTATTATAAATTCCTGTTTGGCAATGGAAGTGCCAAAAAGGGAAAAGGAAGACTTAATGTGTGATGCTCTGTTTTTGAACAGACTCTGTTCTACTTCATTTAATTTCCTTCATAGTCTTGACATATAATGGTTCTTAACATATAAAGGGTATGCAGTATGTGGTTTCTGCATGTTTTAATCCTTGGATCTCAACTATTTGTCATTAAAGGCCAAAACCAATCCTAATATCCATGCTGCTATTGTTCTAATTTAATATTGTCTCTTGTGTGGCTTGTCTCAAAAACAGTCGGCTTTGTTATTTGTCCTCCCATTAGACTGTTTGGAATTATGTAAATGTATGTAGGAGCAAACCTATATGTATATACTTTACTATATATAGTTACATATACTTATGTATATGTATATAAACATATGCTGTATTAATATATATATAAATATTTTAGCTGATATTTTAGAGTAACTTGATAATTCAGAATTTGTTGGTTGTCTTTTTTATACCATTTAGATTGAAGCAGATTTTCAATCTGCTAATTTGGTTGCTATATAATAATGTGTTGTTGCTGTTATTATTTTGATTTTAATCAGAAGTGCTTACTTTATAAAGGATGTCAGGAAGAATTAATAGAAGAAAATAATTTTCCCCAAACACCTCTCAGAACCCCCAAAATATAGCTTCTCCCTAAAGATACAATTAAATGATACAATAAAGTTGTTTTCTTGAGATGAGATCTCTAACCTTATTTAAGAAATAACTTCTTTTATGAGACATGGATTTGGGATAGCAAAAAGTTGTAACCTTGAAGTGTTGCAGAGTAAAATGGCTTCTCAGAAAACAGAATTCTTACTTGCGTTGAAAAAACTGTAATTACTTTTAAGAGTTGAAATTATTTTTAAACAAAAGTCAGTAGTGTTTATCTGATAGCAGTAGTGCTAGGAGCATTCACACATGCATACAAGTTAGCTCATTAGTTTTCACACTGCCGAAGGAAGTTGATTTAAAGAAAAGCGTTTTGCTCAGATGCAGTCGACAACTTGGGTGAGATTTTTTTTTTCTTGTTCTGTTTTGGTTTGGTTTAGTTTCGGTTTATTTTTCCTCCACGAAAAGAGAAGTAGGTGTCTCGCAGCATCTACTTGAAAATAGTGGCAGAGAGGAATTTGTATTCTGTATGTAACTTTTAAAATAAATTACAAAAGGTTGTCTTACTAAGTACTTAAAGTGGTTTATTTAAAAAACACATGAACAAGAAATTCTCCCCCCAGGCTACCAGACCTAGGATTTTCAGTTGGTTTTAATTTTTCAGAGCAGCAAAAATTCTGACAGGTTGTACTTGGTATGCACGTTCTTATTTTGGTGAAGCAAGAGCCGAAATTCCCAGTTTATCCAGTCGTTCATTAGTGGTGCATCTGTGAAATGCACAATATGATTTCAGAAAAGATTAAAACAAATGCTGAACGATTTAAGATGATCCTGCTACTTCAGTGGTCAGCTTGAGGCAGTAATTTACTGTACATTGTAGTAAAAGGTACTAAAAATAAGGTTTTCTGTATGAAATTCTACCTTATTGAAGCTGATAAGTTTTTCCTCTGGGATTACAGTGGGATGTATTTCTGTTCAGCATAACTTGGCATCCTTTGGCTCTCATGTTTGAAATTCTGTCATGAGTTAGTAAGATGTAAACTAATACTTCCTTTACAGTTCTCCAGGTAGAATTTCTCTATTTCAATATATTTCAGTGTGTGGGGAAATTAATAGTAGAGTCATTAGGGATAAACATATGGCTGTTAAATTGCTATATGGAGGAAAATATTTGGTTTTTGTTGAGAAAACTGTGTGTTTACCTCAGTATGCTAATTACATGTTTATGATGAATGTGCACACATTGTAAAGCATGAAATTAACACAAACCTTTGAGAACTGGAGTAGCACAGATCAGACAACATGGATGTTCTGGGTATTATTTAAATACTTTACATGAGGAAGAGCTGGTGTAGAGAGCTCCCTTTGTGAAACATGTCTCCACTTTCAAGAATGGAGTTATTTGTGAGTTCATACTAAGTGAAGGTATATGTGCATGTATTGCAGAAACAGTTTCTGATTGAGAAAAGGTTGAGGTTCTTGTAGTCTTTTAGGCTGGCTGTTTTCAGTATTTTGTGTGCCAGCTGCAGGATTTCAAAGCTTGATGATATTTTATCACTTGGTCTAGAGATGTATATTTACATCTCTACCATTTCCCCTATTGGGAATTCAACTTAATTAATGCTACCTCTGTAAAAATACAAGATTGTCTCTAGTATCAGCTTTCTTTAATTATCGAAGATTGACTTTAGTATACTCAATTCTGACGTTTGTAGACAGGTGATTATTTTAGTGGAAACATTCAACGTTTTTGTAGAACATTGTGATTATAAACTTTGGAAATAAAACCAGTGCTGTCTGTGGAAACAAGGAGTGATAACTGAGTAAGGAGCCACATGTTCTGCTGATCACACTGCTTCACAGTGAAACTCCTAAATCACTTTTAGTTTGTCTTCTGTTTATTTTTGGCAGCTGCTGCCTGAATTAATGGTCATTTAAATGTGTTATTAATACAGTGTGCCTGAGCTCTAATGCATTTGTTTGGCTTTAGGTCATTAACCTAATTATAGCAGGAGTCTAACCCTTGCATTGTGTGTTGGATGTGTCACAGGATGAAACCAGCATCTCCTCTGGCCAGTCTGCCGACTTGCTGTACTGGACAACATCCAAAACCATGAAGGTGTTGTCCAACACAACTCTGACTACCAAAGCCATGCTGCATGCTGTCAGTGATGGGCAGTGGTGGAAGAGATCATTAACTTATCTGCGACCATTACATGTAAGGGATTGCTGATGTGTCTCCAGATGTTTACACACTTGTGATCCATTAGTATAAAAACTCGGCTCCTTCATTGGACTTGATAGCTGAACCCTCAAATTAATAAACGAACTACAGACATCACGGGACTGTTTGCAAGGAAATCCCAATGAAGGAAGGGGTCTAAAGCTGTTTTCTAGTCTGTTTTCTCCTGTTTTCTTAGCACAGTGTAAGAAGGCCTAATTGAAATTTGGCAGAACTTTAAAACTTTGGGTAACAAAGCACAGTAAAGCCCACTCTTTAACTCTTGCATTTATTCAAAGCTGTTCCTTTTCAGTTTCTCTTTTCTACTTTCTCTATTTCAGTGAAGTTTCTATAATGTTTATGATACTATTTTTTCTGATACTACTTTTGAACATTATTCTTTTTCCTTTTTTAAGAATATGGACTGCATTCAGAACTAGTTTACGTGAGACGACTCCTTTCTTGCTTCCCACTGAATTCAATGATCTTTTCATTTACAGTTGTTTCCTTTCTGCACAGTGTTTACAGAATTTTTATGAGCTTTTTTACAACTAGGCTCAACTATACTTATTTTTCCCAGGGCCAGGAGTTTGGAGGTGTATTAAAAAGTGGGCTTGGAGAAAATGCTGCTGTGGAAAAACAAGGCTGTCATCCGTTTTATGAGTCTCTAATTGATGATCCATATGTTGCAGAAGTAAGTTACAGTGGCAGTTTTTTGTTGAGATCTTACAATCAAGTGAAAATACAGAGTTCTTGATTATATGTGTGACTTGAAATTCTGTGCCATAGTAGGAAAAAACCCAGAATTAAACAAAGGAAGGCAATTGGAGGTAGGCAACTGCATGTGATGCAAGTGATCCATATAAAAATGCAGGTGTAGAGTGCATATGTCAGTTGTCTTTTTCATTCCAGTCTGAAGTCAGCTATGGAACATACCAGCATAATTCTTTGGAAAGCTTTGCTGAAGTGTTGCTGAGAACAGGGAAACTCGCAGAAACAAAGAGTGAAGGAAAAGACTTACTTCCCACTACAGAAGGTATGGACATGTTGTATATATTCATTCAATATATAGTAAATACAGAAGTATCTATGGGTGGGTTTAAGTGTGGAGAATTGCACAGAATGGTTGTCTGGGTGTTTTGCATGAATTGTGATCTGGTTCAGCTCTTGTTGGTGAGAAGTCTTGTTTGAAATAGCTGCAGAGTTTTCAAGGGAATTGACGATTTTAAGAGGAGTTGCTCAGCAAAGACTAGAAGAATGAAAGTTGTCTTTAAATAAGCAGAAAGTGTTATTTGGGGGTTGGCAGCAATAGGAGGAATTGTTGAAAGTTTCTTGAATATTACCATGTACAGGTAATGGGAATTTGCAAGCCAGTGTGAGTTATTTCTCTGTATGCCTGCATATTCAATTGCTTAGATTCTGTGACACTGTGTATCCAGTTTTCAGTATTGCAGGTTCATTGTAGTATTTAATTTACCATTTAATGCTTAACTACAGCTTCTGGAATCATCAGAACTTTTTGTCTTCTCTGAAATGTCTATATGTTATAGATTATATTTAATCATTTCTTAACTGAAACAATTTCACTTTAAAAAAAAAAGACAAACAACCAGAAAACCACCTGTGGTTGTTTATTTTTCCTTTGGATGTCTCCTGCTGGTTTAAGAAATTAACTGTTTAAATATTTACATGCTGTTAGTGTCTTTTGAAGGAAGATATATCTATTATACTTGGTTTGTGGTAAATTCTCTCATGAAAAATTAGTATATTACATCACTTGCTATATGAGAAATTTCAAGACTGGCTTTCTTCATAAGCCACACATTTACTCAAACTGTTTCATGACAACCAGCATGTTTGTCTTACAAGTATATGATTCAGTAGTTTGAGATATGTGGTATTTGTACAGATAACCTGTGTAGTGTTAATATAACAACACTGTGAATCAGAAAATGTTAGCAACAGCTTGTATAAATCGGGTGTGTGCATGTTTTGTTCTTTACATGCTCTCTTAATGCAAAAAATCCTTTAAAATCAGTACTTAAAATCTCATTTTTTGGATGCTGAAAGCCCATAGGTCTTTTAGCTTTGATTCCTGTGTCTTAAAGGAGGGGCAGGAGGGCAAGGATTAAAAAGTATTTATTGCTTTCTTAGGGAAGATTATTTAATTGGCAGATCTGTGTTAATAGTTCCTGCTTGGACTTGAGTAATTGGAACTGATTGTTTACAATTCGGTGGCTGCTTTTGAGATGGAAATTTCAGTGTTGGAGACTTTTGCTTGAAAAAGAAAGAAATTTTAGATTCTAGCTTCAGTTTTTGAGCATCTGTCTCCTTCGTCCTACGTGTGCAGTGTAATATTTTTGCCATTTAACACTTCTCTTCCACCGCTTTTATTCTATAGTCAGAGTTTCACTTGAGCATCCCTCCAGCTGTGCTCTGAAACAGAGTTCTGTGTTTTCCTCTGAAAAAATAGGCTGTGGTTATTCTGGACTCATCAGTCCTGCTGTGTATTAGACCTTTTGGTAGTCAGCAAACTGTTCTTAAATGTAAGTGTAACATAGCTTTATCTCAATAATTGGATTAATAATTGGCTATTTGTGATGTGTTTAGCCATTGGTTAATGGTATTGGATCCCACCTCTTCCCCCTTCTTAAAGCTTTGTGAATTCTCATGAAAGTCTTTGTGTTCCTTACGTTCAGGATTGTGCCCATTGAAAATATACATATTGATAGCACACTACTGAAGTTTAAGAAATCACACAGATATGAATCCCACTTAGTATTCTGCATTTTTATCATTTTTAGGCTTCCTGTACATTTCTGGGAGGATTTTGCCATACAAAACTTGAATGCTAATATGAGGTGTCAGCTACTGCACTGGTCTAGTAACTGCAAGCAGATTTCAAGTAGCAGATTTCAGTTGATTTTGCTGACAAGTTTGAATCCCAGCTGTTTGCCTCTAGCTGTCTTCTAGGACAGCTACAGCAGCAGGTTTCATCTCCATCAAAAGAACTGAAGAACCTGGAGGGAGATGCAGTTTAGCAGAGAAATCCTCATTATACTTGGCACTTTGTCTTAGGAGAGGCTGGAGTAAGCATCAGGCTTTGTTTACTATAACAGTGCCATGTGCAGTGTGAGAGACTGGCTAAACACTTTCCCCACAGACAGTGTGTATCATGGTTTGTGTTGGAAGGAATCTTAAAACTCATCTTGTTTCAACCCCTTGCCATGGGCAGGGCTGCCTTCCACTAGACCTTGTTACTGAGAGCCCCATCCAGTCTGGCCTTGAAAACCTTTGTAATGAAACTCAAGATATTTTGCTGCTTTTGTGGATTTGGTAGTGCTGCAAGCCCTTGGACCCTGACTTTTCTTCTCCTTGCTATCTGGATGTAGGTGGTAAACTGATTTTTTCCAAGTGAAGTGGTAACTCTCATTTCCCTGGGTCCTTCCTCCTGGGGAAGCACTCCTTCCTCAGCTGTGTCCTGATAGTGCACCCAGACTTGGTGTGGCTCAGGCCGTGTTGTGCATCTCTGTTTAATTGAGGTTTTCTTTCTCCATAGGCCTTAGGGATTGATCAGGAGGTTGAAGATGGGATTTGTAAAGATGGCTGTATATTCTTGTAACCAGATTAGGCACTAAACTCAGAGTAAACCCTAGACAGTCGATCATACCTATTAATCCTTAGGGGTTTTAGAGCAAATACTACCTTAATGTTGCCCATAATTTTGTAGTTACTTGTAGATATGGCTGTTTAACTGCAGTATATACTTCTAAGTTTATTGAGATTTTATCATGGGCTAAATGAACAATTGAAGACTCAAAGAAGTTTTTGCATTTTTTTCAGAGGAAAATCCATAGAAAGCGAGTCGAAACTTTCTAGGTATTGAGAAATTCCAGTTTTCACAAATAAACCATTTTTTCAATACTTAGCCTCTCAAACAGGCTTATGGCATAAAGACCTGCACAGGAAATTAAAATGTTTCTAAAATCAAAGTATTTTTGTGGTTCCCTGAGAAAGTTGTGCTGGTGGGACAGCAGGGGAACAGCAGCATTGGCGTTTTGCTTGTCACTGCCTGTTCTCCCTGGTTTACCAACCCTGTAATGTCTAATCCCTTTGGCAAATTCCAGATTTGGCAGTGGTCTGTAATAACATTAAGTTCCTGTAAATTTTGTGAAGATAGATGACAGGACAGAATGGTATCCTGCTAGTGTTTGGAGCTTGTGATTTGAACTCAGCCCTGTTAGATTGCAGAGGATTCTTGTAGGGCTTCACTGGGAGACAGAAAGCTATATGAAATTATTTTTGCATATACATATTTGTGTGTATGTAAAGTGGACATCTGAGTATGGATACATGAAAACCTATCATGAACACACTAGCATGCATAAAATTTATTGAATCAGTACAGAGGAATTTTTTTTTTTCTCAGAAGGTATGACAGTAGAGGCAGTTCTTTGTCTTCATGTACATTCTGGCAGTTGGGATGCCGTGGTGTCACACTTCATGCAAAAGTGTGAGGAAAATCATACTGTTTTCTGGCCCTGTATTGGTGCTATGTAATTATTGCTATCCTAAGGGTGAAGATCAGTTTTTGGAAGTGTGTGAGTTGTCATGTTGGGGATGTTAAGTTGGAAGAGAACCTATAATTTATTGTGTATTCAAGAGGTTTTACTAACATCAATTTTCCAAAGAAAGGGAAGAGAGAGCAGAGCTGAAAGTCTTCCTTCCTCGTCCCTTTTTTTTCCTGTTTAACCAGAGTTGGTTGTAAGAATACATAAAGTAACTGCTTGTGATCAGAGGAGACGCCAGCAATTTCCATGAAGATTTTAATATTAGATATTTCTAGAGTTCTTACTGTCTTTGCTTGGACAGCATACAGGATATTTAGAGTGTAGCAGAAACAATCTGTCAGCAGAAAGAAGCTGTCTGAAGCACAGTAAAAGCCATTTGAAGCATAAAGGATAGGTGCTGTTGGACAGGCTTATATAGCAGCCTCTGTGATGACTTGTCACATAGAAATTTAGTGCTTGTATCTGGCTGAGGGCCAGCATGTAAATCCACTTCAGGCTGATGGCAAATTAATGATAATCTGAAAATCGTAATTGGTCATTCAGGCCTTTTATAAGTCATTCTTTGGAACAAAGAATTCACTGGGGGAGCGTGTGTAAAGTAATTGGGTTTTTACCAGCGTGCCCTGTGGAGGAGTTTTTGTAATGTGGGAATACAGGTGTTTGAGACTTCCTTGATATAAACAAAGAGCTAAGTTGCTGGAAGATAGCTTATTCCTATTGAAATAATATTGTTATTAATAACATTAGTAATAACGTAATCTATAACAATGGAAACAGCCCCTCTCCCCCAAGTTTTGTATCTGCAATGTAGGAAAAAGAGGTGATTTTTGTGTCAGTTTTACCAGAAGTATATGTGTTTATAATCGGAATACTTATCCTTTAATGAATTTATTTCAATTGCTGTAGTAGTGATACTTGTTTTCAGTATGTGGCAGAAGCTTGTTTTGGTGTTTCTTATGACACTTTCAGCTTTTTGTTTTTATTTTTAATTAAGGCAGAAGTTTTTAATATGGTTTGTTGTGTTCAGTGATAAGGGAGTTTTAGCTCAGGCTTGAAGAGAAGACATTTTGTGCCATTCCTCTTCTTGGTATCTTCGAACCCTTACAACATTACATTACTTCCTTGATTTTACAAGCAAAATATTTACTTCTTGGAAATCAGTATAGGTGGCTTTGTTTAGCATCTGTTGCTGCATAATCAGTTCTTCTTTGGTTAATGCATCAAACACTTTGCCTGGAAGTTAAGGTAAAGCTGTGCTGCAGTTTAATTATATATTATCTCTTTCTGGATTGTGCTGATATGTGTTTAATTAAGTATGTCTGGAGTGCTTCAAGCTAGTGTCTAATAAAATATAGCTGCCCTGAAAACATTTCATTTGCTAGCTCTCAAGGCCAAGTGGGTCAGTAATCCAAACTTTGTGTCTGCTCCCTCTGTGTTGCAGTTCTGCTACAACTGGCAAGTGATGCTTTACCAAAGGATGCGGCCTTGTCTCTTGCCTATCTACTTGCACTGCCACAGGTACATTGATAGAGACTTCGTATGTTTTTGCTAGGAAAGACTATTCATAGCAGAATTCCATTAGAAAAATTCATTTCCTTAAGATTTTAAAATCTTAAGTATTTGAATTAATTTTAATACACATTTTTACAGATTGGGCTGGTGCGTATAAAGGAAACGGAACAAATCTCAGTGAGCATGGGTGAAAAGACATTTTCTTACTTAAAACAGAAGTTGGGCCACCAGACTGACAATTCTAATGTAACTCAGAAATTTGGATAATAACCTTGTGGTATAGAAGCATCAATAGTGTAGTTGGAAAAACGTTTTGGTTAGGTGTTTTATGCAAGGGGGAAAAAGCCACTATAATGCAGAATTATCTTTATGTGTGGAGGTTACTGATGTACTTCTGTGCCAGAAAAACATAGAGCTATTTCTAAATGACAGCAAGTAGCTTTTTAGAAAGTTTGTACACTTAATGTTGTATGCTTGCTAATTCTTTCATGTAAATGAATTCTCTATTTCTTCTAGGTGGTAGATGCCAACAAATGCTTTGAAAAGCAATTACATTCTGCGTTATCTCTCCAGCTGGCAAGTTATTACTATAGCCTGCAGATCTATGCTCGTTTGGCACCATGTTTCAAGGACAAATGCCACCCTCTCTACAGGGTTAGTACTCTTTTCTTTTTAAAGCCACATTCATTAATGTTCAGCATAAAAGCTATTCTACAAAAAGCCAGCACATGAGTTAAGCCTGTTAAGGAGCTGATCTGACTTACACTGTGAGCAGCCTGTTGAGTTACACATAATTATTCTTCTACAGTGCTGTAAACAAACAAGTACTTCACAATTTGTGGAAGAGTTTTTGAAGCACAATATCAAGTGTCATTTTTAGGTAACCAGCACTATCAGTCTTCAAAGTAGCTTATAAGCACTGAGCAGTAATGAGTGTAGCTTATGCTGTTATCTTGCAATACTGTGTACAAGACAGTATAGTACCTCCCAGGAAAAGTGAAGTCTGTTTCAACAAGAACAGTGCTTTTCAGGAAGTTTCCATAGCCTCCCCTAGGGTGTGTTGGATTGTATTTCAGTTTACATATGTTGTTTTGAAAATTCATCTTCATTCATTGAGGAAATTTTTCATTTCCTTTGACAAGTTTCTGTTTTTGGGATGGCATTACTTTGCCTGTTCTCCATTGCCAGTGGTTAAAGCAGTTTCATGGTGAAGTCTGTACTTAAATGGAAGAGGTAACATAAAAAAGTTTAATAAGGCAGTGTGGGAAATAGATTTTTAGAGAATTGGCTCTCCATTACCCCATCTCTAAATCAAAAAAGAACTTAATCCAACAAAGCACCAATTGCCATTCTTACTGAGGTACCTGCATAAAAACTCTTGTTTCCTCCAAGAGAGCCTTTCTGAATTTACACCAGTTCTTTCCTCCTGTGCAGAAGCTCTCTGGATAGTTTGGGTTTCAGCCTGTCTCTCAACTGTAGCTAAAAGAACACTTCTGGTCACAAGTTTTCTGAAAAGGAAGTAATCACCACTGTAGCATGAGAGAATTGTTTTCTTCTGTTAAGAAGGACTCCAGATTTACAGCAGAAAGCTTGCTTTGATATTCGCCCAATTCTGCAATTAGGAAGCCTTTCATGTTCCCGCTGAGATGTTCATTTTACTGTCTTCTGCTTAGATGCTAAAGCAAAACATAGTCCACAACTGTGGGGCTTGCAAAATACGTTGGTTGTGAAGGATTAATTCATGTTTGTTAAAAAGCTTTCTTTGAGCCTGTAAATCTTCTGCTGCAAGAAACTTTGATGAAAAAAAGTTTGTGGGGTTTTGTGGGGGTTTTTTCCTTACTTTAACTTTTTTAAACAGTCCTAATTTACAGGAAGATGTAAGAAGCCTTTGGAAAGTGTAAGTTATGAGAATAACGACAGAGATGTTAGATTGAACTATTTGTACCCCCATTGCCATTTAATAAGCAAAGTCTTATCAATGGCACCGTGCAGTTTATCTCTTAAATGTGATGTGATCTTTGGCTAATCTTTAGTTCCATTTTGGTAAAATGCTGTATGTGACTGTGATAAATACTGGATTCTGAGTACTGGATTCTAAGACAGGAAACAACCCCACCAAAACTGGCCTGGATGCCAGTAAGAAAACAACATAGGCAAATACTAATTTATAGTTCATTGTTACTAATTCCAAGAGTATTGAGTGAAGGAATGTCACAGAAGTAGAAAACAAGAAATGGAAACAGATACTTTTGACCAAAATAAACACACTTTTTTTTTCCAAAAACCCAAAGCACAAATGCTAAAAGCCAGACTTAAATGCCCAATTTATACTTAATTTTTTATGCAAAACAGACATTTGTTTAAATTTACATCTTAGATGCTGATAATAAAGAATGGGTCCACCTGCAAGTTGGTTCATCAATGCCATTCTAGTTCTGTCCATGGGAGTAGATCTAGCCATGAGCTTTGGGGGTTTTTTTTGTGTTTCCTAAGAGTTCCGTGGGAGGAAAAGAAAATTCATCTCGAACTTCTGTGAACATGTTACACTCAGCTGGAAATGTCATTCCACAGCAGATTGTCTTCGAACTCGTGCCACTGGTGGCTTGCATCACCTTTATCTTGTGGCTGTTTGTGAAAGCAGAAGTGCGTCCCTAGGTCCTTCACCTGCCTCAAAGCTGTACATTATTTTTAGAAGGTATCTGAGTGCATTTTTGTGGATGAAGGTGTATAGCCAGTCCTTGTTTTCCCCCGTTCTCACTCTTTACATGGTCAGTAATGATGTAAATCTGGCGCTTCGGCTACATGCTCAGAAGGTGAAACCTCAAGATCACAGAGCATTTATTTCTGTCTACTAGCATCTGAGTCGCAGTAGCTGTGATTTTTGTAGTCCAGTGAATCAAGTATACTTTTGGAAAACTACCTGAATTTAAAGGAAATTGTATGGAAGCATGGAAAAGTCTACATATCCTGTGTTTCTCATTTTAAAATGATATTATTTGAAAAGAGTTTGTGAGTACCTCTGGCAGAACAGGAGAAATATTGGTAGAATGGAAATGACAGAGCATAATGTTACAAGGATAATGGGGAATGGGAGGAAAGCTCCTCTTCCATTGGCTAGGACAGACTTTCAAGACTTGCCAGTTAGTCATGAAAGATATTCTGAAGCAATGATTGGGTCTGTTGCATGAAGGCTTGTTTCTTTTTTTGTTTGTTTTAATTGTGATGTGGAATACTGATAGCTAATACCTGTGCATCAAACCAGAATCATAAATTGTCAGAAATTCTCACTATCATGTTTTGTACTGTTGATGCCCAAAAGGAAATCATCTTGATAATTTCAGTTTCTGGTGAAGGTATTCCTTTGCTTTAAAGACAAACAAAGGGATTTGGCTGTAAAATATTGTTTTAATTTGATGCCCAAGACAATTTCAAATTTTAGTTGTTGTGATAACATAAACATAACAGTCACAGTTTAGGGCATCTGAGCTATATTACTTTTGTGTCCTGAGGAATCTGTTACAGGAGCTCTCCAACCTAAGAAAACTGCAAATAAAGGTCAGAAAAATAGAAAAAAAATTCCAGAAGTGGACTGTGTGTAGACTGTACTGGTACAAGAAGACTAATTACCCTTTGAGGACCTATATTTATTTTTGGTTTAAGTCTGTAACAGGATGGGATTGACTTTTCATTGCAGCCCCTGTGGTGCTGTGCTTTTGCATTTGTGGCTAGAAGAGTTGGCAATATGCCTGTTTTGGCTGTTGCTGAACCTTGCTTGCAAAGCATCCAGGCTGTTGCTCCCCTGCCACTCCAGTTCACCTCTAACTTCATTCCCAGTCTTGACGAACAAGAAGAAAAGCTGTACAACTGACCAAGAAATTTGCTGGGAAATTCTTGTTGTTAGCAGCTTATCTCCTCATTTGTCCTGTCCTGGTGATCTGATAATTGACCAGAATAAATTGTTTACTCTAGAAGGGAGTGAAAATGCTTAATTATCTTGAGGTTAATTAATAGGTTGCGTTCCTGTCCTATGCTAATACTCTGTTGCTGAGGTGTTTCTGTTGTTTTGAAGAGGATTATTTTACTGACCTCAGCTGATGGGGCAGGCTTTTTCTTGGAGCATAAACAACAGCTACAATAAATACTGCTAAGTTGCAGAGGGGAACAGGAATTTGCACTTAATAGCAGTTGTGGAAATTTGCTGTTAGCAGAAAATTCTTATTTTGTTATTTTCTTCCCTGCTTGGTTACTTTTCATTCAAGATGATGTTTGATGAGTTTGATGCCTGTCCTTTTGTGCATTGCAGCTGACAATATGTTGAACTGGTAAGCTCAGAGGTTCTCCTTAGCTTCTCTTGTTATGGCCTACAATTGGTGAAGAAGCTGGAACTTCAGTCCCACAGAGTTAAATAGCCTGACAGATATTTAGCCTGATAAGTGTTTAGCCACTATATGACAGGGTACATTTATGCTGTGAACTTGTGCTTGGAAAGCCTCTATCAGCATCTCTAAGAGGCAAAATTAGGTCAGAAGAGGAGTGCTTTGAACTTGGGATGGAATGTGTAGAAATTTCTGTTGGTCTGCCAGGATTTCATTCTCCTGGCTTGACCTGGCTCCCAAGATGGTTTTGTTGCTTGTTTGTATAAGCTTGGTGTAGATTATAAATACAGTTATATTAATCCAGACAAGTAAAACTCCCAGCTGTGGCCCATATGCTTTATGTAATATTCCAAATATAGGATGTTGAAAATAAAGACTTAATTTGAAATGGAAATAGATATTATATAAGAAGGCTGCATACAGGAAAAAGGGAGGGAGGCAGATCTGATGCATTTGATAACAGATGTATTACCCATACTAGATGAGGTCTTAATGGCTTTAACCTGGCACTCTAGTGCAGCTAAAAGTTAGGTCTCTACACATGTGGTAATCTCTAAATCTCGTATTGGAATGCTCATGAAATGGTTGCATATTGGTTTGCATATCCTGTCACATTCCTAAATTATGACTTCAGCTTGCTAGCGATAATATATACATTTTTAATCTCAACTTGGATTTATTTTTATGTTTTGCATCATGTACATAACTAATTTGCAAAACTGACAAACTGTGTCAGGCAGTCTTGTTTTGTTTTGTCTGGACATTCAGCATTCCATTCATAAATGCAATGGCTAGCACTAAGGCTGCTGTAGATGGTAGAACTATAGTGCTCTTTGGTTTTGGCCTATGACGGACTTAAAACTTGGGGTTTTTTTAAGTCCTGATTCAAGCCCTCATCTCCAGCCCCCCTGTTTTGTTTCTGATGCTGAAAACTAACAAGTTTCATTTGGCAGTGTAATTTTTCCCTGTTGTTTCACTGTTGGAAATTTCTGTTGGGTGTTCTGCATCAAGTTCAAGTTTCTTTGCTGGACTTTGGGTTGCTCCACTTCTCTTTCATGCTGCTGTTTATGCCTAATACTTTTTATTATTATTATTGTTGCATATCCTACACTGCTTATACATGTTCAGGTTCTGATACTCATTAGCACTTAGTGGGTGAATCTATTTAATTTGATGTATACCTCTGTTTCCAAGTCCAGTGCATACCTGATAGTTAGAAAAGCAAAACTGGGCGAGATGAGTGTATAATTCCTTGAATTTATGTAGTGCTAACTATATTTAGAGTAGTACTCTCTCTCCCATTGGTCTTCCTTCATGTGTGTAGAGTCTGTGATGGAGAGGAGAACCAGGGAGAAGGGAGGCGGTGGCAAAAGGCACCACGAATGGGTCTACCAGGTAGACTAACAACTGATTTAGGGAGTATTCAAAGACCCTAGTATCATCAGAATCCTTCTCTAGATCATCAGTAATGGATTCTGAATAAAAGTGGTCTCAAAACCTGCCTCTGCAGGTCTTGCTGTTGACTCTTTCCTCTCTGAAAAGTGATCTCCAAGCTTCTACCTCTTGTTTCACCGGATTTCAGTTAGTGAAAGGACAATTCTTCCAATCCATTAATAACTTAAGTAAGTTTTCCAGCTAGACTTTGGTATGAAAACTTGTGGAAGTGTTTTGTGACATTTCTGTGTATTTGATTCCCTTTGCCTGTGTGTTCTTTGATAGCCTCGTAGCCCTCCAGCCAGTGAACAGAGGCCATGCTGATCTTTTCCCACCAATCTCTTAATGATCAGTGGTCTTACTATTTATTACATAGTCTGCCATTTTACTGGGGATGGACAGTTGTCTTGCTGGACTACAATCCCTATGAACATCCCTTTTACATCCTATTTTTTCAGATGGAACTTGCACTCTGGCACATTATTTTAAAAAATGTTTTTTGATGCACCTTGGCCTGCCATTTAACATACTTTCACATTCGTGTTCCTTCAGAACTGAGGGATGAATGCCAGCTGGTCATGGTGTGCAAGCACATAACTGACACCTTCCAGATTCATTTAACTCATGTGGCTCCTCTGAGCTCTCTCCTCACACCTTCAGCAGTGAGGGCTGACACAAAGATCTCATGATTTCTACTGCTATGGACTTACCCATGAGTGCTCCTTCCATACCTTTTCTCCGTGGGATCCTGCCACTGCTCTAGCTGGCTTCCTGATTTTGAGCACTTTTCAGAACTTTTTCTATCAGCTTTACCATTCGTTATAAAACAGATTCCAGGAGCTTTTTAGAACTTGTAATTCCCTTTCTAGCTTGTCATATTTTGTGAGTTTTCCTCATTGATTTGCTTATTGTTCAGTGATGCCTCAGCACATAATCACACATTTTCTAAATGAGTGAATATTTAAGCTAACAAAAATTGAGAACTCACTAAAGTGTGGTGTATCCAAAGGCTTAAAGCTCAGGTAGGCTCTCCTGAACTACCAGCAAATACAGTCAGTTTTGAACATCTTCTAGTATGATCCCTGAAAAACTAATTGGGCAGTTAGGGATATTGCAGCCGATTGTGACAAGTAAATTCTTTTGGTTGCATTGTGTTTGATAGAGATGAACCAGTGTTTCACAGATCCTCATCTTTCTTTGTTAAGAACACAACATGACAAAGTATTGCCATTCTTAGTTGGAGTCAAATAATATTTAGGTGACTCAGATAAGACCTATTGTTAAATAGTTGTTGGGTGCTGCCCCCATTCCCCTGTTTCATTTCTTCAAGATAAAGTGTACTTATGAAATGAGGTGCTTACAGTCTTGCTTATTTCTGTTTCTCAAGGGTTATATGAGCTATTCTGTCAAGTCTTACTTCTGAAAGCAGAACAGGTGTTGTTCTTTAGACAGCTGTTCAGAAATCTTCTTTTGGGAAAGAGGATCTTCAAACTAGCCTTTCATTTCAGCGGAGGGTTGAGGTTTAGCTTGTCCATGTTTCTCTGGAGACATAGTTGTGATTTTTCATGTGAGGGAGATAGCTGGGATAAGTGCTAATGCTTTTTCTTCTTGTGAAAAGTTTTGTTCCTCTTTGGGAAACAGTACTGAGGTGACCAACAGCTTTTTGAAGCAGTCTTACCCTAGTCAAGTAGCTTTATCTTCTCTTTTACATTTCTTTTCCAAGCTTCTCTAGCTGTTTTCTCCAGTCAGTGAGCATCATAGATTTTGCAGGCAACCTGCTTGAAATTTGCTAGTCATCTAATAATAAAGAATTTTTCTAGCAAAATTTTATTCATCTGAGTTAACAATATAGGTTACTTCTCAACTGCTGAATTTCCATCAAGTGAGAGAGTAGGCTTCTCCATCCCTTTGTTTTTTAGTTGTTTGACTCCTTGCTGGTGGGGTTTGTTGGTTGGTTGAGTTAGGTGGGTTTTGTTGGTTGGTTGATTTGGGTTGGTGTTCTTTGGGCTTTTTTTTACATCCTGGAGAATTGAGGCTAAATGCTAGATTGGCCTCTGTATTTAGCTGAGGAGACTACTAATGGAAATGTATATCCCAATAACATGAGGTGGTCACTGAGAAACCTGTACTTCTCAGAAGTGCTGGCAGTGCTCTTGGATTGGGATGAAAAATACCTGACTTCTGGCATTTTAATAGCTGTCAGGGAAGAGGAAGTTAAGTGTTCTTGTAGCTCATGGGATATTTAGTTTTCAACCTTTAAATTAGTGAGATATCGAAATACTTGGCATGTATCAAGTCAAGTAACTGTACAAATTAAAAAGAAACAATATTGTACTTAAACTGAAACTGCATTAATACTTCAGTAAAGTTTTACAGTAAGAGTGTATGCTTGTCCCAAAGTCTGTATATGACTACAGTTACTATCATATAGGTCAAGATTAAAGACACATTCTGAAAGAATAGCCAATTACATCATTTATTCAAAATGAAAGCACAAAGATTTTTTTTTAGACAAAAGGGAGATAGACAGGTTAGGATAATTACCAAAAATATGGCACTTATTTACTGAGAGTAGTGCTGACTGCAAATGGGAAATGAATTATATACTATGAATTTAGTAGGCACTTCACTCAAAACCATGTAGTAATTTTCTGTTTTCAGAAATGTTCTTTCAGTTGACACTTCAACCTTTTATATATCGTGTGTTATTTTCACTAAAAGAGCTGTCAGATGAAATGATGAGATTTTTCTACCTAAACCTGACTTATCAATCAGAAAATCTGTAAGAGAACACAAGGTAGGAAAAAACCTATGAAAACATTTACTCTTGAGACAAATTACTCCTCACGCTTGTTGGAATAGAAATCAAAGCAAAAAAGCATTTCTCTGAGGAGACCTCAACGTCAGCCAGTGACGTGCCCTCGCAGCCCAGAAAGCCAGTTGTGTTCTGGGCTGCATCAAAAGCAGTGTGGGCAGCAGGGAGGGAGGGGATTCTGCCCCTTCGCTCTTGTGGGACTCTGCCCGCAGTGCTGTGTCCAGCCCTGGGGCCCACAAGGTCAAAATGGACATGGACCTGTTGAAACAGGTTCGGAGGAGGCCACAGAGATCCTCAGAGGACTGAAGCACTTCTCTTACAAATAAAATCTGAGAGGATTGAGGTTGTTCAGCCTGGAGAAGAGAAGGATCTGGAGAGGCCTGATAGCACCTGCTAGTACCTGAAGGGGCTCCAGGAGAAATGGAGAGGGACTTTTTACAAGAGCATGTAGTGACAGGACAAGGGAGAGAATGACTTTAAACTGAAAGAGGGCAGGTTTAGATCAGGTTTAAACTGAAAGAGGGCAGGTTTAGATCAGGTATGAGGAAGAAATTCTTCAATGTGAGGGTGGTGAGGCACTGGAACCGGTTGCCTAGATAAGCTGTGGATGCCCCATCCCTGGAAGTCTTCAAAGCCAGTTTGAATGGGGCTCTGAGCAACCTGGTTTATTTTCAGCTGTCCCTGCCCATGGCAGGGGGATTGGAACAAGATGATCTCCAACGTCCCTTCCAACCCAAACCATTCTGCGATTCTCTGAAAACAGCACTGGAGCAATTTGTTCAGCTCTTCAAACACAAGTCACTTAACATAAGTATAGAAACAACTGCCTGGACAACATTTCTAATAACTTTTGTTTTATTACTGAACAGCAGTCTCTTGCATTTTCTTTTTTCATTCCTGCAGCGGTGCTGTGATCTAGGAGTGGTTTTTTTTTGATAGTCATACATCTGGAATGAAACATTAAAACATTCAGTTCTTGGGAAAAAAGAGATATCTGCATGAAGTCTGTGGTAAAGGTAGGAAGGAAGGCAAGGGAATTTAAGTTCACAGCCGCCTTCTTGGATCTACATGATCTAGATATAATTTTTTAGTACAGTATGAAAAATCTTGTTTGCACTATGGTGTACTGTACTGTGGTCAGAAGCATTTTGTAAGAGTATGGACAGGCTTTAAAACCATTATACTTAAATATAGCTGAGACATTAGAGTGTGTTAGAAGAACTTCTGATAGATGATTTAAGATTTTAAATCTGAAACAGAATATTCTGTTAATGTCTGAATGTGTTAGATGTACAGGTTTAACAATAGAGATGAGATGAGCAATAGATTCTCTACTTCATTTTTTAAATAAGTTTTTACAACTTGATCCTGATGCATCTTGTAGCTTACAGAAGGTATTCTGGTAGGTATTCTTTTATATTGACCTGGTGTGGTTTCACTGGTGAGTGATGAGATCTGCTGCTTCCTGTACCCATTTAAAATATAGTTGTGAAAGCTGATCCTGAACAATACTGTTGTCACACAATACATGTAGCTGCAGCAGTGGAAGGACAATAATGTTGAGGTATTCTTGCAGTTGAGTGATGTGACAGTAGAGGTTTATTTCTGAGATGTTCCATTTTAGCCATATGTTTTATCTTTTGCTTTGGGCAGATCAGATGTGAGACAGCTGTGATACGGAAGGCTGGCTACCCCAAATTCATGTGGTGCTGTATCTAAGTTAAAGTACTCTTGGTTCACAGGATGACAAAAGTCTTAAGTTGAAGACAAGTGTCATTAATTTAATTAATAATAAGCTGTCCTCTGGAGAGAGGGAGTATATTTCTTGAGTGAACAGGCACATTCAGGATTTTACTTCTTGAGTGAACTATTTTGTTCCTGTAAATCTTTTTTCCTGCTTCAGTATGTGAGGAAAAATAATTATCTTTTGTGCTTCACTTCTTTTTCTTGCCTTCCCCTCCATCAAATTGGTAGCACATTGAATCTCTTGCAGCAGGGACTGTGGCCGTTGCTACAAGGACTAGGGAGAGCTCTCCTTTCTGAAGTATAAATGTGTTCTAGAGGTGTGGTTTGTTCCCAGCTGCACTGGTGATGGGCAGCAACTGCAGAGGCAGGGAAATGGGCAAAGGACAGCAGTGTCTGCAGCAGGAATGTTACACCCTGCTCCCTGGTCGCCCTTGCTCATGTGCTGTCATCTCCTTGTTTTGCTAGCCATGAGGGTTTTGCTTGGTATATGTGACTCCCTCTGGAGCATGATTTCTTTTTTTGGATTGTTAAAATGGTGTCAAACAAACCTGATGTTACAAGGATCTGGGTACAAGGGAACCTGTCCTCTGCCTTCCCTTTGGATTTCTGTGGCTGACCGCAGTGGCAGCTTTTGCACATTGCCAGAAGATTACAGTTCAGGTGATGGAAATACTTTGCAACCTCAATCCAGAAAGGTCCACAGTGTCAGTTTTGTCTTGAGGTGATTATGAGCCTCTGCTGATCTAAGCAGTTTTTCTGATCAGTTTTTCTGATCATTTCTGTATTACAGTCAGTAGATAATTTACATTAAAAACAGAATCAAAAGAATAATATGTTCTTTAAGAACAATTGGATGGATTCTTTGTCTTAAAAGAAGTAAGCAAGCCAAATAGCCTTACAGTGATCTATTATTATATCAGTGATAAAGTGTTCACAGTAGAGCGTTTTATTTTTTATTTTGTTATTTTATTATTCTTTTTTTATTAGTATTACCATAGTTGTAAAATTATTGCCACTTCCTGAGCAGGAGAGGAGCAGCATAATAGCTCATACATTTTTTTGTTTTGTTTATTTGTTTCTGATGTGTATGACTGAATTAAGACTTAAATAGATTGGAAGAGGAAAAAAGACATAACAACTTGCCAGGAGAAAAAGCCCCAAAAATTGAAGATTAATTCAGGCATAAGAATTATGACATTCCAAGATCAAAGTCTCCTATTTCTTTATAAAACCCGTGTTGCTTTTATGCTATCACAGTGGCACACATATTGAGGGGCTTCACGGATGGCACTTCCAGAGGGTGGTCAAAAAGAACTCCTTTAAAACATTTACTCAGGTGGACCCTAAATCCCTGCTGAGGCTTGTTGATAATGACCAGTGGGGCAATAGGGATTGAAACCTGACCTGTGCTGAGTAAATCACATCTAAGAGGATGGCATTAAATTAGCTTTTTGCTAAAGCATTGTGTGCTTTTTCTTTTCTCTCCATTTTGTTTTTTTTCTTAATTCCTAAGGGAGGCCTCTGTCAGCACAAATACAGTGTTAGCCCAAGAGATGAGTGAAATGCGTTGGCAGGGGATTCCTGAGGGATTTCCCCTGGCAGTGCTGGGGAGGCTTCTGAGTTAAGGGTGTAATACATTTGGGTCAGCTCTTGTGGCTTCTCTCGAAACTTAGCCTGTGTTTACAGCGTATGCATGTAAAACATCCTCCCTGCATGGTCACAGGAGAGAAAGCTTTTTTCAAACATCTGTCTAGAAGTACTGGAGGAGATTATCTGGCAATTCAGGGAGTTGGACACCTAAGCACAATTTCTAACTGGCCAAAGGACTCTGAAAAACCAACAGAGAGAACTGTGTGGTAGCTGTTTGGGGCTTGTTGGTGTGGTTTTTGACAGGTGATATTAGAAAGGGAACAAGTTGAATATGGCATCTTATTGGTCTTACTTGTCAAAATTAATTTGTATTTACACAAATTGTTGTCTCTTGCAATTTGAAGAAAGTCCAAGAATTTATAAACTCTGTGAATGCTGGAGTAAGATTCAGACTTGACTGATTTTGGTGATTTTCTTCATGGCCAGGTACTGTTACAAGCTAGTTGTTAGGGTTTTTTCAAATAAAATTTGTTAAAATATTTTTTGAAAACTGGCAATGCAGCTGTAGTGATTTTTCTCTTACTGTTCATTAGAAAATGCATCGTGTCGAATTGAACTAGGTATCTATTGGATGTAGAAATAGTTTTGCTTTTCTTCTAAAAGATATGTATTATTAAAAATGTGAAGATGTTAAAAAATGAGTACTTAAAATTAAGAAATACAAGTTCTATGCATCTTGATACCAAACAGAAGACTATGGGATTTCTCTAATTTTGGATTCATATGCTGCAATAGTTTGGGCCGTAGGTTTTTTGAGAGATAAGAGGATAACACTTGATTGAAAGATTTCTGGTGGTGAAGAGAATAAGACAATCTTTGGCAACAGCTTGCAGTAAAAAAACTTAAGTTGTGTTTTCTTAATCTAGACGTATAATTTTTATCTTCTACATTGAAGAGTTTTCCCTTTATTTTGCCTTATATATGTGTGGTTATATATACATGGGTATTCACATAGTGTATAATTATTTTATTCTGAATTTGACATTAGTAAGACCAATAGACCCCAAGACATTATTTCCAAATAAGGTCCTTGGAACCATAAACAGGCAGCATGGAAGATTACACACAGGTGCTTTTACAGAAATACAACAAATGGGGCCTTAATGGAGAGAGGGGAAACCTAACAAAAGAGAGCAAGTTTACTCCCATAGGCTGTCAGAGGAACCTGCCTTTCTCAGCGGACTGGAGGTTTTAGGCAGTTATGTTAAACATGTTTCCCAGTCTTGCTCTGACTTTCCCTGTCTCCGTGCTCTGTTTTCTAGTGTATCACATAGAATGAGATACCAGGGTACATAATAAACTGTGAATGGGTTTCCAGCTGATATAATTGTGTTGTAGAGGCACTGCTCTGCTTGCCTGTCTCTTTTTGTGACGTTTTATTATTCCAGTACCAATCTCCTAAGCAGCCTTGAAAGTACTGCTGTTGTTTATAAAACCAATGAGTTTGTAATGTTTAGAGGGCTTCAGAAGTGTATAGTGGAGAGGAAAAAGGATGCCCTGTAGCATTTAATGTGACTTGGTGAGCAGCCTGTCAATTAAGATACTTGAAAAAAATCCATTTAGAATGACCAGCGAGTCATGGTAAAAATAAAGCATGCCTCAAGGTTTAAACTTTTGGTGCGTGTTTCACCCAGCTGTGCACTCTAGTCAATGTTCACAAGTTTGTCTTCTAATGTAGCAGAATAATTCTATAGTAAAAGAAACCAAGTATATTGATCTGGTACACTCAAAATTTTTGAGATCACAGCAGTTACATGAGCTGTTTCTCTTAGGAGATATTTCATCTAAACAGGCATCCCTAGGTATTTTTGGTGGCTCTTTGGGAGGTACTCCTTCCTCACAGAATGTCACACAGAAGTCACAGTGCATCTTTTTTGGCATTGAGTTGCTGGTGCCCTCATTTTTCATGGAAGAGAGAAATCAAGGTGTTGAGTAAGCCAAGTATTTACATATTACACAGAGCTCTGTTCAAGTGGAGGTGCCTAGACAAAGCCACTGTCCAGATCTTGAGATAAATTGGAACACTCCACAGTACATGCATTCATTTTTTCATGCTTTGTGTTCTAAATTGTTGCTTTGCTATGATGATTTTTGACTACAGAAGTTAATGGTTTATAAAAGATGCACTTGGTGTGTAATTTCTAACACAGAAAAGTAAGTTTTATTTGTGATTAAGGTATTTTGAAAACTGAGGTTGCTGTAGTCCATAGATCAGTATTTAATTGAAGATTCAGGGTGTAGGCAATGCCTCGAGTAATTTGTTGGTCCTGCAATACTTCTTCGAAAGTATTCGTTCTCGACACGTAAAAGCTATTCCTCTCTTCAATTCTGTATAATTGAAGTGTATCAGAAATTCAGTAATTTTTTTTACTTCAGTGTTTGACCAATCAATTGCACAGTTCAGTGTAAATAGAAATGAGGAATTTAAAAACAAATAAATTCAGTCATAGTGAAGCATTTGTTACTATTAATTTGGTGAGGTAAGTTTGCTTGTTTGTTTGTTTGTTTGTTTTAAATATTTGTATCACATGGAGTAGTCTAAAACATTCCAAAAGGATAAATTATAATATCAGAGCAAATGGGCCTTACAGAAAAATTTAAATTCTGTTTACTTCAGATTTCTCAGAAGTGGAAACAATCTCTTAGTTCTGAACACAAGGATCAATTATATATTGATAACTTCTTGTTCAGAATTAACAGGGATTTTTTTTTTAGTTTGTTGTCTGTTATTTTCTCAGGCTGATCCAAAAGAGTTGATTCAGGTGGTCACAAAGCATGTTACTCAGTATGCCCATGCAGACTGGCCTGAAGAAATCAGCAATTTGATAAATCAGCTGCATTACTACAATGAACGACTACTGGACTTCACTCAAGCTCAGACTCTGCAAGGACTTGGCAAAGGAGTGGATGTGCAGAGATTTACAGCAGATGCACAGTACAAGAGAGAAACAATACTAGGATTGGCAGAGTAAGTAATGTGTATTAGGTTTGTTTTCTCTATTTCAGAATGGAATAGCTTTAAGCTTTAAATTAGGAGAGTAAATTGAAAGTAGTGCTGACCTTTAGAGGGATAATTTATTTGCTTTAGAGATTTACACTGTAATGCTGCTACAATTGGAGCTTTTTCTATCTAACTGCTTTACTTAAATGAAACGTTGCTCAAATAAATGGATCTGTAATTGAATCTATAACTCTTCATTTACTAACTGCTAATATTAAAGTTAATCAAGGATTAATGAAAGCAGAGCATAGGTGAAGGTTTGGTCTCTTCTTTCATCTCCTGTAAACTTGCCCTAGCAATCTATTAGGGTATGCCCATGCATCAAAGTTTGGAATGAACTACAGTTAAAAAAAAGTTGTTAAACTGTATTTTATTTTTAATAATTTAGTTAGAACTGCTGTATATCACTGTATTTTTCCCCTGTAGTCATTTGGAAGTACTTTGCCACATATGTTCTGATATTTAGCATGCTTTTATCTCACCTTTCAGAAATCCAGAACAGAAAAAAAATAGAAAGATATAGGATAGTACTTTTCATTTTAAAAATACCTTTAATTAATATCTGCATGCAGGCACTTCAATCTGTGAACAAGTCATGAGTATGACTTATGTTTTAGGGACAGTCACAGCTGAATAGTTGACAGACTGTCAGAGGAAGAGTTCTCTGCAATAAGAAGCTTTAAATATAATCTCAGATTTTCAACTGCATATGTCTGCATAAGGCTTTTGAAGAGCATATTTAAATATTTTCAGTTTTCCACATGTGTAGCTACTCATAGCTATAATTGCAATAGAAATTTGCTACTAAACAGAATTGATATACCAAATAAGGTCGGGTTTTGGACACTAAGCTGATGCTTTACATCTGTGAAATCTGTACCTGCACAGATTTTGTCACTGCATTCATAAAAGTAGCTTTCAATAATCTTTTAATGTTTACACTGGAATTACTTGCTTTGTATATATTGTTACTATGCACATATGTCTAGTGTGTCACTAGGTTACATCTTGATGACTACCTACACCAACTTCAGTACAAGTAGTCTTCTCTTATTACAGATACTTACTTTGATTAAAGCAGGCTTACTTACATTGTCACCCAAGAGTTCATAGATACTGTCTCTTGTAAAATAAAGTAAATATGAAGAGAAAGTTCCTTACAGTAAGTAGAGGTAAAATCACAATATGAAAGGGTTAGAAGAAGTCAGGCTTCTTAGTATGTGAATGAGAGTGGCGCTTCCATATTGGGCAGTTGCAAATATCCAGTTAATTACTTGTTCAGCTTGCAGCTTCCTTCCTTTAATCTTCTCAGTGGAGTCTTAATCTGCATTTTCTAATGAAAAAGATGCACAGATTCAATGTAATTGTGTAGCATATTTGTTCTTATTTTATAATTAAGTGCCTCATGTTTTTTAATCTTTTATGAAGTGCTGTTTGAAGGAACAACACCTGGAAAAGATTGCATCTTACTTACAAAACATCTTTGTACTAGAAGGAGCAATTTGCTAAAACTAGCTAACCAGTAGTTGTCTGTTTCATCTTCTGTATTTGGTGTATGTCTTTGGAGGCTGTTGTTTATTGGGTATGCACCAGTCTTGGTGAAACAACACCAAAATACATCCAAAGTGTGCCTGTGCTGGAGCTTTCCATGAGGATTCCTTTGGCAGTCCTTGGGCTCACACTGACAGGCAGTCAGGGCTGGACATGAAAAGGGGTGTTAAGAGAAAATTAAAAGATACTTTGCAAGGTAATGTACATTTTTTTCAGCATTTCACTGTGCAACAGCTGCTTGTTTTTGTCGTTACCTTGACAATGAATAAATTGCTTGCACTGTTCTTCATTTATATGGTATAATTTCCTTAAACCACCATTGCCTTAGGCTGCTGCTGCATGCCACTCTTAGACAGGAAGGGATTGTGGTATAGTTTATATAAAGTTCCAGGAGAAATGGATCCCACTAGTTGCTGGGGCCACTCCTGATTTGTATAATTGATTGGATTATTTTGCAACTAAAGCATTCATACCATCTTTCTCTTTCACTGAATCACAGAATGGCTGATCTTGGAAGGGGCCTCTGGAGGTCATCTTGCCCAACCTCCCTGCTCAGGCAGAGCCACCTCAAGGATTCACATTAAATACATTTTAAAGAAATTGTTAATGAAAGGCCTATGAGGAAGTAATCACACACAGATAGTGTTTTTCTTGGAATTATCCTGAAAAGACCCAACCCAACCAAATGGAAACCAAAACCCAAAAATGCGAGCAATAGCCTTAATAGTACTGCTTCTATGCCAGCCTAGAAACAAGAACCATTCATCTCTATTTGAACCATACTATACTGGATTAGTAAAGATTGGGATGATATTTTACCATATTCTCCATCTGTTCTTCTGTCAAAGGGATTATGCACAAACAGAAAAGCAGTTTTTAATATTTTAGGACAGAGTGAGCTGGACATCTTCACACCTTTTAGTCTACAAATACTAGGATTGTTTCTGTCTGTGAACTACTATGAGGAGTTTTGAGGGTTTATATAGCAGTTGTGCTAAAGCACCGTAGGTGTTGCAGCTAAATCAAATAAATGCTAACTGTGACAAGTTACATCCTTCATCACTTTGTAATTGAAATGGGATGAAAACTGAGATTTTTGCTTTAGCACGGGGTAGAGTAGAAGTTGCCATTGAGAAGCAGTGTTTGTGGGGTAGGTTCATGTCTTTGAAATATCTCTGAAGTTTATTTCTTTCAATTTTTTTCCCCCAGATGGAGCACCAAGTATCAGTAAATGCAGGAAAACACACTTAATGTATTCGTATTTAAAATTTTTTCTATGTCCTTGTTTTATGGAAAAAAAAATAAAAAGAAATACTGAGTTTTCTAACATAAGAATTTATTTTCATGTTATGTCTCATAGGGCTTAACATAACTTTTCCTTGTTTTCTGTCATGTCTCTCCTCTACCAGGACACTTGAAGAAAATGTCTATAAAATTGCTATTTCTTTGGCTCAGCGATACAGTGTTCCACTTTGGGAAGTTTACATGACCCATCTGGAATTTTTATTCACTGACAGTGGGTAAGTTGTCTCCTCTGCAAATGGCACATACAATTCTGTTACACAGAAATAAATGCTAATATATGACAGAATTTAATTATATTGGGAGTGGAGTTTGGGTTGTGTGTTCATTTGCCTTGAGATGGGATAGCATGGGAATTTTTGTCTTTTCCACATAATGTTTCTGCAACCAGCTGTGAAAACTGGTGTTGCAGGCAAGGTGAAAAGTCCATATGTGTCTTACAGTTCTTCAGAGTGTTCCAGGACTTTGTTTCAGTGTTCAAGTTTCCACAACTTTGAATGTTTCGTACTCTTCCAGTAGCAATTTATCCTGTAGTTACTCTTACAGTCCCTGTAGTATATCCTGAAACCTGAGTTTCTCTGTCTTTTACCATTATTGATCTCTGTTCTACATAGTAGAGGAAGTAAATATACTGGAGCTCCCTATTCACGTTGTGCATCTGTTCATCTCAGTTTCATTTTTTGATAGAAGCACACCTTTCTCTAACAATGTTTTACTGAAACTGTTCTAGCCTACAAGATTATGGCAGACAAAACCTGGCACTGGTGTGGTGTAAGGGGGAGTGGTGCTTGTAATCTCTATTCCAGAGTGGCTTCAGGGCTTTTATTTTTTCATTAATTTATTTATTTTAACCTCTTACATCATGTCAGGCAGTTTTTGCCTACTGAAAGAGGAATAAACCCATTTGATGGAAGACCAAGCTGCTTGTCTGAGTAGCAGTGCAGACGACAGTGATGTAGAACTCCCTGTGTAATGCAGCAGCTCTTACCTGCTGTTCTGACAGATATGATCAAATTAATTTGGTTTGTTTCAAGTGCTAAATTCTTAAAGCACCTTTAGCTTGCAGCAGTGTTCGTACCTCTCTTAACATTAACTATTAATTAAAAAGCATTAAAACATTTTATAAAATGTGAGGGATAAAAAACAAAGTCTGTTGAATTGTCTGGAGAAGATGAAATAACGTTCTGAGATTTTCTTCATTTCCCCCAGAAAACAGAGAAGTCATACCCTCTAAATTTTGATGCTGCTAAATTATTTACTGCTTTAAACAAAACAGACAGTCAGGTTATAAACATGGCAACACTGGGGTGAGTGTGAAAGAGCCAGCTGCTTTCTCTGGGAGTAGAATATTACCTAAGGTGTTTTGCAACAGTTTTCTATTATTTTCTTTGTTCTTGTCCTCCTTGAGTTAGTATTCATAGAATTCTGAAATCACAGAAATACAGAGTAACCATATTTTCTCTAGTGAAATTCAAAAAAAGTCCTAAAAGTTATAATAGCATAATATGCTGCTGAGCATATTTTTGTTGTATCATAATCTCATTTTAAAATTGATTGACAGCAAATGACCATTACAGTATATTTGAGTCTCGGGATTATGGCATTAATAATACATGTTTCATTATGCATTCATTCTGAAGTGAAATGAAGTTTATTCTGAGACTTAATCTCTTTAACCAAATATGCAGTATTTCTATAAGCCACTTTACATAGGGGGAAGCTCAAAAGAGCTTCATAGTTTGTATTAACATAGTTTGTATTAACTATTTCCTTGATTATTTGATGACAAAGAATTAGGACTTTTTTTGTGGAATATGAGTCTGAAAATTGTTTAGAATTACATTTTATAAAAATTAAGTGGAAATCTAATTTTTTTGAGGAATCTGATCACATTTGATTATCAAAACTCTATAAAATGTAATTTATGATTTTAGCAACACATAATTTTGTTTGTCTATCACAGAACCTCTTATTCCAGAATCTGTCTGAACAACATCATAAACTCTTCCTATCTGCAGTCAGCTCGGCCCTAAAAACACACTGCAAACATCTGCCAATCCTTTTCATATAATATAATGCTCAACTAGCTTTTAGTTTGAACTTTGGGTATGAACACAAAAAAATGGTCATATCACAGCCTTGAAATACATCAGGTCCAAGTGTCTGCTTTTCCCAATATGAAGAGTGAATGGTACTTTATTTCTATTAATATCATACTTGTTTTCATTAATATTGTAGAAAAACTAACAAATAAGAAGAATCTAATTAAAAGAGTGCTTGCAATGTTAACCATCTTGGGGGTAGATGTAAAAATAACTAAAAAATATCTTATTCTCCCTAAGAAATCAGTTAATTTTTAAACTGAGAAGGTTGTGTTTGTGGTATTTGCTGTAACAAAATCACCTTTAAGAATGAAACAGAAACATTTTACTTGGATATTAAAGAGAAACACTAACTTACAGCATGTATATTTGGGGAGGGAAATGATGAAATTCTAATTTAATCAGTGTTAAAGTAGAGGAAAATCAAATGGTATAAGAAGACATCAGATTTCCAAATGAAATGTTCTATCAAATGTACCATATGATTGGACTCTGGGGGGACTTGAGGTAGGAATCATCTGTAGGTTACTTCTTTCCTCAGATTTAGGTAAAACTTTCAGTTGAGAAAGATAAACGTAAGATGATATGTACCCATTTTTCTCCATCTGAGGGAAAAAGGGGTGATTATCTTTCCTGTAGTCAGCTGGAGGTGTCTGAATTCATGCTGTGAAAGAGCTAATGTATTCTTTTCAACAGATTCCGCAAAGAATTTCCTGAAGCACTGAGACTGACTGAGGTCAGCCCTGAGGCTTACTGATATTTTCATAAGCTTTTGTGGATGACAGTTTGAGAAGCAACTTCTTAAACTGTCGAAGTCTTGGTAAACTGTCCTAAGCATGAATAATAGTGCCAAATAGATTAATTGCTGGGCAAGAGCCAATTTTCAGTGATAATGTCTCTCAAGGTGTGCACCAAAAGCAGAATGTAATGGATTGGGAAGGCTTCTAGCTGGCCAATAGGATCTTTGAGCATCATCGGTTTGTTTGTTTAATAAAGTCTTCCTTTACACATATCCTGGATGTATTTTTCCTTTTACATATAGCTATACTCACAGATGTGAAATCCTGCTTTGAATTCCACTTCAGTATTCATAACCCTTAATCTGCATGTCCAAGCTAACAGGTAACAGGATCAGGAAATACAAGAGTTGCTTAGCTTTTGTTTATAGAGTGTACAATTATCTGAATGTTTGTGAGTGAGACCCTGAAGAGAGGAAAGGATTGTCCTGTCTCCCAGGTGTACAGCTGTAAGAGTCTTTCATGGCTCATCCAGGCCATTAAGCAAAAGTTATTTCTAAACACAGGTTATCGACACTGGAAATAGAAGAAAGAGCACAAAGTCTTGGTCTATTTGGGACTTTGAAAACCAGTCCTGAAACCTTTCACGAACATATGGCTAAATATGTTTACCCAAGCATTGAAGGCCAAGATCACCAGCGGTTGCTTTATTATTTTACACTCTTGGAAAACTGTGGCTGCTCAGAAGTGGTGAACCATATTCTTAAACCTGAAACTCACATCCGACTCCTGAAAAAATTCAAAGCAGTTGCACCAGGTAGGAGAATGCCTGTTTGTTTTCTTCATAACTGTATTTATTATTTTGTTATGTAAGTAGCAGCGTGATTATGCTTAGCTAGTTTATATTTTCCAGGTAATTGTTTTTCTTCTGTGAGCAAAGGAGATGAATACAAATAATATAGCCATAAGTTCCTTCTCTTTCTTTTGCTCAAAATTTATTTGATAATACCAAGAAAAAACTACCTAAGAACAGGTTTCTGTTAGTGATGCAAGTTAAAATTATTGGAGATATTTCATAGTGAAATTTTAAATGAAAAATATCAAGTTCCTAGAGTATAATTTTTACAACTACAAGTTTAACATGAGTATTCTCAAAGGACTTAAGAAACTTTACATTTCAAGAGTCTGAATCACAGAATATATTAAGGACTTTATGCATTTGTGTTTGTTTGTCTGAAAGAGGATAATTTTGTTATGTTTTACCCTTGATGTTACCTTTTGCTTTCCCAGAATTACAGCATTGTTTGTAGCATTACATTTTCAGACAATTACTGTAAAATACACTGCTGCTAAGGGCTCTGAAAGTTTGAATACTACTTTCAGTTTACTTGTTAGTTGGGTACGATCTTGAGTTTTAGTTGTACAACTCCAAATCCAGTTTCAGAATGAAAAATACATACTGTATAGCATTAATTCCTGTGAGGATTAATTAATTGAAAAATATTAGAACCTAATGTGTATTGGACACTAACTGTGCTGCAGAGTTTGAAGAGATGGTGCATATGAATTAATATATTGCAGGAAGAAGAAAGTCAGTAATTTTTTTGGAGAGGAGGGATAACCCTCAGTTCTCATTGATGTTATTCAACGCTCAAGTTCTGTTATGTTTGCCAAAGAAAATTCTGCCAAGAAATCATTGTTTATATGTTTATGACATAAATTAGTCAGTTTGTGTGGTAAAAAATTAAATCTTTGTATTACACCCTGAATCAAAATTCTCGGTGTTCAGCTTAGTTTAAATATAGGAGTCAAGGAACAACAGCTAAGTGTTTACAGAGGTTGCAGGCCCAAAGTGTATGAATAAGAACATGGCATTAGAAGTCAGTTACCGTAGAAATTAGATGCAAAGAAAATGAAATAGTACCATTGCTAGAAATACTTCTGTTGTTGGTAAATTAATTTGCAAGGATGCTCTTCCTCTAGGAAGTAGAGTAGTAACATGACTCTTGATTACGTAAATATTGATGTAAATGGATCTACATGTCCTATCTCTAGCTGACCTTATTTAGTTTACTCGTAGTTAGTGCCTTGCAATTTTTCCTAAGTGGTAAGTACCAGTTGTTACATGATAACAATACATATTTTAAATTAATGAAGACTTCTGCCTTGACTTGCATGGGGTTTTCTGGGGTTTACATTTAAGTTCTAGCATGATTCTATATACTATATATATGTTCTTGCTTCTTTGAGAATCTGCTTTTTTTGTGCTGTGTCATAGAATCACAGAACGATGGGGGTTGGAAGGGACCTTAGAGATCAACCAGTTCCAAATCCCCTGCCATGGACAGGGACACCTTTCACTAGACCAGGGATGTGTTCCCTGGACTTCCAGGAGCATCCACAGCTTCTCTGGGCAGCCTGTTCCAGTGACTGACCACCCTCACAGTGAAGGATTTCTTCCATATATCTAATCTAAATCTACCCTCTTTCAGTTTGAACCCTTTCCCCCTTGTTGGAGTGATATATAATGTTAAAATATGTTCCACGGATGGAGAAATTTCACATGCACCAGGACATCATAAAATCTAAGTCTGTCAATGTATGTGTTTGTAAAAAGGGATGGGCTAGAGTCTTTTTAGTTCTGCAGATGCTAGTGTATTCATTTTTTCACATGTAATTGTGGAATGGGAGTAGATTTAATTATGAATAACTTTTACTTCTTTCTCCTTCTGTCACTAGGTCTTAATTACAAAAAACTAACAGATGAAAATGAAAACCCTCTGGAAACACTGGAGCCCATCCTTACAAGTCAAAATGTCTTATCTATTTCCAAACTGGCTCCCAAAATTCCTAAAAAAGATGGCAGCATGCTGTCACCAAGTTCTGTTTATGCTGTGTGGTTACAAAAACTTTTTTGGAATGGTGATCACCATCTTATTAAAAAAATACCAGAAACCATGGATGAGTGGCTACATGCATATGATATGTGTTCAAAATACTTTGATAGACTTGATCCAGATGATATTGTTACTTTCATTGATGAAATTACTTTTTCTTCCAAAGCTGTCACAAAGGTAAGCAGATATTTTTTAAGAATTTTAGTCCTCCGGTGAAGCATGTAGTATATTAATCCAATATAGTATAAAGAAGAAAGTCTCAGTAAATGTTACAGTTTTCATTTTGCAGTATTTAAAGATAAATTTGTAAACCTACCTTGCTCTGCTTACCTTTTCTTTTTATGACAACCAGTATGAAAATAAGGGATTTTTTATTCAGTTAGGGGTGTTAGATCTGTGGATATGAGAGTTTTGATGGAACCCCAAAGTCCCTATGTGTTCATTCAACAGAGAATAAGATACTGTGTATTTCATAGAGTCACAGAGTGGTTTGGGTTGGAAGAGACCTTAAAGACCAGTTCCAACCTCTCTGCCATGGAGGGTTTCTGCATTTCTTCCATATATCTAATCTAATAGAAACCTGCCCTCTTTCATTAAAGCCATGCCCCTTGTCCTATCACTGCACGCCCTTCGGAAAGCTCTCGTGCAGCCTCCTTTAGGTGCTTGAGGGCTGCTCTGACGTCTTCCCAGAGCCTTTTCCTCTCCTTACTGAACAGCCCCAGCTCTCTCAGCCTGTCTTCACAGGAGAGTTGTTCCATCCCTCTGAGCATCTTTGTGGCCTCCTCTGGGCTCAGTCAATCCCACTGTCCGTGTCTTTGACATAGATGTTAAACAGTGCCAGTCCCAATACCGACCCCTGAGGAGTGCCACTTGTCAGTGCTCTCCGTTGGGTCATTGAGCCCTTAATGCAACTCCTTGTATCCAGCCAGCCCAGCCAGTTCTTTATCCATCTGTCATATCCATCTCTCCAGTTTGTATGTCATGCCATACAGTGTCAAATGCTTTGCACCAGTCCAGGTAGATGATGCCAGTTGCAGTTCCTCTTTCTGCATCCACCAATTCTGTAACCCTGTCAGAGAAGACCACCAGATTTGTCAGGCACAATATGCCCTTAGTGAAGCCGTTTTGGCTGTCACCAGCCACCTCCTGATTTTCTGTGCCTTACCATAGTTTCCAGGAGGATCTGCACCATGATCTTGCCAGTCACCAAAGTGAAACTACCCAGCCTGGAGCTCCCCAGGTTGTCCTTTTTTTCCTTTTTTAAAAATGGTGACTATGTTTCCCCTTCTCCAGTCAGTGGGAATTTCACCAGACTGCCACAGCTTCTCAAATGGATGGGCAGTGGCCTAGCAAATTCATGCACCAGCTCCCTCAGAACCCACAGAAGCATCTCATAAGGACTCAGGACTTGTGCACCTTCAGGTTCCTTAGATGGTCTTGAGCATGAGCTTTTTCTGCAGGGGGTTGTTTTTCATTCTGCCAGTCCCTTCATTTGCCTTCTGCAACTTGGGTAGCATTCCAGCAACTTGGCTGGAACATTTGATGGTGAAGACTGATGCAAAACTGTTGTTGAGTGACTCTGTTTTCTCTATGTCTCAGGTAACCACACCTTTTATTTCCTTCCAGAGAGGACCCACATTTTCCCTAGTCTTTCTTCTATCATCAATATACCTACAGAAGCTTTTCTTGTAGTCCTTGGCATTCCTGGCAAAATTTAGTTTTAGCAATGCTTTAGCTTTCCTAACCTGATCCCTGACTACTGGGACAGTTCCTCTGTATGCCTCACAGGGTACCTGTCCTTGATTGCACCCTCTATAGGCTTTCTTTTTGTGTTTTAAGTTTTTCCAAGAGCTCCTCGTGGATCCCAGCACAAGTGTTTTTGCCTGACTACTTCTTCTTTGGGATACGTTGCTCCTGTGCTTGAAGGAGGCTATCCTACAATATCAGCCAGCCTTTTTGGGTCCCTCTTTGCTTTATCCCATGGTACTCTACCAGGCAAATCCCTGAAGTCCAGAGCGGTGAACTTCCTGTGCACCCTCCTCATTGCACTAAGTATCTTTGTGGCTACTGCAGCCCAGGCTGATCTTGAACATCACATTCCCCTTCAATCCTTCTTGGTGAAAAGAAGTTCCAGCACAGCACATCTCCTAGCTGGTTCCTTTAGGACTTGGAGAAGGATGTTGTCATCAGTGCATTCCAGGAACCTCCTGGACTGCCTGTGCCTCGTTGCGTTGTCACTCCACCAGATATTGGGATGGTTGTTTTTATTTACTTGTGCTCATCCTAAAATTCATTGTGCCACAGGCTTGTGCTTAGTACCAGGCTTTTGCATTCAGAAAAAGATGTTCCACAGAGTAGGTATTCTGGCCCAGTGCATGTGGTTTCTAAGCATTGTAATAATGTAAATTATAAACTGTCATAGTCTCCATCTGGCTGAAAGCCTGATTTTGAAAGAATGCACTTTTATGCGTGTAACGTATGTTACCAGATGTGAAGTTTCTTTTTGCCCAGTGAAACCTATTGCAAGGATGTTTCTAGCATAAAGTTCTACCCATGCTTTCTTACATATTTTTACTGTGTGATGCACAAAAGAGAAATGAGATTTCTTAGATTTTACCTTACTAAAAGATCTAGAGATGTCTTCACTAACTTTACCTGAAATGAAAAGGTGATAAAGTGTCTAGGGTTTTTTTGTGTATCTTCTTTATTTTAATTTGTGACAGTTTTTCTGAGGAATTTATAGACCATGTTTAATGAGGTGAATTTCAGTTTGTTCCCTCTTTGAATACTGTTTTAATGTTCCCACAATATTAGTATAGGTTGATTGGAACCCATCTAACCTCTATCAGAATTTGGTGAAAGAAATTGCTGGCTGGGATAATAAGAAACTTTGTCAGCACAGAATTTATGCTGTGATCTGACTGTCAGGGAAGACCAGCATGTTTTATCACTAGTTCCATCAGCTGTCTCTGAAGCCTTTTTAGCAGAACTACTGTCTTGGCTTAGGTGTTTTGATCCCTTTTATCTCATAGAGGTACTTTTTCATGCTTATGAGCAATGATTCAGAGTCATTCTGAGATCTTAATTGCCAGACTTGACCCTGAACTGCGGTAGCAAGGGCATGGCTTGTCTAATGAGAAGCAAATACTGTCTTTTCATATGGTCATGCAACTGACTACTTGAAACTCTTGCTGTAAATGTTTCTTGAGCATTTCAAGGTTATTCTCATTCATTCCAGATGAATGGTGCAGGGAGAGAGTGGATATCCTCCACCGTGTGTCTATTTTGAAACACATTGATTATTTTCCTTTGTTTCTATTAAGGATTCTAATACATTTTCTCTACCCTCTTGAGAGAAGAGAGTAGGAATAGCGTGAAAGAAACACTAAAGCCAAGATGATTGTGATTTGTCATCAAACAGAATTTTCTGGTAGAGACCTGTTAGCTTTTTGGCCATGAAAGATGCTCAAGAAGTGCTTGAAACAGTTGATGAAATCATCTAATGTACCATGCACTGGGTTTGGGATTGAAACAGCTGTTTAACCAGCTTGCAACTAGTTTCGCCTCAGGATCCTGTTCAGTTCTCCAGTAGAATTGTACAATGAGAAGTTACCATTGTAGACCCTGGGAACTTACCTCTGAGGTCTTTTTCCTTTCCTCTACCTTTCATCTGGAAAATGCTTCATACATAAATGCAGCCTTTTGGCTTGTACCTGTTACTTAAATTTTATGTGTTTTGAGGCTGCCCTGGTCACGTGCTCACTCTTTTAATCTCTAATTCAGCACTTTCTTCCCAGTCAAGTTTTGTGGCCAGATTCTTTACTATATCAGTTTCTTATTACCACAATAGATGTACCTTTAAGTATTTCATGGAAATGCTGATACTTAGTCAAAATGCAAAAAACCATGGTCATTATCATGAAATAATCTGTACTGTCACTGAGACAACTGAGCTTTCTCTCATAGAGGAAATTTGAGAGGAAGCTTACAGTGAGACAGTGAAGTGGGTTTTTTAGGAGTGCTGAGAGGTGAATAGGCAAAAAAACCCAAAAAACAAATGTTGCATACCCTCTCAGCTCTCTCCCACTCCTTCAAAATGTCAGAAGGGGAAGATGGGAAAGAAGAGAGAGAAAATATTCCAGGGGGGTGATGAGATGCATACCACTGTTATTCTTGTGGAACTGTATCTCCATTGAAAAACCCCTTTTGGTCAGAAACTAGCAGGACATTGGTTACATAGCAGTGCTGGCTACATGAGTTCAGCTTCAGAGGTAGCATTGCTGTTCTCACCATGCGGAACTTAGGAAATAGACATCGGGATATCTCCTGCTGTTCCAGTATGTCAGTAGAAGTAAGGAGAGGACCAGCAAAGCAGTAGGCAGCTGTTCCTGCTTGTGTGTCACTTGGATATGGCAGAAAACCTGGGAGCAGAATGTGTAATTATGCAAGAGGAAATGAAAACACAGGGGTTTAGTGCTGGCTTCTGCAACTCCTTGTTCCTGACAGAGACGGGAATGTGATGGGCTTTGACAGGGGCCCTTTTATTCACCTGTTCCTTTCCACAAACTCTTTGTTTTAGCTTTCTCATTAATTGGGCCAGCAGTGACTGAATGAGTAGTGCTTGACTGGGCAAAGGGATTGAGAGAATGTCTAAATTGGAGAAATGGATGAGGAGTTTGCGTCTGTGAAAAGGCGACTAGCAGTTATACTGACTGTAGTTCAGGATGTGACACGGTTTTAGGTACTGCTAGCTCTAAGAGGACAGAGATTCTTTTCTCCCATGTTTCTTGCAGTCAGTAGAAATGAGTTACCACCTGGAAGATGAGATTCGGTTCCCAGGCCTTAAGGGTTCATGAAGTGGTCACATTGTGTGGTGGGAGCTGTGTGAGCAGAGATGCATCATAGTGGGACTTCAGTAAACCATAGACTTAAAGTAACATGGTTAATGCAGTTGAAGAAAGTAAAGATTGATGCAATATTTTTTTGTGTTTGTGGTGAATGAAACAGACAAGGACCATAACGCTTTGTCAGCACCTTCCTCGCACATGGAAGGACTGAAGAAGTATTGATCTCTGGCCACAGAAGCTCGCTGCTGCAAGCAATTGAAAAGGTTCTGCTTGTGGCACTTCTACTCAGATATGCTTTTAGCTCTGTATAACTGTTGAAGTCTTTCTGACTAAATATTAAATCATTCGATCTCTCTAATGTTAAGAATAGGCTATTTGCATGTATGGAACAGATTTCTTCCTAAATGGGAGATATTCCAAATATTCATTGGAATGACTGCTTATATTTTTGCATGCATTTTGAATCTGTCATCTTTTTTCCCAGCAACTCTGTTTGCTTTTAAATAATACTGATGTCATAGTTTCTAAATTATAGCAATGATCATATCAACTTTTTATCGTGATGATTTCCCATTTGTTTCTCTGATCTTTGTGAAGCATTTTAGATAGTTCGGGGATTTTTTTTTAATTCCTTCATTGCCAGCATTTTGTTCATTGTGCTAGAGAGTTGGTTATGTCTTCAAAGAACCATCTGTTGTAGAGCTTATAGGTCATTGCCCTGATGGTTTTTTGATTAACAGTACTCTGGGAAAAAAGCCTAGCACAACAAAAACACAACTGAAAACAATATTTTTTAATCACTGTGTTTTCATTATTGAACACATACTACAAATGGAGCTTGGCACAATATGTCGATTAGGAAGAAAAGGCTACAGCTTTAGATAGGAAAAGCAGAATAAAAAGCAGTATTATCATCAGTCAGGTCTTCTGTAGAGAAAGAGAAGCTGAAATTTTCCTTACATGGGTACTCTCTTGCAGCCTTCCATAAATTCAGCCACATTCCTTCAGACTACAGCTGATGATGTTTTTTAACATTCCATCTTTTATAACTTCTTTTACAAATTCTGATTTTAAATATTTAAAATAACTTTTCTTGCAACTTAGTGATTTTATTTGAAAGGTTGACTTGCTTTCTCTGAGTCAGTAATACTCTTTTGACCATTTTCTTTTCGTTTTTGCTTCTTCAAGCAGGAATACAATGTCCACATTTTGACCACATAACAAACAGGTGTGGAATGGGAACCTGTTATCACAGGATATTAACCTGCATCGTTTTCTTGATGTTAAAGACACGGAATGTTGTTTAAAATAACTGTATAAAAAAAGCTCAGTTAAAAAAACCAAAAAAACAAGCCTAGAATATTGTTCACTATCTTTTGTCTGGCTGATTGACTTAGTGCTGTATAAAACACTAAGCAAAAAGACAGGGCATGACATTGCCTGAAGGTGTGCAAGAAATGTTCTTACATAGCGTGACTGCATTCAGATGTTACTATTTGAATTACTTGGCTTCATTTTATCACTGCTCCAGTTCAGTCGGTTTGCCTTGCCTATGCATTGTTTTGTTCATGGATATTGACAGTACTTCTTTTTCTAGTATCAGTACAAGGTACTTTCTTGTGCCTTTCATTTATATAGTTATTTTAATTAAATCTGCTTCAAGAGTGCATAATAGGAAACTTTACTAACATCTTTTCTTTAACTGGTTCCTTACATACATTTAAACTTCTTCCAGGTGAATTTTACAGGGTCTGGTAGGAATTAACTTTCATCATAGCAGCCTCAATGGGGCTGTGCTTTGGATTTGTGACTGAAACAGTGTTGATACCACGCTAGGATTTTGACTTGCTGGGCACTGCTGGTATGGTGTCAAGGCTTAAATTTTGTCTCAACACTTCAGCCCTGAGTAGGCTGCAGGTAGGCAAAAAATGGTAAAGGGACACAGCCAGGACAGCTGACCTGGGCTGGCCAAAGGTGTGTTCTGTGCCATCTAATGTCATGCTCACTGGTAGCAAACAAAGAGTTGGGTGAGATTAGATGGATGGAGCACCTCTCCTGTGAGGAAAGACTGAGAGCATTTGGATTGCTCAGCCTGGAAAAGAGAATGCTTTGGGGTTACCTAATTGTGGCCTTCAGTTCCTGAAGGGAATCCACAAGAAAGATGGAGACAGACAAGAGCATGTACTGACAGGACAAGGGGGAATGGCTTTAAACTGGAGAGGAGGTTTAGATTAGACATTAGGAAAAATGGTTGCCCAGAGAAGCTGTGGATGCCCCATCCCTGGAAGGCCAGGGTTGGGTGGGCCTTTGAGCAGTCTGGTCTAGTGGAAGGTGTCCCTGTCCAAGGCAAGGGGGTTGGAACTAGGTGATCTCTAAGGTCCCTTCCAGCCCAGGCCATTCTATGATTCTGTGGTTTGGCAGCAGATAACAGGAACTGGACCCAGCTGTTCCATCTGAACATCAAAACCCATTTTTCATTATGAGGGTGAGTGAGCACTGGCACAAGTTGCACAAAGGAGCTGTTGAGTCCTCCCACATTGGAGATATTCAAGAGCCCCCTGAACGTGGTCTTTGGCCACTGGCTCTAGGTGGCTCAATTTTAGCAGATGCCCTTTGGCAGCCCCTTCCAACCATTCTGTGTTTCAGTGTTGCTGGGATCCCAGGTTCCTGTGCCATTAAAAGGAGTGGAGCTGTTTCCATAATCTCACACTTGCATGTTAATCACTGGCAATAAGAGTAGCAGGGTCAACATCTTCACATACAAGTAAATGTTACTTGCACTATACTTTATTATGAAGTACTTATATACTCTGAGGAGAATAGGCTTAAGAGATGAGTTTTTACCCTGAGGAGTAAAATCTGTTGAGGTGAAATAGTATGTGATGTTCCTTGGTTTGAAAGGAGATTTTTAGGATTTTTTCTTACACATTATAGCCTATAGATTTAAAAATCTTCCTAAACTGTAAAGGCTTTTTAAATATAAAACTTCACTTCACATGCAAACAAAGCGTGAACTAACCCCTAAGCTACATTTTTATCACTGGCTCTGATACCAAATCTCATTACTGAAGCTGACTAGAAGTATGGAGGAGAGCTATTCATGGATTGGAATAAAATAACCAGAGAAATTATATGTTCATAGTGCTGCATTTTGGCACTGTGCAAATGTGAATGCAGAATTAAAACAGGCTTGCGAAAAACGTGTATTTTCTTTCTTAGTTCTTTTTTTTTAATCTGAATGCTTTATTCTGCATGTGCTTATGGCAACATGACTTCTAAACTGGCAGTATATTGACACTGTTCTCTGGGATATAAGTTAGATGAAAATGTTAAATTGTTTGCCTTTTGCATCTCTCTTAATTGCATTTTGAACATTAGAATGTACACTAGAAGAGGAAGAAATGAAATATGTAGCTGTTTGCTTCTTTTATCACGTTTACAAAATGGATATATAAATCCAGCTGTGGTTATTAGATTTTAATGTGATGTGGAGGCTATGAATTTTTCCTTGCTTAGAGTAAAACCTGATACTGAGGCCTTGTTCCCAGTAACAAACTCAGTTACTTTGAGTGGGAATGGAATTCTGTTGCATTTGAAACTGTATGGTAAAATTCCTTTTGCATTGTGTTAAAACTTGAAAACTTTTTTAGTTTTAACAATAATGTCCACTCATTTTGCTTTCATCCTTTAAAATATCCAGTAGACCATTAGTGTGTTCACAGTAACAGCACAAAAAACCAGGAGTAAATTACAGATCTTTCACTTGTGACTTTTTATCTAAGTGTGGGGAGGGAGAAGTATGTAAAACTGTAAAACCTTCCAGTAAATAATCCTCATCAAACTTTTTGTGGCTTTACAAGTAGCTAGTTTAATTCATGCTGTAAACATCTCTTGGGCTTCGTATGAATAATGCTGTAGCAGTTTATTTGCCCTCTTTTATGATAATTCCTCTTATTTCCTATTCCCTTTGTCATACAGATTCAAGCATTTTTTCTACTTGTTGTGTATTTCAACTTCAAAGTTAAAATTGTTTATGTCTTTGTTCAGTATTCCAGTAACTAAAACATCTGATGTTAAAAGTACCTAATGCTTTGGGTTTAGAGTTCAGGCAGAGGACACTCCTACCCATTAGAAAGTGTATTGCAAGCATTGTTAAAACTGTAATTGAAGTTACAAATGAGCAAACCATACATGAATGTCTAAAATCATACTTCAGACTTTGTTTTGGATTTTCAGCCGAAGCTGTGTCTTTCCCGAAACAGGAAAGTCAGACTTTCTTTCAGTTTAATGCCTAGATACAGCTGGTTGTACAGGTCTTTAAAAGTACTGTATAGTTACTATTTTGTATAACTTGGTTATATATAACCAAGTTTTGTATAACTTGATTTAAAAATTCTCAATATTTCTGGGGTTTTTTGCTTATGGTCTTATATTTTAAACAGTGGTCTAAACCTGACAAAACTAATCTTAAGTGAGTTGTCAGTCAGTCTTGTAAAGTGATTCTCAGACATCTCTCAATGAAGAATTAAAAATCAAAGATTATAAGGTGGCAGTCTACAAAAATAATTAATATAATTAGGAAAAGACGTTCATATGGTTTAAAATGAACATGAGTCCGTAAAAAGATCAGTAGAAAGAAGGACCGCAGAAGAAAGTAGTGGAATACTGATCCTTTTAATAAATGACAAGTTAGAAACAAAGTTGTTTCCCATTAAATACTTAGTTTAGTTTTATGCTGTGTTATGGAGCCACCTGACCTCTTGGCACTGCTGTAATACAAACAGTAGTGTACAGGTAATGAATGAATAAGTAATTGAGCAATCTTTTTCAGCTGCCAGTTGAAGCCAGGATAGAAGTGACTAAGAAGGCTATTAAGGCAGTCAAACATCTTTCTGAGAAGTCAAGAAAAAAAACTTCAGATAATGACATGAAAGATGCTGAAAACCCATCTGCTGCTTATGAAGAAACATTGAATCATTTGCAACAATCTCTTGCTCATCTGGAAACACTCACTCACAGTTTTATTGCTTATTTGAAAAGCAGCAAACAGGTAATGATTACTGATCAAGTGCTTGCTTTGAGTGTTACCATGACTAGCAGTGATAGACATCAATCTTCTGTCATATTTTATTAATGTTTTCTACCTTTGCTTTTGTTGACCTGGGTTTTGAAAATTCAGTTCCATCAATCTTTCCTTTTTCTCAGTCTGTGTTAATTCCTAGCAGAAAGGAAGACTGATACAGCCCTGTAAATAAGGAGTACACTGATTAGTGTTTCAAAAACTATCTGTTCACAGGATACACTACAGAAGTATGGCTATTTATATGATCTGTCAAGGTCAGAGAAAGAAAAAATCCATGAGCAAGCAGTAGCCATGTGTGTAGATGGTCAGCCCCTGGACATGGTGCAGCAGTTGTTACAAGTGGCTGTTGGAGATCTAGGTCTTTCTCCCCAGGATATTGTCCAATGTGCTATTAAAAAAATTGTAGGTATATTAAGGTAAGCACACTTCCTTAATTAAGCACAAAAACCTTTCTTCTGGACTTTGGGAAGGTTTTTTTTAGATGGTTGAGTTGTTGTGGCTTTTGGTTGGTTGGTTTGTTTTGTTTTTTGCAGTGAATACTTGTTTGCGGTTGAAGTCTGGATTTTGCAGTAACAGGAAAGTTCTTTGATTATGTTTTTGTTTACCTATAATTTCATATTTCGTTATATTTTTATGAGTTGGGGAAGCCTGAGCAATTCGAACAAAGTAAGACAGAGCTTACCCTGTTCACTGGTGCTTTTTAGTTAAAAGCATTGGCTTTACAGCATTGTTCCATTATGTGTATGTGCCCTTGTGAATTTCTGTAACATTTACAACAGCACATAATTCTTCCTTCTTAAACAGAGTTAAAAGGCATGTTTATTGGAAATGGTAACTCATGCCCAAAGGTAACTTTGGGCAGCAGAGGCCTAGTAATAACTTCTGCCACAACAGTGTGTCCTACCAGAAGTCATACAGTTTCCATCTTTGGAAAGACTTGCTGAGCCATTTTTGGGGGCTGGATTTGGTTTGGTTCATTAGAAATATTTTATTCCCCCTCATTTTTTTAAGGGAGCGCAGGGAAGTGGGAGAGGATAATTTTATATCATCCATTTTAAATTGAACAGATACTTCTCATTTAACTATTCATACAAAACTCTCTTCTGAAGTGTTTCTGTTTCAAAGAGATGTATACATGCATACATGCAACAAGTATGAAAGAGTATTTGGCTGTTAGATGTCTGGTAAACACTGTTTAGCGTTTCTAAGACCCGTTTAGAGAGATAAACCTTTGAGAATTCATCCTGTTGTTCTGCATGCAGAAAAATTATGTGGGCAGGATGATCTGAATGCACACACCAGGAACTGGAAAAGAAGTCTAGCGTGGCAAATTTTCTATGGCTGTACTTTTTCTTCAGCATGTATGTATATATTACAGCAGATTGAAGTGCCACAGATGAAAAGAAGGCAGCCTGTCAAATTGTTTGCAGTCCTCTTTGGCAGAAAATTGATTTCTCCTGTCACTCAGTTTAAGATTGTTCACAGCATCTTCAATGATGATAGAGCTTTCGCACAGCAACATAAGTAATACAGTCTTTCTTGTCTGGGTTTGTCCATTTGAAGAAGAATAATTTAGCTTTAGATAATAACTGTCCTGCTGTTCCTGACTAGCAGTGTGATGTATCTGGATACAAAGCTCACAAAGTCCAGTTATTTTGACTATAATGAGTCTCATTAACATGTGGAGTATGAGAAACCTATCAAAATTCTCCTTTCTACTCTGCTTCGTATCAACACTATCTTGTGAACTGAATTACTTGTTCTTTGTGTGTATTGCAAGGGTGGAATGGCTGAAAGCTGATTTAAAGTTCTGGGACAGTGTCCTTCTCCAGTAACTCCTATGCAGCACTTCATTGGAAAGAGGGGAATGACTGTCTCTTAGACAAAACTGTAGTGGCAAAGATGGGCAAATGAGTTGGGAGTTTCAGTTAGAATGGTTTGGTGTGTGATGTGACCTTATGTGGTCAGTAGAAATGTTCCACTCCCACTCTGCTGCTTTTTTGGGAAAAGAAGAGAAAGGTAATTTCATATCATTCTGAACTATGGAAAGTTTGTCTACTGCAATGATAAAGAGCATGAAGTGAAAACCTAGCATCAACTAAAATAGTAAATACTTGAGATAATATCCTCCCTATGATGAAATTCAGAAAGGGTTAATATTATAAAGTATTATAAATATAATCTAAATATAGGGAGGAATTAAAAGAAAGGTTGTTACTTGACATCTCTTAAACCTGCTGGTATTCATGTTGTTTCTGTGAATAGGATTGGATTCATCTCTATGCTATGCTCAGATGTTCACTTTCAAGATACAACACAAATTACATAATTTTGTTCAATACTTGCATTTCTACAATTAAAGAAGTAGTCTTGCCAGTGTAGCTGGAAAAGCAGACTTTTACTCAATAACTGCAACATTTCAAGGGAATACCTTTTTTCAGGTTTATTTACTGGAGCTTTGAGATGTTACACAGTGTGGTTATTTATACAGTAATTTTGGAAGAGATTGTGTTGGAAAATTCCATCTTTGACAATCTTCAGAGTAGCAGTTTTAAGGCTGTAACACTGAACTTGGATTTTCTATAGCTATGGTGACAAGGAATGTAATTAAGGTAATGCAAACACAAGTGAAGGAAGCCTGTATGGATGTGAAGAACTATGGTAGTGTCAGTGATTTGCCTGAAAATTAAGCAACAGTCCACCACTTCTGTGACTGAAAACACACATACTTTCTTTCAGTTGCATTAACTACAACTACCCTTCAAACACAATAAAATATCTTCTGTTATTAGCATATATAGTCATTCTTGCAGAAGAACCTTCTAGAAACAATGTCTTCGTGAAAGCTGAAGTTACTTTTTGGTTTCATTTTACAGCAGTGTATGATATGACAGGCTTAAAAACTTTGATACCTTGTCAGAAACAGATTTTTGTTAAATATAATAGTTATTTGCCTAATTCAGGATTTTGTAATTTGTAAATCATTAAATTGCAATTTTAAGAGCAGTATTGTCCTCCAGTTCTTTTAACTACTTTTGTCTCCCCTAACTCTCTAGTTCTGGCACACAAAATTCAAAATAGAAACTCTTGCATTGGTATGTGTAAAAGCTCTCTAGCAGAGCATATTTTCATACTTTACATGATTTATGTATTGTGCACTTCCTTGTTTGCCTGTAGAAACAACTAGTATAAATAAGAATCAGTTGCCTCTTCCATAGAAACTTGTGGAAAACGAAACAAAATATTTTAGCAACTATGGTTGCCTGATTAGTCTTACCTAAGACTCGGTTTAATTCCTTGCCTAAGATCACTTGCATGAGGGATAGGAAGTGTTCCATGATCCATGGCTGCAGGCATGTCTGTGGTTGGTCAGTCAGGAAAGACAGTTTGTCTGTTCAAGACTTTATGGTCTCCTTCACCTGCTGCTCCTAGAGTTCTTCTCTTACATGTCCACAGGGATATAGTGTTTGATGAAATTTTGAAAGCATTCACGAGGCAGTGAGCAGGAAAGGTTTGGTGAAATTTTGAGTTCCTTTTTTAATGCCCACAGTTTTCTGAAGAAGGTAAATCCAGCTTTGTTAGAAAGAGTAGCTGCATTAACAGGGGAAAAAAAATCAGATTTTTTACTTCATCTCATTTGAGCAGGGGTCATACAGAGTAATTTTGTAGCTTGTATATAATGTTTTTGTGGTATTTTAGATGGAAATGATGGTTTACCATTAGGACATTTTTCCCTAGCTTTGAATGATCACACCATTAGTATGTTATTTCCTTATTTTCCTCATATTTAAATATGACAAAGCACAATCAGAAAGAGGAAAATAAAGCTGGAGTATTTTCAGTGGGTTAAAAAATTTAGATTAAGTTAATTTGTTCTTCCAAGTGTTCTTTGTACTTTATTCTGTTTGAGGAATGTGATTAAATATGCATCACTTTTCTGACACTGAACCGAAATCAAAATAAGCCTTTATCAGTGTAATTACACCAAGCTCATACCTAGGAGTTTTGAGGTGAACACTAAATCATGTTCTGTTGTTTAAAACATGCATAAAATAGCATATAATCTATGTGGAAGACTAATCCTTCATTAATTATATTTGTTTCTGTTAGTAGCTGCTTATTTTTAATCATTAATTATTAAGAAAAGAACAAGGCAGTAATCTGTGGAAACTTGACAGGATTATTTGTCTCAAGAGCTGTCATCTCTTTTTAGTTCCTCTAAGCATTAGGCAGTAAAGGCAGTATTAAGACTAAAAAATTGCTAGCTTTCAGTCTTTCTAGATTCTTAAAATATTTCCTTATTCTAGATAATTGTAGCTTACTGCTTAGATTAACTTTTTTTCTCCTTTCATTTTGTTTAGTAAAAGACCTCTGTCTGTTTCTGACAAACTTGAAGCTTCCTGTAAATGTTCATACGTCTGTTGTTCTGGAAAATCAGCTTCACAGATACAGTGTCAGAAATAGTGACTTTTTATATTCAGAAATGCCCATTAGTTTTTGCAGATACATTTCTTTTGACCCATTTTGGTTTGGGTTGGTTTGTTTGTTTGTTTGTTTGTTTGGGGGGTTTTGTTTTGTTTTAGGGTTTTTTAGAGGAGCTCAGAGCCTGCTTGTGACAGGAGCTAACAACTTTCATTTCTGATTAGAGAGATGGAGGTTTTTTGGAGAGCAAGGTCTGGGACTGTCCAGAACTGATCTCTAAATTGAGGATACCCAAAGTAAAAGGTTTGCTGGTTGGTGCCCTTCGATATGGTAGTTGTTCATATACACTAAACATAAGTAAGTGCAAGTGGAGCACTAAAACTCACCTTCTGTACACTGTACAATCATATAATAGTTTGGGTTGGAAGGATCCTTTAGAGGTGATCTCGTGCAACACCCCCTGCAATTGTCCCTACAATGAGCAGGGACATCTCCAGCTCGATCAGGTCACTCAGAGCCTGTCCAATCTGGCCTTGAATGTTTTCAGCAAAGGGTCATCCACCTCCTCTCTGGACAGCCTGTGCCAGTGTCTCACCAGCCTCACTGTAAAAAATTCCTTCCTTGTATGTAGTCTGAATTGACTCTCTCTTCTGCCACCGTTTTTCTTATAATCCTCCTTTAAGTATTGAAGGGCTGCAAATGTCCTGTTTGTTTCTGTTTCAGTACTCACTCTCTTCTTATTGTGCAAGTTTTACAAGTATTCCAATTTCCTTTTGATATGCCATGTTAATGCCCTTTGTAGATGTGTTTTTATTATGAACTTAATTGAAAAAAGGGCACAAAAAATGGGAAATTTAAATCTGGCCTGTAAACAAATCACTAACAAAGTGGCTTATAAAAAAAGCATTAATAAAGTGCCTTATATCTGTCTTCACTCTAAGGGCATATAATAAATTTTTTTAACTTTTTATGTTTTAAAGGTAATTTAAACCATCTCCTAATGCATGTAGGCAGTTGCATAAAATGATTATTTGAATACTGATCTGCTTTTTACCATTCCTACACTTCTGCCCTAGGGGTGTATTTTTTTTTCTTTTTCCTAAACAGAGTGTTCAGTTCTGTTATGTCTCCTTTCTGTGAAAATACACTTTTTTTTTTTTTTTTCTTT
>VXAX01000177.1:287988-385173 GCA_013399835.1 Leptocoma aspasia | reverse complement strand
TTTTTTTTTTTTTTTGCCTTCTGAGAATGAATTATTTCTGTGTTTTGGTAACAGTTTCATCATTTGGAGACATGTCTCTGAGAGTTTAAAACCCTGAATATTTCTATATATTCTGTACTATGAATTATAATTTAATTGTTTCCAGATATTCTGAAGATGTTTAGAAAAATACTGGGATTTAAACTTCACTCATGAAAAGTTATTTAGCTACCATATGGTAATACTGGTACCAAGAACAGCATTTTTATCAGTATATTATATGTACTGATATATGTACATACATATGTACATTATCTTTTGAGAAAAAGACCAGTGTCAACAGCCTTCTACTCCTATTTCAAACTTCAGGAGTGCAACATCATAATATAAAATGAGCATGCTAAATTTTTATCATGCAACAAATCATTTTGCATCTGTTCTGAATAGAGTAATATTGATTTTTAATCCAGTGTTGTTCACTGGAGTGCTGGCCACTTACTAAGATAAAAGTAGGAAAGATGAAAATTCTGAATGCAGGAAGACATTAAAGGTTATAAAGATTTAGGTCTCTATGCCATATGATATAATCACTGTCCAGAAAATATATTTATCTTTCTGATGTAATAAATGACAAAATTGTAAATATTCTCTAATGCTTGACGAAAAATATTTTTGAATATCACAGTTATTTTTGCACATTACTATCCGCTGTGTGGTATTTTGGCTTTAGATGGAACAGTCAAAGTAGTCTGGGCATGTGTTTGTTATTGGTAAGAGCAGATCTAGGAAGGGGCTGACATTTTTAGTATCAGAAGAGCTTTGATATGGTGATGAACTATAGGGAAAATACACTTTTCCTCTGGGTTTTTCGATTCATTTGCAGTCAGATAACTTGGTAACTTTTTTCTCTTTCTTTAATGCAGCTTTGACAAACTAAGGCAAAGCTGTTGTTTTTCCAATTCATCCAGGCATCGTTGCCACCACAGTGGTTTCCGTGGGGAGACACTGTGTGTTTTGTTGGAGTACCAGGGCAAAATCTCTGCCTCTCTCAGCACCGAGTCTATTTAATGGAAATGAAAATGTCACTTAGCTGAAAATGTCACTTTCATTGAGTTAGGAGCAAAGCTTACTTTCCTACCAGAGTGGCTTTGGGTTGTTTGTTTTTTTTTCACCCAATTTTGGCAACCTTTTAACCTCCCGATGGGAGTGGTGGACATTTTTCTATTCCACACCTGGGCAGAGGCTGCTGTTCCATGGTGGCTTGACCCCAGAGAAATCAGCAGATAGGATACTACTGACTCAGGTTACAGTTGAGCTAATTTAAGCAAATAGAGATACTGCAAGAGTATTCAGACAGAAAAGATGGTGACATTTATGCATAATTTCAGGTCTGTTTAGTTCATATTGGTCTTTAAGGTAGTGAGATTACAAGTGAATATTCCGCTGACCTAATTAATCTGTGTTAGAAACACTAAACTTTAACTATGCTTTGCCTTTCGAGTTTCATTTAAGTGTTTTAGTATTTTTTTCCCACTCTTTATTGTTGCTTTTTTGATTGCTCTGACATAAAAATAAGGGTACTAGTTAAGAAGCTAAAATGGAACATTCTTATAATTATTGAACAATTCATATAAATCCTACAAGTGCAAAAAATAAGATACATTATTAAGGACCATTTTAATGATAACTTTGTCTTCCCTTAATAGTGGAAATGGTGACTCATATGCAACAGAGAAAGATCCACTTGGAATCCTTGAAGGTATAATTTCTGCAGTGCATGCAAGCGTTGAAAAAGGGTAAGAGCTTCCTGTATGGATTCTTTGGCTAAGACTTTGAAAGATGCTTCTCATGAAAGCTTTGAGGGTACAATACTGAATATGGATGATTTTTCTTCATGGATATATATAATGGGTTTGAACTTAATTTTCTAAGACTTTATTCTGGATTGGGCTATCATTTTTCATGTTCAAAATCTGAACCCTGACAGAAGGTTTTACTTGATCATTTGGAAGAAAGCACCGAACCTAAAATATAGGTAACTGTGTATTATAGTGAAGTGAGAAAATGGGTTTTCAGTGGTGACTACTGCAGATTGTAAATCTACCACAGGTCCATGTCACTGCTTTTGTTTCAATTTCGTTGATAAATTGCAAATTATAACTATTCACTTTCAGGTATCTGAATTTAGATATCTAAGTTTGTCCATATTTGTAAGGTATAGTGAAACAACAATTTCTCAAATCCTATGTGATGCTTCACCACATCTCTTTTGGCAGTGTCCTTACTTCAGATCACATAATGGCCTGTATAGCTCACTGACATTTTCCATTTCACTTCCTGTAAAGACAAGGAAGAAACAAAAAAAATCAGCTTTTGTCCCCCGAAATGTACAAACGAAGAATTCATGTATAATAGTGAAAATAAAATCCCATATTTTCTGGTAGCCACACAAAAAGTTACACTATTTTTTTGAGACTTCTGCAATGAAATGAAATTACTTGCATGTTGGATACTGAAGTAGACTGAATTGATGTAAAAATTTGCAGTAAATATAATTAGCAGTATTCTAAGATACAAAGGACCAGTCGATACTATTTTATTCTGAGGTACACTTTCTGGAGTCTTTTATTTGTATACTTCATCAACACTTAACTGTTGAAACAGTAAGCTGGAGTGCAAGTAATGATGATTGCAAGGGATTGTTTATATTCCTTTAAATACTAATTTATTACCTTAAAACTCAGCTACTCAATTTACAAATAGAAATATTTTCCACAGGAAAACATATATAAGCCTCAAGTGCAAGCTCTACAAACTCTTGAAATATTCCAGCAAGTCCCTTTAATTCCCAGACTTTTAATTTACAGTTTGAATGCCACCTGTTCAGCACAGGCATGTCTAATTCAGCTGGAGTTCTGAGCTAACAGCATCATTCAGACAATATAAAGCCTAAGTAAAATGGAAGTCCTTGTAATATGAAAGCCTTAGATGTCAATGTTTATTACTTCATAGCTGCAGGGCAGGTTAACTTGGTATTTTCTGTTTCATATTACTTTCTCATCTGCCTTGTTAAGACACATAAGGGAACATTAGTTACAAATCACAGTCTACCAGGAGCCACTTTCTTGGCTTCTTTTTTTTTAAGGAAAAATTTTGCTTGAGTTTAAAATACTTCTGAAGTTGAAACAGCATTTACTGATATGGTACCTGTTAGTTTATTGCCTCCGAGGGACATCACAGATTATTCTGTCTCCAGCTGTGAACTGGTTGGTCAGTTCATGATGATCTGTGAACTGTGAATGCTTCCACACAGTTAGAATATATTTGATATAATTCACTTCCTGAATCAAATTATATACTTAAGAGTTTTTATAATTAACAAAGTCCAACCTCAAAGCTTAGGGGTTTTAACATCTCTTTTTTTTTCTAAGGGTTTTGGGCGTATTGCAGTCATTATCATGCTAAGAACTTAGAATGATCAAGCTGGCTAGAGATGGTACAGGAAAAAAAAATAGGGCTAGAGCTGCAACTGGGAGAAAATAATTTGTGTGTGTGGAATGGAAAGAAAGGGCTTTTAAAGGAAGAAAAAGAGCGCAGGGTGACAGTATGAATAAGCATTCAGAGATAAAAATGTCACACTAAAAATGCAAACATTCAAGCTGGTTTTCCATAAAGTCGGATGGTGTGGTAGTACAGGCATCAGTCAGGCCAGACCCCATGAAAAGACTTGGATTTCCAGATGCTGAAACCCAGCACCACTGTATGGTACCAGGGTAGTTTGTGGGAGAGTATGTAAGCGTGCAGATGGATTCCTGTGGTATTACATGGTTATTTGAAGTCCACAAAAAGTTCTTATGCCACACAGCTTTGGGCTCCTGATTTACAAGGGCCGGTTTCCCTGCAGCCTCACAGAGGTCAGAGCTTCATTGCCTGGTGTTATGTATTTCTTACTTATTGAATGTGCTTGTTAAGTTTTGAAAATGCATGTAGTATTTTCATTAGGTTTACCACCTGAGACTGTTTAACACAGTATTGCTTAATTACAGGGAGAAAATAGTTTCTTCTGATGACCTTCTGGAGTGGTTGAGACCTTTCTGTGGTGATGACTCCCTAGCAGTGAAGCCTCGTATCAGGGTATTGCAAATTCTGGAGCAAGCCTTCCATCTCAGTGATGAGGATAGCAAGCTACTTGTGTACTTCAGGACACAGGCTGTTCTCAGAGCTTGCTGGCCTGAAACAAAGGTATTAATACTGATTGCTGCAAATTACAGCATTAAACTGTTTTATGTGAAGGTTACATAATGAAACGCTGGTCTGTGTATGGTTGTGATGCATCCTGTTCTCTGGAAACTAATCCTACTTTCCTTTTTAAATCAAGTTTCTGATAGATTCTGATTCTTTGAAAAACAAAGTTACATAAAGGTAAAGGACTTCTCTGATTTTTGTTTAGGATCAGGAGTACATAATACTGAACTTGATGGAATGCTAGTGATTTTCCTCCATGTCAAACATTGACTTTGATGTTTTTGTACTTCTTTCTTTTCTGACCATTTTTTTCTGTCAATTTTACCTTCCCTCTTTATCTTCCACTTGGTGTCACATTTTCTCAGAATTAGAATGATAATTACTGGCCACTGATTCTTTTTTCCTTGAGCCTTTAAATATTATTGTATGAATGTGTAGCAGTTTTGAAATCATGTGACTAGCTCTTGCTGCATGTAGAATTGTTCAGAAACAGAGTTACTTTTTGTTCATTTTCTAAGTGCCTCCCCGCATGCCAAGACCTTACAGAACAAAAATAGAATATAGTTCCCAAAAAATCTATGAACAAACCCACTTTATATTCATATAAAACAAAAGCAATATCTCAGTTTTGACTTGCTGTGCTAAATTCATCCAAGGGAACAATCCTAATAAAAATCTTAAAAGAAAAAGAAAGTACTTACCTCTTGGTTTCTTTGGAAATTACTTTTTCTCTTGTATTTACAGTAATACCAACATTTAACTCCTCAACTACTATTCAGGTGTCTGTGATTGGACTCTTCATCTTCAGTTCAATCCTTTGTCAGTATTTGTGTTGCCTGTGACCTGCTTTCCAATTCAAAATAATTTCCAATTATAAAACATTCAACTAGAGTATGGCTTAAGAAAAAAGTTACGGGTAGATGATAGCTTTCAGCCGTGTTTGTAGAAGACAGAAAAAGAACCTGTATTTGACAGAAGCCTTATGAGACTCATTACACTTGTGATTTTACCATAAATATTTATCAAAGTTTTATTTTCTCCCATAATCTTGTAAGTCAGGATGTATGTAACTTTGCAAAAAGCAACACTCATCCATTTGGTTATAAAACCAAATTTTAGGACTTAATTGAATGCATTTCATATGCTGCTGGCTCATGTAGAGCTCAGTGCCCACCAGAACCCCCAGGGCCCCTCAGCAGAGCTGAGACAGCCACAGCTGTGCTGTCCCCACCTGTGCTGTTCCAGGTGCAGAACAGCTGTTAAACCTTGTGCAAGTTTTGCTGCCTCAGTCTTCCAGCCTGCTCAGGCCTCTCCATATAGTCAGTTACTTTCTGTTTCCTGAAGGGATTTTTAGAATACTCCTAGTTTCAAGCAGGAAAACCTGGTTTTCTTTTTGTGAGGGAAGAGTTTGTACTGACTGAGCAACAGTCGTCTGCTCATGACAGAGTTGCTGATCACTTCAGTGCTTTACACTTTTGCTGATGAGTAAGCAAGTAGTACAAAAAGACATGTAATAAAGCTTGAATAATGCACTAGATAAGCTCAAACCTTTCAGAGATAACTGTATGAAAATATGTACACAACACCATAATACTAATTTCTCTGTATATACTATTTATTATTTAGCTAAGTGTAGAAATAGCTTTCATGCTTAACAATAGTGAAAGCAGTGCTTAAATGTACATACATAAAAATCATTGTTTGTGCACCTCAATTTCTGCTGCAGAGTGCAATTATAAGAGTCCTATTGGAATATATTAAAATTATTCTCATTTTCATGTCAGCTCAAGCTCAGTGTGGTTGATAAGGACCCTTTCTTTTCTTCAGATATTTTGTGCTAGGTAACTAATGTGTTATTTAGACAGAAGAGTCATGTTGGTTTGTCCATTAGATACCTGTCACTGAAATTCAGAATTCTTCACAAATGTGCAAGAAAATAAATAAGTGGTCTTAGACATATTTATTTTGGATTTTTTTTCCTCTTTTAGTCAGCTGATGTCAAATTCTAGTCTACAAACTGATACTAGAAAAACAAGTGATGGTGTTATTTGAGGTCTTACTAAGTTTGCATATTTTGTGAATTAACAAATAAGGAAAATATCATCATAAAATAGCAGATTGAAAACTATACATTTCCAAGTCCTTCAGGTTTGTTAGTGGAACAAGAACACTGCAGAAGTCAGTGTTTACCTGACTGCTGAAAAGCAAAGGAAGAGATTTCTATATGAGCTTTGGCAGAGCATTATAGTTAAGACACAATTTTCTCATGCAAGTTCACGCTTGCATGAGACCTTTAAAAGCAACCCTGTTTTACAGGAGGGACTATTGAAGGACAACTTAAAAGTTTAATTAGGTTGCTGAGTAATCCTGGATGAAGAAGTAGACAGGAGGAATCTCATCTTTCAAACTATGCCAGTCTGCCTGCCTTGTCTGTAGACATCACTTTCTCTAGCATCACTACACCTTTATTGATTTGGTCATTCTTTCTCATCCAGAAAAATAATTTTAAAAAATCACATTTAAAATAAGTAGGGACGGAAGGGGGTGTAAATTAAATGCTGGTTTTAGCTTTTACAGGAATGTGTTTAAAGGTTGTTGGTTTTCAAGGCTTTTTAATGGACTTCAAATTGCAAGTAGGTGAAAAATGTATTAATTATCTTGCTTCCAGATTGTTGTATTATTACTTGCGTGGCATTTCTTACATGCTTTTGGGGGATCCCTATTTTCCTACCATTCCTTGGCACAAAAAGGGACAGCAGATATTATAAAGTATGAATGTGGATTTCTATTTAATAAAGATAATTTTAATGATATTGCAGTGTTCAATTACCAGAAAACGTGTGAAACCCACCCTCAGTGTGTCTGCTAATCCTCTTAGACAGACTTTGCATACATCAAGGAGGGACTTAATATTTAATTATGCTCTAGGTGCTGTAAGTAGTGGTCCCACAAATCAATGTGCTGGGAAACAGGCCAGCTCTTACAAAATTAAAAATGTACTTTATGGAAGCAGCTACCTATCAAACACTCAGAAACACAGTGATTTCCAGTTCTCTAATGATTAGTTAACAAAATTAAAAATTCAGGGGTCTTCATTTTTCAAAGGCTTGGGAGTCTTTAATTCACATTCCAGTAGCATCCCACGCTGTGGAGGCGGAGGAGGCATACCTTGTTTTAATCCCCTTGATGAATTTTATCTGAGCTCTTCAGGTTCTATAATTTTCTGGTTAACTGGTGCATGAAAAATATGGGTCAAAATACTGACTTTTTATATATTAAAAAATGTTGGAGGGGGAAGAAAGGCATTGTTTAGAATGTTGGTATCAAAATTTATCTTTATTCATCTAAGATGGGAAATCCATTTCTTTTCAAATAATATATAAAATACAGTCTGTAATGACTCAGTAGTGTCTAACAAGCCTGAAGTGTCAGCTGACAGGTTGTGTGTGTGTCTGTGTGTGTAGGTAGCTGTTCAGCTCAGTGACCAGTTACAAGGCATAGGTTACAGAAATGAGTTAGGGTTTGCCCCAGGAAGTTACAGCAGCACTAGCAAGGCTTCTGTAAGTAAACCAAGGCTTACTTTAATATACAAAGTTATTCAGTTATTCGTTGTGAAGCTTCTACAAGACACACCTTTTCTTAAAAGGATTGTTTCATTATTATGCAAATGCAAAATGTAATTACTACTTGCATGCCACTTAAATGCAAATAGCTTTGTCATTTAGAGAAGGTAATCTCATTTAGCCTTCCCCGTCATATTGTTATATTATGGTTTTTTCATGATCTTGGGGTATAGAGAGCTCCTGAGGGCTAAATGTTTTTGAAAATAGGAAGAGATGTCTATTAAGGATTTAAAATTGTAACTTTGGGCACTTCTCTTATTTATTTTTTTACTGAAGTTTTGTTTTGAAAAATTGACAGACTAATTGGTGGTGTGTATGTGGGATGTGCACAACACATTTTCCCTCCTTCCTGCCTATATGGCAGTTGATGTATGGTGTATGCAAACTTGTGTCTCAGCAACCTTAGTAATGTCTGCATTGGCGTTCTGAGAGCTTGGGGTGACTGTCAAGACTCCGTTGCTGCTTTGTTCCTCTTTTCCCTGTTAATGAAAAATATGTATCTGTTTCCATGGTGTTTCTTCATACTAGTTTAAGAGTGGTTTCAATGGGAATGTCAATGTCCAGTGATTTTTAGCTTTTTCCCATTTCCTCTTCGCATGTCAGAGATTTAAACATGAGAAGTCGTTTTGCTGAAGCCATTTATCAGGTAGCAATGACCTGCATTTGACTTGATCTGGCAAAATACAGGTGAAGGAGCTGTATGTGTTTCATCCTCAGCCATCTTTTATTTGTGAAAAAAGTTTAATTAGAAGAAAGATTTATGTTCCTATCAACTCTGAGTAAATTTGTTATGATGTTGTTTATAATTCTAGAGACATTGTTTCTCTGCTGGTAATGCATAAAAGTTAAGCTTAAGAAATTTAATTTAAGTTTTAATTAATATTTTAAAACACTAATTTCCATTCCTTGAAGATGCAATTTATCCATATGAAAACATGTGAATTTTTTTTTCAGGGAACATAAATTGTAGCGTGTGTGATGAATTAAATACTTCTGGATGCAAATGAAATATTTTGCATTAATTACACAATGTAGTGGTTTGAGTTGACACACAAGTATAGCAGATAAGACAAAGTGGAGAGAAAAGCAGTGTAGCATGAGTGCACGCAAGTTTTGAATTGAGCCCTGGGCACTGGAGTGCTCTCTGACCAGTAGCAGTTGCTTCAGAGAAGATGAGAATGCTCTCGAGTGGATTGCTGGGGGCTCATTCACATTCTCTGATAGATCTTTCGTAATGAAGGTATAAGTGCAGAATGGTTGAAAGTGGTATGCTCACTTTTGATCCTAATTTCAGAAAAATTAAGAGTTTATTAGCGATACAATCAGACTTCTGTTACTATGTTTCAAGAAATCAGTGGATAAACTGATTCAGTCTTGGGTATCTTTTGCTAAATTTTCAGCATTACTACACATTGTGCATCACTGAGCACAAAACGTGCTGAACCTTTGTGAAGGAGGGATGCCATCCAGAGGGACCTGGACAAGCTCAAAAAGTGGGCCCATGGGAATCTCATGAGTTTCTACAGGACCAAGTGCTGGTGCTGCAGCTGGGCTGGGGCAATCCCTGGTGTCACTCCAGGCTGGGGGATGAACAGATCCAGAGCAGCCCTGAAGAGAAGGACTTGGGGGTGCTGTGGGTGAGAGGCTGGACATGACCCAGCCATGTGCCCTTGCAGCTGAGAAAGCCAAATGTGTCCTGGGCTGCATCCACAGCTCCATGGGCAGCAGGAGGGAGGGGATTCTGTCCCTCTGCTCTGCTCTGGTGAGACCCCACCTGCAGTGCTGCACCCAGCTCTGGAGTCTCCATGAGCAGAATGCTGTCAGCCTGTTGGAGCGAGTCCAGAGGAGGCCACCAAGATGATTTGAGGGATGGAGCACCTCTCTTGTGAGGAAAGGCTGAGAGAGTTGGGATTGTTCAGCCTGGAAAAGAGAATGCTCTGGGATGACCTAAGTGTGGCCTTCCAGCACCTGAAAGGAGCCACCAAAATAGATGGACGGGGACTTTTTACAAGAGCCTGAAGTGACAGGACAAGGGGGAATGGCTTCAAACTGGAAGAGAGTAGGTTTAAACTAGGTGGTAGAAAAAATATCTTTACTGTGAGGGTGGTGAGGCACTGGAACAGGTTGTCCATAGAAGTTGTGGATGCCCTATCTCTGGGAGTATTTCAAGGCCAGGTTGGAAGGGGCTTTGAGCAACCTGGTCTAGTGGAAAGTGTCCCTGCCCATGGCAGGGGTGTTGGAACTGGGTGATCTCTACGGTCCCTTCCAAACCAAACCGTTCTGTGTTTCTATGACTTAACCTTTCTATGTGATTTGTTACGTTCTGTGGTTTTTAGGATATTAAATTACAAAAAATCCAATTCTCTGTTCACTGCACTTTTTCCCTTATTCTGTTGTTTACTCTCAGTAGCCAATTCCAGTCACACACCTCTTCCGCAGCTTTTTCTCTCTGTAAGTATCCTCTTCTCTATCTGAGAGCCCACTGTGATAAGTAGTACACCTCCTGAGAAAGGTAATTGGAGAAGTGAATATGCTGTCCTTGTGGAAATTAACAGTCCATGGTTATGCATCCCAACACCTTGATTGCTCTCTTGACTTCATCTGTACATCAACCAGGGGTCTCTGGATTCATTCAGTGAGGCTCAGGTTACTCTTTTGATTTGATCAGATTAATTTAGCATATTTATAATGCAGTCGTGTTACCATTGTTACATTTTATTTGCCATCATATAGTCATTTACTTACCCTAGACTTTTTTTTTTTGAGTCTGTTGGAGGTTTCTTATGACATAAACTAGGCTTGACAATAATTTGTCTGCATTTTTGTCTGTTTAAGGCTTCCAGTCTCCCTAAAACATAGTTTATATAAACAAGGAAGCAGCCATAAACCCATAAGAAATTCTACTTTTTACCTTTACTTTTACCAGTCATAAACTGGTTTCTTTGGTTTACATTTTTTGGGTTTTTTCCTCTTAGTATATTATGTTCTTCAGTGTTTCTAGTCAGAAACATTGTTATAAGCCCTTTGAAAATATAAGTAAATAGTAAAACTGGTTTTGTTTAGGCATTACTGTGTTAGTGTCTTAAATGAGTATTTTTTTATTAATAACTGTGACAGTAGATGATGTCCTTTTTTCCAAACAGTTTTCTTACTCCATCAGCCATTAACAATTCTTATTTAGAGGTCTGCAAACTCTGTATCATCTGAGGGGCCTCACTCAGACATTCTTAAGGTAGTTCTTACTTTATAGGAATTTGTGGTATTTCATGTTGATTGAGGGAGGGAGGGGTTCTTTTTCCACGTTGCTGCTATTGTTACCCAGGGACCCAGCTATCAAGACTGTGGCTGCTAGGCCATCAGCTGCACCAGATCAAAAAGAAAATCCACCAACTGCAGTGCTTCTGTAACGCCATTTGGTGTGACAGGTGTGTGATGCTGCCTACCCTATTTGGCTTATTTTTGTGGCTGCAACAGAGCTACTCACTTATTTCAGTTTTTACAGCTTAAATAATTTTGTGATAACCAGCCACCTGGTATTTTAATTGCTCCTGGCCTAGGTACTAAATATGGATAAACAATGAAGGAATTTTTCATTAAAAATACGCATTTCCTTTTTTTAACTGAAAAGAGTAATACTGAAATATTATTTAAAATTGGAGTTGACATCAACAACCTCTTGTTCCTGTAAGACAGTATCTTATTTTAGTGGGAGTCTTTCTTTTTAGAAATATATCTTTGACTTTGCTAGTCTTGCCTGTCTGCAGGAAGATATTTTGGAAGTACTAATTTTGAAAATGTTTAATTTACATGTAAACAGTTTTTAAAAGAATTTTGCTTTATTAGCAAGAATTGCAGACTTTGGTTATCAAGACAGCAGTTATACATAGGGGTGAATACTGTGAGCTTATGGATGCACTGCTGCTTGATGGTAGTGATGATTAGAAGAGTAAATTAAAAATCACTTGTGTATGGTATGGAGGGAAATGGTTGATGCTGAGTTAACAGCTTAAAAGAAATACTTAAAGATTAAAATCTTGTCATTTCTAGGCTGTATCTTCCAATGCTGTTGTCTGCTCTGTGTTAGAGTATTTATATAATACATAAATTCTGAATTACAAAACAGTGATTAGTAGTTGGTGCATACATAGATGATTACTTAACATGTTTGTGAGTCCCTCATGTTGCACAGGTGTTAGTTTTAGCAATACATGCATCCAAATTTTTACATATTAACGCACACCTAGTCAATATACAATTTAAATAACGTATGTTAGTCCTGTCTCTTTCAGTTCCAGCTAGCTAGCTATAGGAGTCTTTCAAATGCATCTTTTTTTCTCATTATTTACCCTTATTCTCCCTACCAATATCTATGTACAGTCCTCAGAGGTTTTCTCTGCTGAAATGTACTTGCAGATTAGGACATAGTCTCCTGCAGAATACAAATGAATGGATTTTATTTTCTGCACGAGTTATTCATTTTTATGCATTAGGCAACACATTTGTGTTTATTGAATCTATATGCATTTCTTAGGGAGCTGCGTATGAAGCAGATAAGGAATTAAACAATATATAAATCACTTCAGAAGAAAAAAGTTCTTGGGTATTTCTATAAGAACTCAACCTATGGCTGAGCTTTAGTTTGATTCATCACCAGTAGGCTTCTTGTTGATTTGTTTCTTTAACTTGAATCCCATAACTTGCTTATCTTGTACACTGGCTTTAATTTGAGCAGGATTTTACCTGTGCTATTATGTGCATCTCTTTAGTTTCTGCATGCAGCAGGTTTGCATATGTGCTCAGAATTCAGTAACAGTTTTAATATGTGAATCCCAGCTCTTGGGGAAGTGCAAAAACGCCTGATTTCAGAATTCTTCCTCCTCTGGGATATAAGGCATGGGTTGTGAATGCTGAGTTTATTCACTCAAAACCCTTGACTTCAGTTTTAATTTTGAATTCAATGTTCTAAGATTGTAGTTTTGATAGCATAGCAGACACTTCCTTCTGGTCTGTCAGACGGTGTTTGTGGCTTTCAGTCTAGGTCAGAGCAGCCCCTGATCAATGAGCCCAGCTCCTGGCCCTGCACAGGACACCCCAAGAGTCACACCCTGTACCTGAGAGCAGTGTCCAAACACTTCTTGAGCTCTGTCAGGCTGGTGCTGTGACCACTTCTCTGGGGAGCCTCTTCCAGTGTCTGGCCACCCTCCTGGTCGAGAACCTTTTCCTAATATCCAGCCTAAACCTCCCTGACACAGTCCTTGGAATGTGGTTGGGGATTTTTTTTTTTGTTTGTTTTATTTTGTTTAAGTGATTATTCCTTAATAAAACTGTTGCTTTGCATTAACTGGGATAACTCCATAAGCATAGCTTCAAAAAAGCTGCTTTCAAGCAAGGGAATTTAATCTGCAGCAAACTGGATCATGTTTTAGCTGTTGTGTTTTTTCATTAAACATGAGCTAAATCCTGTTACTATACAGGAGCATTTTGTGAGGCCCGTGGAAATGTTTTTTAAAAGTTGCCATCTCTCAGCTATGACTACCACGTAAGTTTCCATTTACCAAAATGGGTTGAAAGTAGAATTATCAAAATATGAACTAGGGTAGATGGAGAAAGTAAGATCAGAACAGCCTATTTAAAGCTGACAGGTTCCGTTGCCCTTGACTTTCTCCATCCTGTGTGCCCTTGCCCATATGCTGGTGAACCAGTGGCTGAATGATACGGTGGTTTGTTTTTCCAAGCCTGTTATTACTCTCCCCACCCTGACCCTGATGTATCCTGGAGGATTTTCCCCTCAATCACAATTTACAAGTGGTTTAATTTGGATTTTTTTTTTAAAGAAACCCTAGTTTAGAAATAATGGGATGCCACTAGTGTGTTGCAGAGTAGAGCTGTGGCTTTGCCTTTAAAAAGGGTTTACACCTTTAAAAGGGGTTGCTCTGGCATGTGAAAATCTTAAATAAGATGTTTAATATGTTGTTGTGGTTTTGCATTGTCACAAGTATATAATGTGTCTAATATCAAGGCTGATAGGATTTCTAACATATTGAAACAGTTTTAAGAGAATGAAATAAATAATAGCCTTTAAAAGCTCCTAATCTTACAGGTGCAGAGTGTGTCAGTAGCTGTGCAATTTCAGGAACACTTGTACAGTGTTACAGATTGTGTTTGGTTTGGAGAGGGGGGGGTTGAGTTTGAGGTTTGTTTGTTTGTTTGTTTGTTTGTTTTTGACTGATTTTTGACATTTGTGTTCATATTGGGAATAATTGACTTCAGAGTTTCTATTTAACTTGTAATTTTATGTGTCTTTTATAACAAGCATTTAACTTTGCAGCCTTGTACTGGAGGTAGATCAGTAACTTATATTTGTGCAGACTTTCAGTAGCTCCACAGGTACCAGACAGATTGGAATGACAGATTACAGCCTGACCTGCAAAGTGCAAGGACAACTTTCTTCAGTGGCCAAACCCTACTGGCCTGTTGTACAGGAAGGACAGTATTTTCTTTGCTGGTTTACTTAATTAGATTGTAAACTCCTTGAGGGAAGGCTGTTGAATTTTTGAGCCATGAACAGCACATCAAGTTGGCAATTACAAGAATGCAGTCAAATTGCTACCAATCCTTTTAGTTGTTGCTTATAAACCATGTTAAGTCCTGTCTAATGAGTGGAAGGAAGTTTTAGCATCAGTGTCCCCTATCTCAAATCTGAAAAAAATCTTTGATGTCACATCTGCCTATTATTTTGAGATGCAGCACAGATGAATTCTCTACCACTACAGCTTGGGCAGAGGGTTGGGGAGATATATAAAACCAGCATTTTACAAGGAAGTTCTGACAAATTGCAAGTCAATTGTAGCAATAAGGGACCAGTCAAATGCCTGCTTAGTGTTTCTATTTCCAGTGCCATTTTAATTCAAATTTATGCTGCAGTGTCGAACATGAGCACATTTTGAAATACTTACATTTACCATCTGGTAGATGCAATAAAATTAATTTTATAATCATGTAAAACAGTAAGTTTTTGGTTGCATTCCTTGGTAATGGCAAATTTTTCTGCCTTTAGGACAGGGAGTTGCTTTTATGCATGAATATAGTTTTTCTCAATAAACAAGCAATTATAGTGAAAATATTTTTCTGGTTTCATTTATAAACATCCTTATCATTTATTTCCTTTGTAGTCATCAAAATCTGTTGATGAAAGCTGTGGTTCTGTCACACCAATATAGAGTAAAAATGGAATTTGCAGAATAGACACCAGTGGGCAGAGAGAGGTCGGGGTCTGTCTGCATTAGTTTTCCTACTCACCATTCTCATACAAAAATAGCATTTTTATATTATCTCAGAGGAAGGAGAGGGTTGAATTGACTCAATCTTTTTATTGACATTTCCATTTTTTTTTCAAACAAAAGGCAGTCTCATCAGCCAAGTCAGTCAGCACCAGTTGTCAAATTAAATGGCTTTAGCAATAAAGCATTTACAAGTCTATCAGATGTCTCTGTCCTGTCGGACCAGGAGACCATTACATTAGTGGGTATCTGTAACTTAAGGATGCAGTTCAGATACAGCAACATTCCATGTTGCTGTAAATACTGATTTTAAACTAACTTTGATTTCAGGAGTGAGATAATGTGGAATAAAAAACTAAACCACTGATTCCACAGTCTGCCATGCCAAAGGCTTTTTTTATAAGTCATGTATGATTTCCACAGTTTTATTTAACTTTGTCATTCTTCAAGTACACCATCTTACAGATTTTGTAAAACTGTAGGTTTCCAGAAGCTACATAAATAACTTGTGAGGCAACTTTTCGTATTTGGACTCCTTCATCCGTACCACAGGTGATGAGTATGAAGCAAAACAAATCTGTAGAACAACATGATGAGTCAAAACTTTGTGCATTGAAAGTCAATAAACTGAGTGCCTTCAACATTTTGGACATCAAAATAATAGGATCTAATCTGTGAGGAAAGAGTCTTATAAGATTTAAGGTTATGTCCAAAAGATTTGATCATAATACAGAAAAGTTGTATTTATTTGAGGAGAAATTTTAAGTGCACAGAGTTTTTAATTCAAAACTGAATCTCTTGTAGGCTATGACAAGCTCATGCTGTTTGTGTAGCCAGTATTTTGCTTTGTGAATTTTCTGTATGACTTTTTTGCAGGAACATTAACATATGCAGATGTTTGTATATTCTTGATTCTGAAAATATGTAGTCCCTCGATAATGAATTTGTGTGTTTTTAACAGTTTAACATAAGGTTTGGCTTTACTTAATTTGTATTTTGTTTTATAATCTATCATGAGTATAATTTCTACAATTAATTCCCCTAATTGACTTCCTCATTGTGGTAAATATTTGTGCAGCTTTTTAATGAGAAACATGATGCCAGCTGTGTTCTACTGCCAAAGAGGCTGCCTGAAACTGAGGACAATCAAGTCAGAATTGAGCAAATCTGTTGTTAAAACTGAAAGCCCTGGCTTTCCTTTTTCTTGCTTTTGTTGTTTTGCAGTTTGTTTTATTTTTTTTCCACTTGTTTTTCATATTTTTTTGGGGTCATCTGAAGTTCATGCCTGGCAATGGGCCTCATTATTCTGTTTATTGACAGGTTCTTTACAGGCACTTGTGTTAGGAGGGTTCTGAGCAGTTCATGGAAGGTTATCTTTGCATGATTAACCTTGGAGTGGTTTAGAAAGATGTTTTGGAGTTTTGTTTAAAAAAAAAAAGAAAGGGGAAGCAGAGTGATGTTGTCCCATTACCCTGTGTTACAACATTCAGAGTCATCTGAATAGATCATCCAAAATTGCTATAGAGTGTTCACTTAAAAGTGGATTTTTTAAAATCTGTTCTTACAACAAAACAAGAGGCTTGACTAACCACAGCAACTCTTCTCAGCTAGCTTTCACTTTGTGAAGGTGGAATTTCTACCTTTTTACACAGAACATGTTCTGTTTCTGCTATGGGAGGTGTTTCCTCACTGTGGTCTCCCTCAGACTCAGAAAGCAAAGACAGTGATACAGAGCAAAACTCAAGTTCTCTGTGTGTGTTCTATCTAGGTCGATCTATCTATCTATTTAGATATATGTATATATATATACATCCACACACATAGTAAATGTAAATTAAAACCTCATTCCTATGTGCTGTTTCAAGGTATTGCTTCCTTCTAGCAAAGAACTATCACTGAAATCTCTCATTTCACATTAAATGGAAGTGACATGCATCTAAAATGTCATATAAAGAGTAAATTTTCAGTAGTCTTCTTAAAAACTACAAATCATTAACACTGTAGAAAGTTCACTTTACTTTTAGTACTCTTAGTGAGAAGTATAGGTGACTTGAAAAAAAGCCACTGTAGAGAGAAATGCTCTCTCGTTTGAGAATAGCAAGGTAATTCTTCTGATTTACTTCAGTTGAATTAGTATGTGTTCTGTCATGAGCAGTCATGTTGCAAGGATCCAGCTGTCCAAAACACAAAGTTTTGGCACTAGATTAATTAAGCTCATAAAAAAATGTAAACCCAAGTCTGTGAAGATGCATTATTAGGCAGAATTATTGTAATTCAGTTCATGTTGAGTAGGATGTGTGATCTACTCTCCTCTACTAGTAGTGGACCTTCACTAACAGATTTTCTCATGTATTGATATTGTCTTTGCCATTTATTGCCATTTTTATGGTTATTATTAGAAAGATCTTAACATTTAGTCTGTGTTTTGAAGTAATGTGCTGGTTGTGAAGATATACTAAAATGTACTCAGTGGACCATCCAGAATGGTGTGTACCTGGTTTCAATATATAGAGAGCTAGTTTTCTGAAAAAGGGGTTTGGGGATGGGTAAGCAGTGTGAGAGCTTCTGTTGTCTAGCTAGAACTTAATTTGCTAAGATGGTAAATTTTTTGGAACCATAGAGGTTAACATCTTTTGTTCCTTTTTTCCTTTCTTGTTTATTTCCATTCTCTTTTCAACCTTGTCATTTCAATATCTAGTATTATAGTATTATATATTATCAAGTATATATATTACAAGTGGGTAACTGATGTCTGCTATGTGACATTTGCAGTAAAGAAGAATATTTCAAGTGGACAGATCTAGGAAACATTTTTCACTATCTGAAATGTATGGTGCTTTCAGATATACTCTGGAGACAGAAGCAAACAGTTTTTCAACACTAAATATTTTAAAGTCACAGATTATGTAGGCAACTCAATAAATGCATCAGTAATGTTTGTTTTCCAGCCTCTTTTGAAAATTTGCCCTTGATGTATCAGAGCCACTTTGAAGAGATTGGGATGCAATCTTTAATCTTTCAGAGTAGCTGTAGAACTGAGGAAAACTTTGTCCATGTTTGATGTCTTAGAACTACTTGGGCTGAAACAGAAAAGTTAGCATTTAATGCTGTGTATCTTCAGCAGAATTATAAGATGAAACTGAAGTGTTTGATATTCTGTAGGTTTCTGGGCTGTGGAAGAAAAGTTCAGTGTTAGAATGTGTTCATAATACAGAGGGAACTACTTTGTTACTGTAACAAATAATTGTTAAATTCCAAAACTTGTGTGTGTCAGGTAGGCAGCGAATGGCAGTTCCATTTGTGAAAGCCTTCCTTGTGTGATATCCAAACTTTTGAATGGAAGTTACTTCTCATTTAGTAGCAAGTTGGTTCTCATTTACAGCAACCTTCCTTCCACAGTCAGATCTTTTACCTTGCACATTTTTACCATGAAACTGCAGGCAGTAATTATTTTTAAAAGAACCTGTCATCAACTGGAGTGAATTCAAGTCCAGGCAAAAGCTGCAGGTTTTCAGCAGAGATAGGCCCTTGTCCCAAGACAGAATTGTCTGGGAGCTGATAGGACAGTGGGGTTTTGTTTTTCTTAGGTTCAAACACCTGTGCAGAGAAATATTGTATTACTTGTTAGCAAATGTTCTTTACTGGGTAGATTAATTGAGAAGCAGCTTTCAAGGCTCTTTTCTAGGTGAGAAAAGATGAGGTGTTGTTAATTCAGATCAAACTATTGAATTTTCATGGGTGAGTGAGAGTAGTACATATTAGGAAAACACTGGACATCGTCGTTCTTTGAAAATGTGTGTATATATGTCTATACATTGAGAAAAAAAATTAAGGAATTTTTGGTTGTTCAAAGAAGGCAGAGATCTGATCCTCTGAACGAATCAAAGAATGTACTTGTGTGAGATTACATTGCTCTAGGAATGTAGTCATTAGCCACCTAAGTCATTCCAAATCATCTATGTTCTCCCATTTTATTTGCATGTAGTTGAAAATGAGAGATAAAAAGATGGTTTCCAGGAAAATTATGTTAGCTATATTTCCTTTGTTATTTTGGAACAGTGATGTTCTTCACAGACAGTTTGTCAATTGCTTTTAAATCATTGATTTCTGCGGGAAAAAGCATCAAGTTTAGTTTATTTGTTTGGTTTTTGTCTCATTCAGGTAGAGATAACAGATATTGAAAATGAAGAAAAAAGATACCATCTCTTCCTGGGACTTCTGGAGTCCAGTCAGAGTCTGTCTGAGTTTCAGCACTTGGTCTTGCTGCTTCAGGCTTGGCCACCGATGGACAGGAGCAATGGGTGAGTGTTTCTTCGAACAACAAGTGTAAGAAAAGAGTTCAAAGTATTCTTGCTTGATATCATGTTGTTTTCAGTCAAATAATTCAAACATGGCTGGTAGGAGTGTGTCCTTTGGAAAGGGTCATACTGGGAGGAATAAATGGCTTATTTAAAGCAGAGTTGAATCAATCAGTTTCTTGTAAAACCTGTATATACACATACGTAGTCTGTGTCATGGAGGAAGGCAGAAAAACATTTTATTGCCTGAACTGTTGCACAGGAGAGCGTTCTATCTACTTAAATTTCAAGCTACATATTTTGCACTTCTTTTTCAGCAGTATAAACAGAGTCCCTAAAAAAAGTATTGTATTCAAAGTTACACTTTGCAGAAAGGCCTCTGCAAGGTGATGTTCAGATGGATGTGGCAGACAGTCTGCAGGAGGTCTGGGAGGGTAATGGTACCACAAAATGGCACTTCTCTTGTCTAGACCACTATCTGTTATTTCTGTCTCTTAATAAAGCATCCAAACCAATTTAAGATTAAAATAATTATAAGACTTCAGAATTGCACCTGTCAAAGTGGATATTAACTGGAAGTAGTAATTTGGAACATCCAGACTACATTATATTTTATCATTTCTTTGGGTTTTTTCTGTGACTTTTTGAATACATCTGAAAGTAAAAAATTTTGCTGTTGTATTCTATAACTGCTAATCACTTCTAAGATATAAGGATTCAAATAAACTCATGTGGAGAGACAAGGGTCACAGAGGGCAGTAATATTAATACATTTTTGGCTAGCCGTGTCTGACAGTAGTTAGGTTAGAGTCATTAAGTGGTGTTTATTTTGGATTACTTAGGGGTATTGATTATAACCTATTTTAACTTGGGGACTACATTCACACACAAAGTGTATATGTGCATTGATTTTTCAGAAAGGATAAGGCTTATCTTTTTCTGAAAAGTAAGTATCTTATGCACATGTAGAGAACTGGTGGGTTACAAGGTAATCTGTAAGGGTTTTTCACTTTCAAGCTTGCAGTTTGTTTGGAATTTCTGGATAAGCATTAACCTAAATTCTTTAGTGACAGTTTTACAAGTCAAAAATTCTTTTCCGTACATTAAGAATTACAAGGACTGCTGTGGGATCTGTCACAAATTCATGTTTCAACTTTCATTTTAAGTTGTGGTTTTGTGGTTTTGATTGTAACTGAAAATTGGATGCCTCACGATGTGTGGGAACTGTCAGATTTTTTTTAATCTACACACTACCTTTAACAAGAAACCAAAACTTAAAGAGCAAAAGGTCAAGTGAAATACTGCTGCAATTAGCAAAATCCCTTTTCTTTGTGTTGAACAGAAAGACTAAAGAGTTTGTGAAAGGAGAACCCTTCTTGTATATGGGCAGTTCTTGTCTACTGTTCTGTTACAGAGGACATAAAAAAAATTACATCATTTTATCTCCCTCTTGGTGTTATGTTCCTTAAGACTGACTTCCTACAGTGAAGAATAGAAAAAAAAAAAGGTGTAGTCACAACTAACTGTGGATCAAATTTCGGAGGGGGGATACCTCTTCGACTTCAGCGATCTTGGAAGCAAAAATTTCTGCAAATACTTAGGTCACCGGTGTCTTAACTCTTTTAGAGCCTAAAGTAGTTACTATGGCTGCTAGGCAATTACCTAGTCACAGTTCTACCCTCTTCTCCCCCATTCCATAATTCCACATTAACAGCCTTCAGCTATGCTTAGCAGCCTAGGGGTTTATGTGTATGTGTGTTCCTGAAAAGCCTACCTTTAGGGTGATTGGGAATAAAGAACAGGAACTGTTTTGTTAGTGGTATTTTCAACAATTACATTTTAAAGCAAGTTTTATTAGCAAAATTTTGAGCAAATAGGAAAGCATCAAGAAGTTAAAACTATATGTATTAACATGTTTGTTTACTCTTTACTCTTTTTTTCCTCCTCTCCTTCAGAAGGAGGATCATTATTGCTTGTTGTTTCCAGCCAATGTTAGGATCCTGGGGATCAGTTTATATTAAACGGGGGAATTTAAGTGTGGGTCTTTTGCATATTTAGGCTTTCAATCTAGCAGTAAATATCTAATACTTACAATTGACTATAAAGCTGGAAAACACAATTTACATTCTGTAAAGGTTTAAAAGGAAGGAGAAATAAAAGAACTAAGGTTTGACGGGATTTTTGGTAGGCTTTTAATTTTTGTAGCCTCTATATTATTAAGTCCATACTTAATGTTTTTTGAGTTCTTGCTTTCTAAAACACTCCAGTTAAAATAATATTTATTATCACAAGTATGATTCTCTTCTTGTCATAATATGCCCTGTTTACTGTGAGGAGACAGGTAGCTTGGTTGTTTCAGTCAGCACTTGAAGCTGTACACCTCTTAAAATTTTATTTTCATACCCTTGTTACGCATGCATGCTTTTCCACCCAGATGGCTCATAGTCAGATGTCATTTTAAACATTTCATAAAGGTGTTTCTTAAAAAAATTACTGAGAATACCTGAAGCTCTGCAGCCCTTTGGAACTTGCTGCCTACATTCAAAAGTCATTTTTTATATTTATTATAAATATTGATAAGGTGTTTTGGAACTGAAATAACCCCAGTGTTAGAGACCCAGTACTTTAGTTCACTTTTTTAGTCTTAATCCCAGATTTTCCTCTTTTGGCTTTGGGAAAAAAATTAAAGTGTTTCTGCTGGGTTTTGAAGTAATTGTTTTTTTTCATAGTGAGAAATAATTTTTTATAACCATAGTTGAACTAAAGTAAAATTCAGGAGAGAAGAAAACTGAATTTTGCCTGTAGGTGTCAGATTTTGGTAACTTAATTTTGGTTTTAATTAGAGATAACAGATAATTTCTAATAGTGCACATGAGTATTTGAAATAGTTATAAGGAATTGTGATGAGAAAAGCTTTATATATGTAAACGATATAATCTGATACTTTACTTAAATAAATTTGCATATGGCAAGCCTTGATGGCCTTGCATCTTTCTGGTTATTTTTGTATTTTGTAGTGTGATTTTTGTTTCTTTTTTCTAATGGAAAATTCTTAGAGGTTATCTTAATGTACTCCGGGGGCAGCAGCTGTTGAAATGGAAATTAATTTTGACTCTGTGCCTCTAAGCAAGAAATGGATCACAGAGCAGGAGCTATCCCTTTAACCAGTGGTAAAGGTGGAGTTGCAGGGATTTTTTCCTTCTCCTGCCCTGACTGGGGGTTCATAGATTCAGTGCCTCATGTTCTGTTTGTTGAATAATCTGGCATCTTGGGGTTCGACCCGTCACATTGACAGGAGCAGAGAGGAGGAGCTCTGCTGTTCCCAGCCAGACTTGTGACAGCTCTGTGCTCAGTGACTGTGACTGATGGAAAGGCTCAATTAAGTTGTCAGAGGGAAGAAAGACAATGACTTCTATTTAATTTGCATTCAGAGTTGCCCACTCGTAGCTTCTCTGTCTGGTTTTCATGTTGGACTGTAATGACAGCTGTATGTGGGGCTGATTTTACTTGTTTAGAGTGTGTACTTTTGAAAGTGGACGATGAGCAGGAGAGAGCTTTTATGTGTGAAATAGTAGATTTTGGTGGTTGTCCTCTCCAGAGCTGTCAGACACTTGGTATGTCAATCCAACAGACTCTCTTAACAGACTCCATTTACAATTGTATTAATGTGTTGCTTTCACAATTGCTGCAAAATAGTAACTTTGAAAAGCAGCACTTTGACAGCACTTCACTGCTTCTTGTCACATATACTAAATGAGTATCTTAATTTTTACTAAATTGTAATACCAAACTGCCACTTTTGGTCCTGCTGTGAGTTAGGTTTTTTTGTTCTTGTTTTCGTTTTTTTTAAGCTAAAGTGGAACGTTTACCATGTCTGGGATGCTGATTACTGACCAGAGAAATTGATGGGGTGATTTTTAAAATGCCTCTTGTGCCTTCTTAAGTTTATGCACAGATGAACATAGAGTATGTGTTATTGTGGCTTAATATAATCATTATATAAGCTGTAATTGTGCATGATTTTAGCCCACTGTAGGTGGGAATTGAAATGCATCAACTTAATTTACATTAGAAAAATGCAAGTAGGTGTGTTCCAGTGTTGTGCATCATGCTATCAGTTAAAAGTGGTCTGTTACACATTTCTGTCACTACATCCACTCCTAGACAGTACACCTATTCCTAACAAAAGTATCCAAAATATCTCCATGATCTACCAAATAATGGCTATAGGTGAAAAAATGTTGCGGCAACAAAAAAAAAACTTCACAGTAAACATTGCCTTTGCCATCCTGCGTGATGAAATTTACTTTTATCTACTGTCTGCCATCTGTTATGTCTGATTCTGTAATGGTGACATAGCATGAGGTTCTGTGAGGAATTAAAAGAACATTTTAAATATGTAAAACAAATGCAACTGTATCCATATCTACTAGCAGAGTTCAGATGCATGTAACTTCACTTTCTTACCCTTTCTGGATGGGCTGTGGAGAAAAGTTTATTTTTGTTTATACTCATTGGACCTGAAAATTAAAATGTGAATCTGGCTATATATTTTCCTCTCAGAAGCAAGAGACAGATACTTGAGAAACAGAAGCTGTTAGAATGTGATCAAAGTAAACAAAATTAGGAATGCTGGATTCCTGTCACCCTTCCCTCGATACCTCTCTGCTTGGGAAATCAGCTGATGTAAAGCCAGGAGAAGATCCTGTGCTATTCCAATTTGATCAGTCTTTATCTGGTGTATAATTCCTCAGGGTTTGTAATAAGCATGTCATAATTCCATGTAATTTAAACTTCTTTTTTGTATGGAAAGAGTGATGGCATTATGGACATTAACTTGTCTCAAACCTTTCATCTTTCTTTCATGAAGTTGTACTTTTAAGTCACACATGAGAAGCAATCTACAGAAAATGATATATATTTATATTCTATATACATATCTTTTTTTACTGGGCAGATCATGCACAGATGATAATCCCTGGGTGAAACTGGGGGCTTTTATGCTGCAGAGGTGCCCACCTGAAGAAAAGGAGAACACAGGAAATGAAATTTTGAAAATCTGCCGTTCTTTGTATGAGACAAAACACATGCTCCCTGTCAAGGTAAGTTTTAACTTTGAGTATCATGTTTATGAGTCCTGTTTCAAGGTCCCAGCTACAGGTAAGATCTGGATCAAGTCCAATGGAGAGCTAACAGAGAGACTGAGAGCTGGGTTCAGTCTGTCTTGAGAAGAGATGACTACAGGAGATCATGTCTTTAAGTAGTCAAATGAGGAAACAAGGAGAGGAATTAGAGTCAGTCTCTTTTCAGACATGCTCAGTTATAGGACAAGAGGCAACAGAGACATGTTACATCATCAAAAACTCTCATTGCACCCAAGGAAAACATTTTTCATCTTTAAAGTACTGAAACATTAGATTGGGTGGATGCTTAGAAGAGATAAGGAGAATCTCTCTTTGTAGGTATTTAAGACTTGACTGGATCATGTCACAGGCAGTTTGATATTGTTGGACTTGCTTCAAGTTGGAGGCTGGTTTGATAAGCTGATCTTTGTCAGTCTGTTCCAGTACAAATTACTCTTTAATGTATTTGCAGAAGGGCTTTAATGATCTATTATCATTTAAATCAGTGTTGCAAAAACTGTTACGTAAATTATCATTCATTCTCTTCCTGATAAATGTATGAAGATGTAGTGAGGAACCCCTGAAAAACATGGTGATTGAAAAAAATCTTAATATACAAGTAATTGCTAAGTGGTAACTATGATATTCTAACTTGTCTTCCCTAACTATGTATGCATACTTCAATACAAACATCTCTTAAGTATAAAATCATTGAAGTGGGTTTTGTGTGTAAACACTGTAGATTAATGAAGACAGACTGGAGTAGTTCTTAATAAACTTCACACAATTTCAGAGTAGTCGTGCATATTTTTAGTAGGCTGATTAATCTCTTATAATTATCTTTATGCAGTCACTGTCTGCTATAGAAAACAGCTGATGTTAGGAAGGGAAGCAGAATAAAAACAACACATTCTGTTTAAAATACAGACAGGTGGGTGTGTGGGTTTTTGTTAGTTGTTTGGTTTTTTTTTCCTAGTCCAGCACACTGATCTGAGTCAAGTTCAGAAATCTATGTAAAACATGATTCCAGAAGGTGGCAGTAAGCTGAAATGATAACTGCATTTATTAATTTATTCATTCCACCAAAACTCATTGGTGGAAGGCAGGCAAGTTTCTATATCTCTGGGACTGGTATAATTATCTGTAGCTTTTCTTTGTAAGGTGTTGAAATGATGCATTATAGCTTGTAAACTCACAGTCTTAGTGTGCATGGGAGTAGCTGAACTTTGTCAAAGCAGAATGTTCTGCCTCACCTCGGTGATCCAGAGAGACAAATGCCTCTGAGTGTCATTTTCACCAAGAGTTCTGCTCAAGAAGGGTCATGGTTTGCATTTCTGTTAGTTGAGTAATGCAAACCATGTTGCATTGTTGAGTAAACTTCTCAAACATGTTACCAGTTGAGTAAACTTCTCCATGATCTCCATGGTATGTCACTGTTTAAACACAGTTTTGGTATTGCTAAACAGCTTTGGTTGGAGATGCCTTCCTTTTTTTTTTTAATGGTACAGGATGTTGAAAGAGCTCACCATGTAAGTATGACTGTACAGGTGCGGATAAGAAGTTATTCCGATCTTCAAGGTTTAAACAGCCTTATGGATGTAAAATACCTTTTTTATGGCTAGAACACTGTGCAGTAACAAGGAGTTGCACTAAAATGTGTAGCTGTACAGTTACCTACAAACACAAGCTGTGTTTCTGTAAGTCACTCCTTGGGAAGAGGGGGAATGGCATGTATGAATTTAAGTAATTTATTTGGAGGTATGGCTACAGTCCTTAGGTGCTTAAATGACAGATTTGCAGTCATGTGGCTGAATAAGATGAAAATGTGATCACTGACAATTAACCTGTTTAGATGATTTCACATTTCAGTAAATACACTGATTAAGATGACAGATCTGGAATGATGGAATTCTAAAAACTGAAACAAGTTAATTATAATGAAAAACATTTGCCATTCAAGTTCTCTCCCATTACAACCTTGCCAAGTTCAAAGGTTGTAATGGAAAACACATGTAATTTCAATTCATGTGGTCTAGAAGTTAGAAAAATGATCTTTAGATATAGTCATGAAGGATTTAACTCTTTTTTTCATTCCATATCCTACTGGTTTATCTAATTTTTTAAGCCAAGTACTTTTTTGATGTATTTTGTATAGTTACATAGCTTTAATCTTTGTATCTGTTTGCTTGGGGGGGGGATTTTGTGGGTTTTTTTGTTTGTTTAGGGTTTTTAATTTGCATTATTCAGTGGATAGATGTCTCCATTCCTTCTAGTGGAAGAAAGCATTGTTTTATTTGCCTGGAAGACACATGCTTGGACTGTCCAACACCTGCGCTGCCTGATTAATCTCTTTAGAAAGGGATAAATTCTTCTTCTTATCTTGGTAATTGTTAAAAATGTGACTCTTCATGTTCTTCTCTCAGCCCATGGGTCATGTGTCAGTTAACATGGGAGAATGCATCTAGTCCCTTCTCTGTAATCACCCTGGGGTCCTAGTGTCTATGAGATACTTATCTCATAGAATAATACAGCAAACAGTTGGTCTCCTTTTTTTCTAATTTTTGTAGCTAGTTTTCCTGGGGTTTATGTATGATTTTAGATTGTGTGATTTTGTTTGTACAGTGTTGTGTCTGCTCATTTTCTTCAGACAATGTTGAATTTAAATGCTGCTTTTCAGTCTACTTTTAGCCTCTCCACACATAATGCTGTTTGTATTCATTATCCAGCCCTTCAAGCCATCCATGAAAATACTCAATAATACTGGACTCAAAACAGACTCCTATGACATATGGTTTATTTGCCTCGCTGACGTCACAGTGAACCACTGATAGCTGCATAATTAGATAGAAGACAAAAGTTGTCTTAAAAAAGTTTCATCTAAATGATGGTAATTCAGATTTTGAATTGGGCCTTCCCTTGACCCTGTCACAGGTAACATCAAACCCCCTCTAAGCAGAGCCTCTCATGGTAGGCAGCAGACCCTTGAATGCTTTCAAGGGCTCGCTGAAGAACAGAAACCCACTTACATTGCTCTGAGAGGTGCTGTGGGTGATGACTTCCTTCCTGGGCTTGGGTTTTCAATTCCTGTCCAGAGCAGCCCTGTAGTCATTAGTGGCAGTGATACAAGTTGATACTTGAACTATTTGGACAGTCTTTGGTGGCTGGCAAGCTGTCCAGTCCCTTCCTGTGGAAAAAGAAATGCAATTGTTGGAATGTGTATTTCTTCTTCAAAAGTGATTATGGCTTCTGTACTTGGGTAGTTGAGACTGAGTATGTCTGCTAGACATGCTACCATCAGGCAGAAAGTTATTCATCTTGTCCAGCTGGTTTTGAGAGGGAAATGTTACCAAGCATGGTAAAATTGCGGTTTTGCTCAGATTATGTATTTTATGACTCTCGGAATTTATTTTTCTGAATATTGCTGTGAATACACATTTTCAAGAAAAGAAGAACTGTAGAGTGAATCCATGACTTTTCATTCAGTAAGTTTGCTGGAATGGCAGGTATGCAGCTCAAAAGAAATTCAGTGGAATATGAAATTACCAGAAGTTTAATAAGATATGAATGATCAGATAAAGCTTAATATATTTATTTAGTCTTCTTATTCCTTGATCCATGTCATATCATTCACAACAAGCACGCCCATGCCACTAAATTGGAAGGGGCTGTTGACTCCCTCAAGGATAGAGAGGCCCACCAGAGAGGGCTTCACAGGGATGGGCATGTGTGCCCATCATACACCAGCTGTATGGAGTTTAACAAAGGAAAGTGCCAGATTCTGCACCTGGGATGGGGCAAGCCTGGATTTACAGACTGGGGAATGAGAGGCTGGAGAGCAGCACTGCAGAAAGGGGCCTGGGGGTCCTGGCTGATGTCAAGTTGAACACGAGCCAGCAGTGCCCTGGCAGCCAGGAGGGCCATCCCTGTCCTGGGGGCATCAGGGACAGCATGGCCAGCTGGGCAAGGGAGGGGATTGTCCCACTCTGCTCTGCACTGGGGCAACCTCACCTCGAGTGCTGGGGGCAGTTCTGGGTGCCACAATGTAAGAAAGACATTAAACTATTGCAGAGTGTCCAAAGAAGGGCAACAAAGATGGTGAAGGGCCTTGAGGGGAATCTGTGTGAGGAGTGGCTGAGGTCACTTGGTCTGTTCAGCCTGGAGGAGACAGGGCAGACCTCACTGCAGTTACAGCTTCCTTGGAGGGGATGAGGAGGGGCAGACCCTGATCTCTGCTCTGTGGTGACAGTGACAGGACCTGAGGGAATGGCCTGAAGTTGTGTCAGGGGAGGTTTAGGTTAGATATTAGGAAAAGGTTCTTCCTCCAGAGCGTGGTTGGGCACTGGAAGAGGCTCCCCAGGGAAGTGGTCACAGCACCAAGATTGACAGAGTTTAAGAAGTATTTGGACAATGCTCTCAGGCACATGGTGTGACTCTTGGGGATGTCCTGTGCAGGACCAGGAGTTGGACTTTGATGATGCTTATTGAAGTTGCCCTTCCAACTCAGCATATTTTGTGATTCTAAGCATCAACAATGAGTAGCAGTACTGAATACAAGTTTAAAGGAACAAGTCCAAATAAGAGAGTAAGGGTTACCTTAGTGACTCAGAGCTTAGTGTGGTGGAATATATTCTAGGATGTTTTACTTTAAGGTGTAAATTTAGAAAAGACTGAGGAAGTACAGCCAGAGAGCTCTCTGTCCCAAGCAAAGCCAGGTATCTGTGCAATACATTACATTTGGAGTATTTAATGTCTCCTCATCTTCAAATAATATTTAGGATTTTAGGGTCACGGCTACTGAAATTGTGCTTCTAAATGTGTGGATCATCTTGGTCATTAAATTGTTACAGTTATCATTAAAGTTCCAAGGGCATAAAAAATACATGACTTGCATTCTCTTAGCTTAATATTTAGCTGATGAGCTCCTTTGACAATTGCTCTCAAATTGTTAAACAAAGAGCATCTCTTAAGAGATGGGTACCAATTTCAATGTAACTACCATTCAATATCCAGAGTCCCTAGTGTAAAGTGCCTTGGAAAATGGGACATCTCTGATGGGCCTTGTTGGGAGGTGGTTGTGACAAGCAACATAAACTCTCAGAAATGACAGGCAAAGGGAAGTTACAGTTTGGTTCATAATATAATTTGTAGGTTGAAATACTTTTTGATGTGTAAATGAACAAATCACTACAATATTGAAGCAAATAAAACAGCTCACATGTAGGACATGTTGTTTGGTTGTTTAACTAAGGGACAAGGTAAAGTTTTGGATATAGATAGATTTGTTGAGAGATGCTTTTATTTTAGAAGATGTTATCTGACCAATTTTGTCTTGAAGTTGTGTGATGCTAAATTCATGGTTTATTATCGAATATAGGAAACTAGATGGATGACAAAGTTAATTTGCTAAACTTTAATTGTGCATACAATATTTCACTGAATTTTGAAGCTTTTTTGCAACAGAAGCATTATTTAACTCTGGTATGTACTGTTATTTCCTTTTTATTTTGTTCTACTTTTCTAATTGCATAATTGAATTACAGAATTGTCACGGGTGTCTGTCAACATTTCTCCCTGTGTTTTGCAGTGTTTCAGTAAGCACAAATATATTAGTCCCACAGAGAGCTGTGATTGCTCTGTTATTTTTCAGTAAAACTCCTGGTTGTAGTGGTGATTCAGTACCTGCCTTGTCTTAATGTAACAAATGTTGCACTTTAACCAGTATTCCACATTTTTAAAATTCGTTCTTTCAAGTTTCCAAGGAGGTGTTTCCAGCAGGGAGTTCATTTGTTGTGGAAGTGTGGTTTTCATTTTGCATTTGACATAAAATTTTCATAAATTTTATTGTGAATGATGATGTTAGTATCTTCAGAGATCACACTGAGAGAATTTACTTTTTATTTCAGTGTATAAAAGAACTATGTTTGCTGCTGCTTAACCAGTCCCTCCTGCTGCCATCCCTGAAGCTGCTGGTAGAAAGCAAAGACCAAGACCTTCATGCTGTGGCACTGGAGCAGATAACAGCTGTTGCTAAGGTATGGACAGCTGAATGAAACACCTTTCAGAGGCTGAGGTCATAAGTTAGCTCTTTCATCTTCATGTGGTAAGCAGAGACTACTGTGACACCTACCATTGTGAAGGTTTTCCACGGCTGTTATGTCCGCAGTGAGCAGTGACACAGGGCTGGGAAGAGCTTTTGGACATACTTGAGGTGATTAAACCTCATAGCACTTCCTTAAATTACTTAGTATGCTGTTTTACATCACTCTGGTGGAACAGAAACTATTCTGATATATGAAGTAGATTGTTACCTCTGTGTTCATATTCCCTCACTTTGGGGTTTTTCAAGTGATAATAGTATGTCAGATGACTTAGCTTGTTTCTGACAAATGTGGCATCTATTTATATACACTTGGAGAGCTGTTATCTCACTGTTTTTGATGTGATGGTAAGCTTAGGGACTTTCCTGCCATTCTGAATAGACTTGATGCCATACTGTAGCAAAGTTTCTGGAGAAGAAATCTAAATACTGTCTTTTTCTTTGGACAAGAACTGAAAGACATTAATGCATAATTGTCAATTGCTATATAACATTACATAACTGTCTTTTCCCTGTGTATTTGCTTTTCAGCAAGTAAGAAGGAGCACCTAAAAAGATGAAATTTAGTCTCCTAACCACAGATTTTCTGAGTTTTTTACAAAACAATTGTATAAATGTTAACCACCAAAACAATAGTACATCGATTGTTTTCTTTTACCACCTGCAATTTTAGATTTTATTTCTACAAAATACATCTTTTTGGTAACTTTTAAACTAGATGATCTCATTGAAAAGCAAGCACAAATTTGATAATCTGCTATATGCATGCACTTTCTCATTCTTGTTAGCCTTTTAAAATTCACTTTTTTGTTAACAGATGAAGGCTGCTGTATAAGTGACTAATTCTGAAGCTTGTCAGCAGGAATAAGTGTCTGAGTAAATTTTACTTAACTATTTTCAAAGCGTAATGCTGTGCAGTAGCACTTTCTGAATGGTTACTAATTGTATTGCTCTTTAAACTGGCCATTTCATTCTAGTGTGCTCCAGCTTTCAGTTTCCTACACTCTAGGCTGATTACATTATATTGGAGTTTTAGAGCCAGGAATCTTATTAGCTTCTTGCTTGTATAAAGCACTTTGTATACCTGTGCGTGCCCAAAATAAATTGTTTTTGCTTTCTTATAGAGCAGGCAGCTTGATAAGTTGTTTCTAATTTTCCCTTTGAAATTCAGTATTAATGTGAGCGCATAGTTTTGTAAGAGTGCTGAATAATCTAGAATTTTTGAAGCAGTTGGCTGTGGTCTAATGTTTTACTTTAAGTCAAGGAAGATTTCACTGTTGACTTTATTACATCAGGCATAGAGCTTAGCCAGTACCTTGAATATGACAGTGTTAGAAAAGCAGCTAGTACAGAAGAGTGCTATGCTAAATGTAAAAGCTGTTCTTATATTGTTTAAAATACAAGAACTTACTCCTTGTTTTATATGCATCTCTTATGATTACATTATTTGCTGTTGTAGTGAAAGAGCATATATTACTTAGCCATGGCAATGTTGTTTATTCAGTATCATTTTCTGTGCCTACTTTTTGCTTTTTAAAAAACAGTTTTCAGACTGTTAATGCTTTTTGTCAAATTCTGAATTAATGTTTATAGGAAGGCCATTTCTGTTTACATTAAACAGGCAACAGACAAATAACATCTGGCAGAGGGGAATCATAGCTATTGATTCCCCAATCCAGTGCTAACACAGCTCACAAACATGGCTGGGAGAAAAATCCAGCACTTGCTTGCTGATAGGATGTATTAGTTAGCCATTTGTTGTATGTTGCTGACAGCTTTATGGATGTTTACAGTTAAGGATGATGCTGAAGTGCTGATACTAGAAATTGTACAGCTTTTGCCTGTAATAAACCAGCCAAGTTTTTGCGTAAGCTTTTTTGAAATTGCAGACCCCTCTTTTTATTGTGTATCTTTACATGAACTGCCACTTGTCTTTTCTGAGTAACAGAAATAACTGTTCCTCCCCTATGGTGTATACTGTGTGAGTAATTTAAAAAAACAGTTTACCTAAATAACCTGATTACTGCCAATAGAGCCCTTAGAAGTCATACTGTTTTTGAGAGAGATTTCAGTGTTGTCTGTGCACTGTGTTATCTTTCAGAGATGAAAGCTGATTTTTATACATCTGAGAGAGCAAGTAAATGTTCTGTTGCCTGTTGGTACCTATAATGTTAAAACAGCTAACAAGTGGGGGTTAATATAAGCAGTGCAAATACTTGTTCAATCAGTACAAGAAACTGGAACAAAAAAAATGTTGTAGTCTGAAAAAATACCTTGACTTCATTTGCATGTTATAATTTCAGTGATGAAGTACTGAATCTACCTTCATAACATGTTTTGCTAAAACATGTAATATGAAAAATCACAAATTTTTTGTGGAATAATGGAGTTTCTAGTGTTCTCCAGTGTATGCCATGTATGGCTATTCACTTAATCGGGCTTAATCTTTAAAATAAATAGTTAAATTATAAGTTAATGGTGATTATGATAAAATTTCTTTCTCCAGTTTATTTTTTCCAGGATTTTTTATGTCACTGTTTCTTTTCCCCTTATTTATTTGTTCTATAGATATATACTCCAGGAAGGAATAAAAAGAAAAGCATTTTCATCTTGAATAGTATTGGAGAAGGAAATTCTCTGGGAAACATCTGTTTCAGTTCTTTACTGCTTTAGGTCATCAGCAGCCCTTACCTTTCATAACTTGTGGACTTAATAATGCAGAAGTTCTGGGTAAAATTTTGCCTGTTGGTAACACCAGATCCTCGGGATACCTGTGCAAACAATGCTGATGGGGATTTGGATCATCTAGTTCCAAACCCTGCCTGGGTAGGGACACCTTCCACTAGACCAGGCTGCTCAAAGCCTGTCCTGGCCTGGAACACTTCCAGGGTTGGGGCATCCACACCTTTTCTGGACAACTTGTTCCACCCTCACAGTGAAGAGTTTCTTCCTAATAGCCGGTCTAAACCATTTAAAGTAAAAGGATTGGTTTAGATGGGATATTTCCTCCTGTCCTATCACTCCATGCTCTTGTAAAACATCCCTCTCCAGCTCTATTGTGCTGAAAGGCTGTTGTATGGTCTCCCCAGAGCTTTTTCTTCTCCAGGCTGAAAACCCCAACTCTATCAGCTAGCCTTCATAGGAGAGGTGCTCTAGCCCTCCTAAGATTGTCTTCATGACCTTCTCTGGACCCATTCCAACAAGTCTGTGTCTTTCTTGTGCTGGAGGCCCCACACCTGGATGCAGCACTCCCAAGTGCTCTCATAAAAGCAAAAGTACCACTTGAGTGCCTACACTTCAGTGCTTGAAAGCAGATATTAGCCAATACCTAAATATGAAAGCCAAGGGAAAAAAGTTAGTTCTCCTTAATGTAATTATCCCCATTAGATCTTTTACTTATAACCATGGACATTGTGTGTGGGCATCATGCTAAATCTACACTGACAAATTCTGCTGAAGGAAAGATGGATATGAAAAATGAAAGCTGCTCCAGACTTTAATGAAAAATTTATCACCCTCAGCATGGAGTTCTATATAGGTGTAATGATGTTCCTCTAACATATACACTCTGATTCTGTCATTATTGTGGGTCATAGTTTATTCACACAATATGGGAAGTGGTTGGGTGTTAATTTGTGCAGAAGATACCTGCACCTCTGAGACCTGCTTAAACTGCAGTCAGCTGCATTCTGTATTACTGGAACAGTGATTGTGGGATTAGCAACGGTGTTAGTTTTATGGCCCAGCTAGGGTCTTGGGATAGCAAGGGCTCTGCATCTGCAGGCAGATCAGAAGTGATTCATTAGTAAGATCTTGACTGAGCTGTCTGCCCAGGAAAAACAGCTTTTTAAAACTGGGATAGTAAGGTAGTTGGTTTTTACTGCTGGGTTTTACTGTCTTACAGACTCAAAAGAGTGATTTTGAAAATGAAAATGTAGTGCATTTAGGAGTCTGTATCTACTGTAGGCTAATATTTGTTATGTATGGCAAGCAAAAATAATTCTGGAGGTTGATTTCCATTAATATTTTTTGAAATGTAACATTTTGAGGATCAAAATTCCATCTGGAACAGCATCCTGGCTCGAACAGATGGAAGAATTACAAGTCTAGTGAGGAGTAAGAATAGGGCAGCTGTACCGGCTCTTTCTCTGAAATATTACTTTCCAAACTTTTGGTTATTTTCAGCTGTACGTATCTGCTAAGTAATTGCCAGTGGTTTTCTTCTGTGATTTTGTGCAGTTTCTCCTTAGACTTGGATGAGCTTTTACATCTTGTAGTATCATTTGACAGAGAATTCAACAGTGAAAAAAGGCTATATATTTTTTTATTTTCTCGTAATCTGATCCCACTAGATTAACTTGATGCTTCATGTTTTTTACTTTCTTAATGAGATAATGTTTTTAATTAATCCCTTTATAATTTTAGTGATGTTATTATCTGCCCTATGCCCTCTAAGCCATCACTTTTTTAGATTGGAGAGTTAGAGTTTTGCTGAGCAATTTCCTGCATAAAAAACTTACTATACTCTTTATGGTGTATTTCTTTAAAAATACATGCTTTGCCTTTTTATTGTTTTAGTAGTTCTTTGGTTTTTTTACTTTAATGCTTGTTCTGATTTAAAATTAATTTTAAATAAATGTAGTCTTAAGCTTCATTTACATTGATCTAATTATAAAAAATCTTACCGTTCTATTTAAGCAAAGCTGTTCAGTGTATAAGCTGTCGTAATTAAGGTTTGTAAACATGTATCAATTCATTGACAATCTCTATAGATTATTTTTATTTAAACTAATGACTAGAAATGTCTCTACATGTGCAATTAATACCCCAAAAATTGACATGTTCTGGAGCTGTAAAACAGGTAAACAGTCAGTTGAGCTTTCTTTGCTGCCTATTTTTAAATGCAATTCTCATTAAACCTTAGTGTGTCTGTCTTCCCACACCTGCCAGACTCTACATAGACAGACCAAAGAATGGTGGAACAGACAGAGGCCTTAACTGCTTGAAATGGATTCACAGGGTGTGGTTGCCATCGTGTGTCTCCAACCAGTTGCCTGGAGACAACTAAATTACAAAAGTTTCCTCTTCCTTACAAGGTCTTCAGAACGTCTGCAAGTCAGAAGATGGGAAATGTTAATCAGTTTAAACCTACTGATCTATTTGGGCATAAGGATGAGTTCTGGGGCACAACCCAAGAGCATTTTTGTGAGCTGTTCTGTTATGTGTGAAACCACACTGATCTCATTTCTCTGTGAGTGCAGACAGGTTTCTCTGCTTGTGGGTTGCATGGACATCTTCATCCCTGTAATATAGCTCAGATGTTTAATGGTCTCTGCTAGGAATGGTCTTTCAGATTTGTCTTTCTCAATTTTGTAGGCTTTTGGTATATAAAATCACACTAATCTATAGCACTTTTCCTTAACTGAATAGTAGCCTAAAAAAATTAAATTAACCCTTGCATCTGCTCTCAATTTCACTACTGTAATTACTATTTGCATTTTATGTTCATAACATCAAACAGTGAAGCCCAGTGTGAAGTTCCATCTGTAAAGTTCCATCCCACATACAAGTTAAGAATAGAGCACGCAGAGCTTTGAGAGAATATCCCTTCAGTTCCATTTCAGAAGAGATGGCAGCTGTTTGGATAATGGCTTAGTATGCTGCATGGTGTGCTGCAAGATGCCAACACTAGAAATTTTGGTATCAGAATTGTTTAGGTTAGAAAATACCTCTGAAGTCTCACCAAGTCCAGCTGTTAACCCAGCACTGCAAAGTCCTCTCTAAACCAAGTCTCAGCCACTTCCCTGGGCAGCCTGTTCCAATGCTTGACAACTCTTTCCCTAAAGAAATATTTTCCTAATACCCAATCTAAACCTCCCCTGGCACAACCTGAGGATGCTTCTTCCCGTCGTATCACATGTTAATTAGGAGAACAGGCTGACCCCCATCTGACTGTAACCTCCTTTCAGGCAGTTGTAGAGTGTTTTCCCTGAGCCTCCTTTTCTCCAAGATAAACACCCCCAGATCCCTCAGCAGCTCCTCATATGACTCAGTCTCTAGACCCTTCCCCAGCCCATTGCCTTTCTCTGGACATGCTCCAGCACCTCCATGTCTTTCTTGCAAGTGGGAGGCCCAGAGCTGGACACAGCACTCGAGGTGCAGCCTCACCAGTGCCAAGTGCAGGGCACAGTCTGGTCCTGCTGGCCACTCTATTGCTGATATAATAGTACCAGCAGGCCAGGATGCCACTGGCCTTCATGGCCACCTGGGTACACTCTGGCTCATGTTCAGCTGTTTGTTGACCCATTTTATTTAATGATCAGCCTGCCTTCAACAGGAAGACATTGCCGTAGTTAACTTTTAGCAGTTATTAAATAATTAAAGACTAAGGTTGGATAGCCTGAAGGCTGGACATCCCTACAGTTCTTAGAACTGTAAACCGGACCTTCTGCTGTGCTAATTAGATTAAAAATGGCTTGATTACAACTGTAAAGTGTAATCACCCTTTATGCAGTAGTCATGTCCTGTGGTCCTGTGTAGCAGTTGAATTGCTCTTCAAGGGTGCTAAATAACTGTTATCATAGGGTGTTTATTACTTGCTGGTACCCTGGTACCAATCATGTATGTTGGTACATAATTTTTATAGAAAATTACCCAGAAAGTAACCAGATAATTTTTTTTCCTTTTAAACTGGGAGGTTGTTTTGTAAATGTATCGTAATTTGATCAGTTTATTTGTAACTTGATACGGTGCAGTAATTGAAAACTGATTATTGTCTAGCCCTCCTCTGGTCCTTTTTTATCATAGAATCACAGAATGGTTTGGGTTGGAAGGGACCTTAGAGATCATCTTGTTCCAATCCCCCTGCCATGAACAGGGACACCTTCCACTAGACCAGGTAGCTCAAAGCCCCATCCAGCCTGACCTTGAAACACTCCCAGGAATGAGACACCTATAGCTTCTCTGGACAATCTCTGCCAGTGCCTCACCACCCTCACAGTAAAGAATTTATTGCTAATACCTAATCTAAACCTGCCCTTTTACAGTTTCATAATTTCTCCTTGTCCTGTCACCCCATGCCCTTGTAAAAAGTCCCTCTCCAGTTCTCTTGTAGCCCCTTTTAGTTACTGGGAGGTGCTATGAGGTGTCTCCGGACGGAATGTCTCCAGACTTAGTGTCTCCCTCTGTCTTTATAGGAGAGGTGCTCCAGCCCTCTGATCATCCTGGTGGCCTCCTTTGCACTCTTTTCAAAATGTCCATGCCTTTATGTTGGGGATCTCAGAGCTGAATGTAGCACTCCAGGTTGGGAGAGCAAAGGGACAGAATTCCCTCCCATGCCCTGCTGCCCACGCTGCGTGGGATGCAGCATAAGATATGATTGTCTTTCTGGGATGGGAGAGTACATGCATGGGTCGTGTTGAAATTCTTATCCATCAACATCCCCAAGTGCTTCTCCTCAGGGCTGCACTCAGTCCAAGTCTGTACTTGTGCTTGGGATTGCACCAACCCAGATGTAGGTCCTTGCACTGGGACTTGTTGAACTTCATGAAGATTGCTCAGGGCCACCTCCCAAGCTTGTCAGGGTCCCTCTGGGTGGGGTCCCTTCCCTTTTTGGTTATATGTAGGTGTTCAATTGTGCTTCATTAAGTGGTAAGTTAACACAGCACTGTATTTCAAAGAACCCAGGAAGGACATATCAAAATTAACTGAAATAGAATTTAAAGTATTCTGTAGTGTTATTTGTAAAGCTACAGCCAAGCTTCTCAAGAGAGTATTATGCTCTCATGTATCAAGTAACCACATTTTTTGTGGCATCCAGGATATCTCTCAGAGGTAGCAGCTCTGTTTCACATCTTTCAATGTGTTATATTCTTTTGAAAATCTCATCCTTGCTGTGGGTGCTGATTGAGTCTGTGAATGTTGCCTGTCATATTAACATGTGAAATGTAATGTAATATATTAATATAAAGTGACCAAAATTTAATATACTCTGCTCTGACCTTCCTCAGGGTGTCATTCTGGATATGGAGCTAAATGGTGTGATCTGTGCTGCACTGGGACTGAAAACCTGTGAGAAGTCTATAAAGCCTGTGGTGTAATCCCAGGCTGCTAAGCATTCTTATTCCTTAACTTTGTGCAGGTCAAATATTTGTATTAATGTGGTAGACTGTTAAAGACATACCTTTACATATTTTGACGTATGCAAAGCGTGTGTCCCTGTAGTCCATCCGTGGGGATTACTCCTCTCACTTTCAAGGTCACACTGTGCAGTCAGAACTGTTGCGACATGTTCTGGCTGATGGCTGTATCTGGTAATTAATTTTTAATTACTTTAAATTTCTCTTTCTTTGTAGGTTGATGATTCCACTTGTGATGCTGAAATACTCTCCTTGCTCCTCAACGCCAAGCTGGTGGTGAAGTGCATGTCCACTGCCTTCTGCCCACACCTTATTGACCACCTCCTGGCTAACCAGGGACAGGGAGCCTGGGATGTGGAGGAAATTGCACAGCAGCTTAAGGAAGCAGGGTTCAGTGCAGAGGCCGGGTCCCTCCTGATGGCTCATCGAGGAACCCATCCTGCACTCAGGACTTTTAGTACTGCCCTCCAGGCTGTTCAGCATTGGATCTAAAAATGTTGGGTTTATGCATTTGTCTGCATTTTTGTTGGAGATCTTACACAAAAGGGAGAAATTGTTGCTCTAGTAAAGTAACAAAGTGAGTTACTACCTACTTTTTGTAGAAAACACAAAGCACACAGTAAATTCCCATATACTTGTAATTGTTTAAAAAACTATTGGTGCAGACTGTATCATTCTGTTGTATGATTAGTAAAGCATTGAATCTGATCATCCTTTCAGATCAAAGTTAAATGGTTACACTCAGTTACATATAAATGAAACATTAGTAAGGTGGTAGGCTATATACAATTTGTCTTAATTTCTGTAAGTAATTTACTCTTATCATAATGTAAAACTAATGTAAAAATATAATTATAAAGATATATATGGAGCAAAAAAAGTCACGAGTGATTTTTGAGAATTTCAAAACCTTAAAATTCAGTATTGTGCAATGTTATCACAGGTTTTGTTTGCAATAAATAAAATATTTTGCATTTAATGTACTATCTTCTTTCAACCTTTTAGACAGATAAATGTTTTCTTTCTTCAGCCCCTTTTCTGAAATTCCTGTCTCTCCTTAGTGATGTTTATTCGTGAGGACAAGCTAAAGTCTGAGGTATTTTTCTCCACCATTTGGAAAGCCCCATCTTAAATCCTGAACATCTGTTGATACTTCTTTGTGAATGTACTTTCAAAGTATTTACTTCTGTTTTTCTGAGTTCTGAAAAATTACATAAATGTGTATATTTAGAGAATCACAGAATACGCTGAGTTGGAAGAGACCCATGAGCATCATCAAGTCCAACTCCTGGCCCTGCACAGGACCATCCCCAAGAGTCACACCATGTTCCTGAGAGTTCTGTCCAAATGCTTCTTGACCTGTCTCGGGCTGCTGCTGTGACCACTTCCCTGGGGAGCCTCTTCCAGTGCCCAGTCACCCTCTGGGGGAAAAACCTTTTCCTAATGTTTTACCTAAACCTTCCCTGACACGGCTTCAGACTATTCCCTTGGTCTGTCACTGTCACCACAGAGCAGAGATCAGTGCCTGCCCCTCCTGTTCCCCTCACAAGGAAGCTGTACCTGCAGTGAGGTCTCCCCTCAGTCTCCTCCAGGCTGGACAGACCAAGGGACCTCAGTCACTCCTCACACAGATTCCCCTCCAGCTCTTCACCATCTTTGTGCCCTTCTTGGACACTCTGCAATAGTTTAATGTCTTTCTTACATTGTGGCACCCAAAACTCTCCTCAGCACTCGAGGTGAGGCTGCCCCAGTGCAGAGCAGAGTGGGACAATCCCCTCCCTTGCCTGGCTGGCAATGCTGGGCCTGATTCCCCCAGGACCCCTGGTTGCCAAGGCACTGCTGACTCAGATTCAACTTGCCATCAGCCAGGACCACCAGGTCCCTTTCTGTGGCACTGCTGTCCAGCTTCTCATTCCCCAGTCTGTCTGTCCATCCAGGGTTGCCAGGTGCAGAATCCATCCATTTTTCTTGTTGAACTTCAGGTGGTTGGTGATTGCCCATCCCTCTTGATTTGTCAAGGTCTCTGCCTTCAAGGGAGTCAGCAGCTCCTCCCAGTTTTGTATCATCTGTGAATTTCCTTCATCCAGGTCATTTATGAAGATGTTGAAGAGCGCAGGGGTGAGGATGGAGCCCTGTGGAACCCCACTAGTGACAAGTTCCCAGTCACCCCATTCACTGAAACCCTTTGTGCCCAACCCATGTGCCAGTTGCTCACCCATCCCATGATGTGTTTATCCAGCTGAATGCTGGGCATTTTGTCCAGAAGGATCCTGTAGAGATCTCTCCTGTAGGAGAGACAGTATCAAAAACTTCACTGAAATCCAAAAAGATTACAATGCTCATCCTATGATCAACTAGGTGGGTTACCCTGTCATAAAGGGATATTGGGTTGGATAAGCAGGACCTTACTCTCATGAAGCCATGAGAGGCTGGCTGTGAGCAGTGACTGCATTGTCTTTTAGGTGTTCTCAAATATCTCCCAGAATAAGTTCCATAACTTTACTAGGCACTGATTCCAAATGCCTTTCTGTCTTATTAAGACAGATCAATTTTTTTATTGTTTTCAGAGGTTTTTTAACAAGGGCGCTGTCTATTACACTGCATTACCCGAAAGGTTTGGTGTTTCATGTTTATAGACACTCTTAAAATTAGTCTGTAAATATTTTCCCTAATCTTGTGTTCTAATTTTGATGTAATAATGTAGAGAAACATTATATGTTACAAGTTCCAGGGGACATAATACACATTGGAAGCAATCTCTAGGGTAATTTAATGTAACCTCCTGCTTAGGGCAGGATGCCTGTGTGGCTGGAGTAGGTTTCTCCAGCCTACAGTCAGTTGGGTCTGGAAAACCTCCAAGGATGGCTGTGTTGGCTGTTCCCATGTTGAAAAGCTTTTTGTTTGTCCTCTTGGGATCTGCTTTGTTTTACCAGCTTTTACTGACTGTGAAAATGGCTCAGATGCCAGCCTTACTTCCCCCATTGCACAGGATTTGTAATGAGACTTTTAACAATGCTTTAATTTTTCAGATTGTTAACTTATCTTTTGTGTTTGCTAGTCCCAGCTGACCTTCAGTGTTTATGGAAGGTTATATCCTCCATGTATTAGCATGCATTCCAAATTCCAATTTCTGTCATTCAGCTGTGTTGCATTAATTGTGTTCTCTTATGTTAGCAGTCCCAAGAGCCCCAGACTAGTAAAGCAAGTATATTAGAATTGCAGAGGAAAGAAAATAAAAGTGGCAATCAGTAGATGTGGGCAAACAACATGTACACCTCCAGCAAGAAAACCTTGAGTTATTCTGTAGAAGATATTTCGGTACTTTACAGTGAAGCATTTTGGTCTGCAGGTTTTGTTCTCAGGGTGGTAAATCCAGTGCTAGACTTTCTGACCATTCTCATTCAGGATCATGAGAAGTTTGTGTTTAGTGTCACTCTAAAACTGAGCCGTAGATAAACCTCTAATGAGTGTTATTGATCTTCTGTCCATTTTCTGGTTTGCTGGCATTACAAATCCATGATAAACGCTTTCCTTGCAGCCTGGATTATTCCTGATTTATTCTGTATTCAAAACTTTCACCTGTAAGAAAAAGTGTTACTTTAGTATATATATCCAAAATGATCAGCCTATATTAGTATATGTTTCAAAGAAAATTTAAGAAAAAAAGAGAAGAGGCACATAACAAGGACCTGTATTCTAGTGTCAGACTTTTAGTATCTTCTGTGTTGTAGAATAATATTTAATACTCTGGGATTGAGCAGGATATATTAGCAGGTGCTATTGAGTTGGGTTTGGATTTTGGTTTTTGTTTTCTTTTGTTCTTTTTAAAGGTTAAGAAACTCACCTTGGTAGTACTTTTAGCCAGGTTATTGTTATACTGTTATTGTTATACTGAACAGTTCAGTTCTGTCAGTTTATTTGATTTGCAGTTGGGATTTGTTCCTAATACAACATAAGCGGATTTTTTTTTCTTTTTTACCCCAAGCAATTCCACATTCTGGAGATATTTCTGCTCCCAAAAGCAGATGAATAAAGAGTTGAGTTGTGTCTCCAAGAGCAGTGCTTCCTAGGGCAATTAATCCTCTTTTGTCTGAAAGACACTGATAGCATTTGGATCTTTAAGGAGCTTTTAGCTGCTTGGGAGACAGAGCGAAGCAGCAAAATATATCACCTTTCTTTTGAATAATTAGAACCAGAGATTAGGGAAGAAAGATCATAACTCAGAATTTCTTTTTCTGCTGGAAATACTAAGAATAGCCAGTATGACACTGCAGTATATGCAGAGTAGACACTTCTATTTATAAACAGACGTTGCAATTTGTTAACAAAATAAACAGAAGTGCTACCATTGTGCTATGGTAAATTCTACAAGAATCTTTCATTAAATTGTTTAAATTAAGCTGTTGATTAAGCGCCCTTAAGTTGAAATGCTGTTAAATCTTTAGACCTAAACCACTGATGACACGTGGGGCTAAGTTTGGCAAGGGTGTCCACTCTGAACCTTGTGACTCGGTGGGAGTTGATCACCCAGACAATGTGTTTCATTAAGACTTTCAACAGTTTTTCATCAAGCCATAGTTCTCAAAAACTTGTCTTCATTACCACCCCTCTATCTCTGAGGTCCTGCTGGAATGTTTTGATAAATTCCTATACCCTTAATGCAACAGCACTTTGATGCCATTAGAATTAGGCCCCTTTTGTAGACACCAAAAACAGTAAACCTGAATCTCTTTGGCAATTGCCTACACTTGAAAACAGCCAGCTCATTTTACTGAAGATGAGGCCCATGATAAAAGCAGAAGTATAAAAGTCCTCTGGAGGGTCAGAAATAGGCTCTTTCAGCTCGGCTAAAACATCTGCTGATGTTCTCTTCTCCAAAAGAGCTCAATGCCTTAAATTTTTGTGTTTGTCCTCAGCAATGCTCTATTGCACTGGGTGGAGATGGAGTATTGAGTTTGCAGAGTGAATGAGCATCCCATCGTAACTGAGGAAGGTTTCAGCAATAAAAGGACAGAGCCTCATCTTTCTATACTGGTTAGGAAAGCTGGAGTTTAACTACAACTTTCAGTAGATAATTATGACAGCTAAAACTTTGTAAAAAATAAATCCCTCTCCAAGCCTTTCTGTCTACCATGACATTCAGAAACGTGAAAATCTTATTTACTTTGATTTCTTCTTAGAGTGATAAATTTCATCTGTCATTTTTCTTCACTTGCTTTGAGATTGGCTAACAAAGGGGGTGGCTTGGTGCTCATGCTAGTGACTCTGCTGTTGAACAAAGCAGGGTATTTTGTCATGTTGATTGAACCTCCATGGGATACACTAAGCTGTGCAAACAGAAGATAAAGTCTGATGTTATGTCCAGCTCAATCATAACTGGATCTGACAACCATTTCTACCTAAAAATAGAGACTCTGCTTTCTGAAGCTGTCTGGAAGCAGATGGAGGAGAACCTGACAGCTTCCCTGTGTCACAGCCATGTCATTTCCATATCCCCGCTTCCTGGGACCACTTCTCAGCACCAGGTACATGACAGTTGGTGGAAATTTTTGGAGAATGTTGTGGGTTGACCCTGGTTGGATGGCAGGTGCCCACCAAAGCTTTTCTGTCACTGCTCTCCTCAGCTGTGCAGAGGAGAGAAAATATGAAAATGCTCTTGGGCCAAGGTAAGGGCAGGGAGACCCTGCATTGACCATCACAAGCAAAACAGACTCCACTTGGGGAAATCAGATTAATTTATTGCAAATCAGACCAGAACAGGGTAATGGGAAATAGAAACCAAACATTAAAACATCTTCCACCCACCTCTCCGGTCTTCCCATGCTGAGTTTCACTCCTGATTTTCCCTCCCTTCTCATCCCTGGTGGTGTGAGGGAATGAAGAAAGAGAAAATTCATCATAAATAAAATTTAATATAAAGAATGTGATTACCACTGAAATGGAATTGTCTGCTCAACGTGTCTCCTCTTGCTCTGACATCAGCATCTTCTGCCACACTGTGCTGGCACACTGAATGTCTCTGAATGTCCGTTTAGACTACCCTCCTAAGCTTCCCATGCTTTCAGGGCACAATAATGGGAAAACCAGCTCCACACAGAGCTCTTATTTGTAGTCAAATGGCCTTTGTAATCCAGGTACAAAAACATTCACAACAGCCTTTATCCTTGACAATCTTTTTCTGCCTAATGTGCATGTAAAATAATTATTCTAATGAGCAAAACAGATATATGCTGTTAAAAAAAAAAAAAAAAAAAAGTAATGTTTGAAAATAAATAAGCAGAAGGAGTTTGGTCCAAATGGGAGAACAATGAAGAACACAAGCTGTGAATGAAACAGGAGGGGTGATTTTAATTATCCTGATAGTACCATCTGCACTGGCTCTGGCTAGAGAGGAGCAAGGACACAAATGCAAATTTCAAGAGTATGTGTGTATCTGAATGTAAATTTCAGTAATATGTATGTGAATACATGCAGTATCCTATATGATCTTGAAAAGGAAATTAAGTGCAATTTAAGGTCCGGTCCTGGGATGTTTCTTTTGTGACCTTTTCCATTCAATTAGACACTTAATGACTATTTTGTCAAAGTAATGATTTAAGTGTTGCACTGGTGAGGTCACACCACAAATCCTGTCCAGTTCTGGGCCCCTCCAGAAAGATGTTGAGGTGCTGGAGTGTGTCCACAGAAGGACAATGTAGTGGTGACAAGTCTAGAGAGTGAGTCCTATGAGCAGTGGCTGAGGGATCTGGGGGTGTTTAGCCTGGAGGAAAGGAGGCTCAGGGGAGAAAACTACTTGAACTCCCTACAACTACCTGGGAGGAAGTGGTAGCCAGGTGGGCATTGGTCTTCCAATCAACAAGCAACAGGGCAAGAGGGCATGGACTCAAGCTGCAGCAGGGGAGGTTCAGGCTTCACATCAGGAAAAATCTCTTCACTGAAAGGGTGGTTAAGCTTTGGAATGGGCTGCCCAGAGAGATAGGGGAGTTACCACCCCTGGAAGTGTTCAAGAAATGACTGAATGTGGCACTTAGGGCTATGGTCTAGTTGCCCTGGTGATGATCAGTCAAAGGTTGGACTTGATGATTTTGGAGGTCTTTTCCAACCTAAATGATTCTGTGATTCTGTTATTTCTGAGCAAGACATTGCAGATAAAAGTAGAGTGAAAACAATCCTCAGTGATTTTGGACTTTGGAGCTATAAAATTACATACCTGTTCTGTAACAAAAATGTTCCTAAAATGTGATTTTTTAAGTCTTTGGCACTTTTTTAGACTGTTCAAAATTTCTGGACATAAGTGGATGAAAAATAGAAGTGATTGTGAGATACTGCTTTCCATACAAAGTCCAGTTTAAGATGGTTCGAGATTCAAGATATTTAAAGTTATAAGTTTTGGGTTATTGTTAACATTATAACCCTGTATAATCTATATCTCTTCAATGATTTGATAGGTCTCCATATAAACAAAACACCTAGGTAAATGTTTAAGTGCTCTGGTTGCTTTTTTATTGAGCATGATGATGGAGAAGCGCCTGGAATGACCATACCAAGCAGTTCAGTTTAATTGTGGGATTTCCTAGAACATCTACAACATTCAGGAGTCTGAGAGTCTTGGTCTGGAAAGGAATGACAGTATTGTATCTTGCTCATAGAAATGAGCAATGAGGAAAGGTAAATGAATGAATAGGACTACAAGCTACCATTTATAATTAGAGCTCTAGGTTTTTTAATTACTTGTTGATTCCTTCAGGTTATTTTGCTTTTAGATGGCAGTGTTAATTATGGTAGTATTCCCAGGACGCCCCAGACTGTGAAAGCTCTGCACCAACATGCAACAGAATGTTTACATTATGTGTTAGAAATGATGTGCTTAGAGAAACCAAACAGTGAAGGCATTGTGACAAAATGATCTTTGCACAGATTCTGCTCAGCATCTGCTTGGCTTTGCCAATGTGAGCCTTACCAGGTTGAAGATATATTTTTGGTTTTGTACACCAAATTGGATTTGTTTCTTTCACCACCTTTATCCAAGGATTCTTAGATTAGACTGAAGTTTGGTCTTATGTGCCAATTATCAGGGAAAAATATACTGACTAGGAAGGATATGCTGCCTCTGGTTAAATGTCAGTGCTCTGTTTATGCCCTGGATCTGGACAATCTGGCTCTCTATTTCTTTCAGAGGAAATGAAAGAATATCAGTGGCAGCTTTAAGAACATCTCTGTTAAGAAAAGAACAGGAAGTTATTTTGGAACTTTTTTCAGTGGTTTTCAGGAGGGTGTGAAAACCAGGATATTTCTTCAGATTTCACTATGTATCAAACAATATTTTAGGACCAAAAACAGAGGAAGAGACTTGGTTTTGACTCATAAGGTTAGTTTGCTGAAGTCTTAGTACAGCCATCAGTCTTCTGAAGCCGGAGGACTGTTTTTCTGAACATTCCATAATCATATTTATGTATAAAACTGTCACCATTGAAAAAATATAAGGTGAAGCAAATAACTTTTGCACTTAGCATTTTACTAGCTACAGCAGCATTTGAACACATTTATAACTAATTCCATGAAATACCGCTAAAATACTTTCCAGTTGCCTACATGAGACCTCTAAAAATAGTTCGTATTTTGATAACTTCTCTGTATTCTGCTTTAAATGTGGTGAATTATTACTGACTTTAAAAGCTGGGTTTTCCATCCTGTAAGCTGAAAAGTCAGAGAAATCAGGGAAGAGAGCACAGTGTTTATGCCAGTGTCTTAGTTTTAGCTTTATTGAAGAGCAGTGCCTTATACACAAAGCAAAGTGTGAGCAGCTTCAGCTCCATCTCTTAAATTTCAGCTCTGAAATGCAGGGAGCACCTTTGAAAGTGTTTCTTTGCTCTCTCAGGTTCTCAGTGATCTCAGTGTATCTAACAACCATTGGAAAAGCCTCAAGGTCTTCAGGACTATCAACAGTAGAGTAAAACAGGGAGCAGAATCGTCTCTCTGTGTTAAATTCCCTGCTATTGCTGTGACTGAAGGCACTGGCAATGTTCTGCATATTTAATTTTTTTTCACAGCATTTTGTGGCATTTGAGATTTTCAGCAAGGATTTAATGCTGTTCTATGCTGTTGAGAATTTCCACTGACAGCGCTGAGTAAATGTTCTTTCTGCTCTGATCTATTGTCCCATGAATGTAATATGTCCCAAGAGAAAACCAATTGGTACCAACAACTAAAATTAGCTGGGAAGATCTTTTTTCATTACCATATTACTTATTGCAGCTGCTAGTTTCAGCTTCTAGTTTTGATCACATTTCAAAAATTAAGGATTGTATCTGCAGGTGAACAGAAATTAGCAAGCTGGATTTTATTATCCCAAAACAGCTCTGTGCTCCGTCAGGTCAAATTTCAAACCTGCAAAGACTTAACCAGAGGAATATAGTAACTGTGGGGGAAAGAGTGGAATAATTCCTGGCATCCCTAGGATAAGCTTGAACAGCACAGCCTCTGGTGCTTACAGAGCTGCCACTGAAGGTTACTGAGAAGTGTCACACAGCCACGCATGGGAAGTGGTGGTTGGCAGCCAGCATCTCAAAGCCCTGCTTTACTGATGAGTTTGGCTTAACCCTAGACCTGAGAGCTCTCCCCTCGATTAAGAACTAGTATTTAGCACTACTCTGGGAAAGAGCTTTTTGGGGGTGTTTGATGTCACAGGTGTTAGGTTTCAGTGCTTGGAGCTGGCAGCCTTTCCACCTCCAAAGAGCTGTGGATCAGTTTGCATTGCTGCGTACATCTGTAACTTTGAGACATTGACCTTACAGGATGAAATTGCCCTTCCCCATTTGCAGTTTCTGGTTTGCAAATGAACTGTAAAAAGTGAACTCGGGGGCAGATGAAGGAGGGCTTTGTGTTTGCTTGTTCTCCTGCACTGTGCCAAGATTTTTCCTTATTGGCCTGGAGAATTTTAGCAGTTGTTATGACTGCTGTGGCCCCAGTGAGGTATAGTCACAGCTTCTGGCATTACCAAAAAAATTGGCAACCTGAAGTAGAGCAATGTCTGTGTATCAAAACTGTAACAGTAATTTTATTAACATTGTTTTTGGTAGTCACATTTTGAAACACCCTCTGAAGAGTAATTTAATTGTAGAGACCAGCAAAGAGGATATGTAACTTCAAGACTGACTGAACCAACTGAAATTTGAATTGTCTTCTCTCTTTCCAATGACTCTCCAGGATACTTTACCAATGAAATTTTTATATAAGACTACTAAAATTACATTACCAATGCAATTTTATAAATTGGATACTACTTAAGTATTCAGCTTCCTATTTGTAGACCTTATGAGTGAGAAGGTGGTTTTCCAGAGGTGTCCAGAAATTTTGCTGCTTTGCCAGCCTGTTCTTCTCTTTTAGAGCAGCCAGTAGGCTCAGTGAGATCATGGATGCTTCTTCCAGAGATTCACCAGAAGAAAGAAAATACCAAATGATCCTTTGGCTCATCTTTCCGTTGAACAAATGGAAGAAATTTGCTCTTTTTAGAGCTATTGCAGACACATAGAGCTATTTCCATTTGTGATGGAAAATCAAATTAATGAATGTAGCCTTACTTTCCTGTTAGAGTTTCTTGCAGACAAGCTTAGATTTTTCCTTTCTTTTAGATTTTTCAAATATTCAAGTAGCTATTTTTATACTAGTTTTATTCTCCAGATTACTTACACAACTTGTTACTTTTATGAACTTCTAGGATTTTTAATTAATGCTCATTTGGCTAAGAGGATTTTAAAGCCCAGTACACACCATTGTTTCACTCCTGGAATACTTAGCTAAAGCTCTTTTAATTTTTGATTTAAAAGTTTTAATTTTAATTTAATTAATGCTGAAAGTGCATTAGAACCTGTGTTATGTAAATCCATAGATATCCCTGTCTAACAGCAAAAATCTCTTTTACAGATGTTTAGAATAAAATGAGAGGATCTTCAGATCCCAGGGCTATGAAGATGCTTCTGTCCTAAAGTATGCTTGTGAGTAGTTCATGGCTCAGCCTGGGAGGGTACTGTGAAATAATCTATCTGCCAATAACCAGGTGATGTTACACAGATGTGTTAGGTCTCTACTTTGATTTAGCAATGATTTGTCTGGCCTGGAACTAACTCCATGTGGTGCTTCTTATTAACCTGTTGGAAGGAGCAGGGCTTGTCCAACCTTCTGTCTGTAGCCTGCCAGCAAAAAGACGGGTGAAAGCTCCTGCTCATAAAAGGGTGGGTGTAGTGTCAGCTGTTCCTGTGGCTAGGCTGAGTTTAACAAAACACTGGTGTGATGTCACCTTTCCACCTAGACCTGGTGATTCCTGCAGCTGCAGGCCTGAATGGTCCTGAGCAGGAATAGGTTGACTGACAAGAGATTTCTCCTCTGAAATTTTTCAGCTGGACCAGCCTTGGATTTATTGGACAGAGGATCGGCCCATGCCTTAGGTTTAGTTTTTTCTTTAGGACTACTAATGTGGCTTCTTAGCTAATGTCCTTCCAAGTTTTGCCCCACAATATTCTGATTAGGCAGCTTCTAGCTTGGCTGGTTTCCCAAGACGTTAACAGAAATGACATCCTGTGTCATCTTGTGCTCCGTTGTAAAATATTATAAAGTTCTTTAAACTATTATTAAGCCAAGATAACAATTTTTTTTTTTTCCCTTACCAATTCTTGTCTTATATGTACCCAATACAAAAGCTTATCCCTTACAGGAAATAAATTTATGTTTAATTTACTTCTTAAACAACCTTAATATTGAACATACAAGTCCACATTGTCATCCTGTCACATTTCTGCACTACAGAAATTCTGTCCCTTGTCCTGTGAGTTCCCTGGGATTTTTCACTGTTTCAGGTGTGTACATTTCCATTCCTGTTAAGCTGTCCTACCTTCCCACCCCATATTCATCATGTCTCTAGAAACCCTAGCCCAATTCATAAGTACCAAGTCTTGCGTTTTTGGTTGGTTGGTTGGTTGGTTGGTTGGTTGGTTGGTTGGTTGGTTGGGTTTTTTTTTTTCCTTTTCAAATTTTAATACCTGAAAAAAATTCTAGTTCAGGCTAAGTTTTGTCAAGTATCACTTTACCCTTGAGTATGATCTCTATCCTGACTGTAAGGTGCATCTGTCTTTTCTAATTGAACCTTTTCCTTATCCTCGACTTTGAGGTATTATTTTCTCTGACTTCAAATTCATGTTTTCATGGATGTTCTGGTATTTTATTTGACATAACAGTGCAAGATGTGTAGTTAAGGTAATGAAATCTGCTATCTAGAATGAAAAACATTGACAAAACAATGACCTTGGTGAGTCAGAAGGAAGTGGCATGCTATATCTACTACCACTCTGCTGCTGTGCTATTTTCAATGTTAACATCAGAACCCAAAGTCTGCTGCATTTAGCAAATAGCTAATTTGCCCTTAAAGTTTGTCAATTTAAAAATAGCACTCCCAGCCTCTTGTAAGCAAGCAATTGCAAATACATAGTACAAATAAATTCCCTGCAGATCCTTTTTCATCCCAGTCATTAACCAAAGAGAAACCAGGTCAAACATCTTCATCACTAAGAAAGTCAGCCCAGGGAAAACAGACAGGAGCTGGGCTCTGCACTGGTGGTGTTTACCTGCCACTCTGTTTCGAGCAGTGGTGTGACAATAATACAGGCCAAATTAGAAGCTGTGCTAGGTACATTCCATGTTTAATTACTCCTAGTATTTAACACATGATGTTGAAAAGCTTTGTTTTGTTTCATTTTCCTAAAACTGTAATGGAAAAAAATCCCTTTCTCAAATTAACTGCTTGCGTATTGGGGAATACCTCATAGTTGCCTCCTTCATTATTATGAAATTTATATTTTGAAAGGCTTTTTAAAACATTGTCTTTACTTTCAACAAATATAATTATTTGATTTTTCTTTCTTCACTTTTTTTTCACATTACTTTTAGAACACCTTCTTTGGTTTCCCCTTGAGTTGCCAAATTTTATTTGAAATACTGTACAATAGTTATGGTCTTGTCAATACTTTGCAGAATGGAACAGCTACTTTTCATGGCCTTCATGAAATACTTCTCTACCTTCATTAGAGAATTACTTTTGCTCTGTACTCATGCTCTCTACTCATTTTATTTGTGGTTTATTGTAGCCTCAGCTACGTTTCTGCAGTGGTTCTGCTGTGTAAACAGTCTCATTTTTATATTTACTACTTTAATTCTTATTTCTCAGGTGTACCCTTTTTTTGGGTTAAATTTCATGGCATTTCTTTGATAAGGGGCTGTAACCATGTCCTTGAGAATCTTTAAGGTGTTTTCAGCTTCAAAAAATTGTTTTTGCTTTCAACCACATCACTACAGAAAATTCTGAATATAATTCAAAACATGACAGATCTCCTGTTTCATCTCCCACCATTCCAGGCTAAAAGCAACTATTAGTAACTATGCTATGAAAATGTTGTTTTCTTATTATTGTCACTTGGTTGTGCAGGCAGTTAGCATTAACTTCGCCTAAACAATACAACCCTAATTTTCATATGTAAATATAAAATTCCAGAAGTTTTACTAAAGACAAGATGCATAAGCTAAACTTCTTCCCCCCAACGTGATAGCCCTGTGTATTGGGTTTGTGTGGCAAGTTGTTGGTGGCTGGGAGGGACCACAGGGGTGACTTCTGACCAGCAGAGCCAAAGTCACCCAGCTCCAAGATTCACCCTGCCAAGGCTGAGCCCATCAGCAGTGGTGGGAACACCTCTGGGATAACAGAGTTCAGGGAAAAGAAGTTATTGTGCAGAAGAAATTGTGGCCAGAGAAGAGAGGAGGGAGAATATATGAGTGGAGCAAGCCCACAGACCCAGGGTCAGTGCAGGAGGAGGGGCAGGAGGTGCTCCAGGTGCCAGAGCAGAGATTCCCCTGCAGCCCCTGGTGCAGCCCATGGTGAGGCAGCTGTGTCCCTGCAGCCCAGGGAGGTCCTTGGGAAGCAGAGATCCACCTGCAGCTCATGATGGACCCACATGAGAACAGGTAGATGTCTGAAAGAGGCTGTGACCCCATAGGAAGTCTGTGCTGGAGAAGGCTCCTGGCTGGAGCAGCTGGAAAGGCTCCTGGTTAAGCCAAAGTCAACTCACCTCACTCAGAGAAGTAAATTTCATTATTGTGGTATCATGTGCTTTAGAAAATCCATTTTTGTATTTATTCTCATGTTAATATACTGTCCTAGCTATAAAAGAATTGTTTAAAATTCTTTCCTCTTTTGGATATCAGGGTTTGATCTTCAATTCCCTAGTGACTGATGTATTTTTATTTCTTTTTGTGTAAAGGTAAGTACTTTTTTACTCTGGAATGTATCCTACCTTCCTCGAGTTCTTGCAGGAAGCCATTCATGATTTGGAGGTTATTTGGCATGTTCCTGACGTTTGTTCAGATACTTGATACTTATCTGTGTATCTGTTAACTGCATTGTTTTTAGCAGTTTCAGTTGTGCAGTCTGGGCAATACAGCACTGGCCTCACTGGTCTATTTCTCCTTAAAATCTATGTCTCTGTTGATTTCTTGGCATGAAGCTGTGTCAGGGGAGGTTTAGGTCAGACATCAGGAAAAGGTTCTTCACCCAGAGTGGCTGGGCACTGGAACAGCTCCTCAGGGAAGTGATCACAGGACCAAACCTGACAGAGCATCTTGGACAATGCTCTCAGGAACGTGGTGTGACTCGTGCAGAGCCAGGAGCTGGACTTCAGTGATCCTTGTTGGTCTCTCCAAACTCAGGATGTTCTATGACACTGATTCTTTCCGGATAAGCACAGTCATAAAAACCTTGTTTAGATTTTCTGCTGAGGCTATACCTGTTCTGAACACTTCTTTTACACCTTGATTGCGGAAAAGCCCTAGAGACATTGTTGTCAGTCTTTCTACTTCTATGAAGGAGTAGTTTCTATTTGGTTTTATGCCTTTAGCAACATTTTCCTCAATTTTTTCTGCTTACCATAATTTTTCTTTGAGTTCTTTTCTCCTTCTTTATTTGAACATGACTCAAAAGACCATCTTATTTCTAGCAGCTTCTCTAGCTTCGTACTTCATCCCTGTGGACAATCTAGTCTTAGTTCAGGAATGGCTGGTTATATTTTCAGCTGTTAGGATGATATAATTAAACCATTTCTGTCATAGCTCCAAATTTTGCATCTTTTGGATTTCATGTGTTATCTGAAAAGAACTTTTTTTTTTCTAATTTTATTTTTATGTGATGTCTCTTTTAAGAAACCGCTTCATTAAGGCTTTGGGGGAGAGGACATTGCATTTTTTTAACCCGCTGAGTAAGTGAATGTATGTATGAAAATAAAGTATGCTGCCTAATATAGCTGTGGTTTGGTTTTGTCTGGGTTTTATTTGTTTTTGTTTTGTTTCAATTCCATTTTCCTGTTTGAGTTTTGACATCCTCTATTCTATTCTGTATTTGAAGGTACACAGGCCTTATGACTTAATTTGTCATTTTTGCACTATGATTTCACCTTCAGTCTGCTTCTCCACTGAGTGGTAAATGCAGGGGGTGCCATCAGGGAGTGCTTTAGTGTTCTATGTAGTAACTTGCATATTGCCTCTCTCTTGCTGTCCTCTGGATTATGGCATGTCACTGTACCATAGCTGTTTTCCCTGGATTTGCTGTTAAGGTGCTGTTTAAGACAGCACATTGTTTCCTCCTGGTCAGAAAAGTCACCAGAAGGCGTTCTAACATCAAAACTCTTGTCACCAATGGTCTTGGTGACTGAATCCTCCACCTGTATAACCCTCCTTTCCTTGCTCTGTGAAGGGTAAGTGTGGGCAGGGCAGTATGTGCCCATTGTGTAGAGGAGCTGTCACCACAAATGGGCTTGGGGACATCATGGTCTTCTGAGATTTCTCTTTTGCATCATGAGTATTGTGAGCCTGCAATGAAATCACTCCATGGCATCTCCAGACAGCATTCCTCCTTTTGCTCATAAACCCTACAAATAGGAAGCTGCATAGACAAATGTAATTTTAATAAAAATGGTATTGATAACGTGTCCAAGAGAGTCAGTTGAGAGAGAGGAACCATTTAAAATCTTGGTTGGTTCAGTAAATCTTGAGCTGCACATCTCCCTCACTATAGAGGGACTTTAGGGTGCCAGTAGTCCTCAGACAGGCAAGGTGAACATGAGGAACATCAGTTCCACTGACGTGAATGTGAATTAAGTGCTCAGCTTGTTCAGGAGCTGAGCAAATCCCACCAGTTACAGCATTGGGACTCTAAATACCTTTGAAAATCAGATCCATCAGATTTGCAATGTGCTGTATGTAGATGAATGAGCTGTTATTTTAGGAAAGGCTGGTGCATGAGTTATACAAGTGGGAGACTTGATGTACAAATGATTTTTGGCATAAGAGAACTAGAACTATGTTAGGCAATCCAAGAGGTCCTGATTCCCACATCAATTTTTGAACTATTCTTTTCTTCTGTTGTTTTTTCTAAATACAGTGACCTATAATAGATTTTATTTCTGTTTCAGTGCCCTCTGGTGTTTGTATTTTCTTTTGTTTAGTTCTGATTTTTCTTCCTTTTTCTGGCATACTTATGCACTGAGATATCTTTCAGCTCAGTCCCTTTGTCCCCTGCACTGTTCTCTCTGACAGGTCCCATTTAGCAATTCCAGTCTGTCCTTCTCTCAAAAGTGTTTGCAATGTCCTTGGTTTGTGTTATTTATTTCTTTCTGTCTTCTTTTCATTTCTTCCTTATTTTTTTTTATAAACTCTAAAAATCTGGGCTTTATTATTCCTTGGACCACGCACCTGCAGTGGTTTCCATGGCAACATGATTCTGCAGCCCCCAGCTGTTTCATTCCTCGTTCTTATTAGCAGTTTGCTGGATGCTGGTAAAAATGCTGTGGGTTTGGAGAGGCAACCTTGCAGCTGAGAGCATGAGCATTTAATTACTTTGAAACTGCTTGTCTAGTTGTAAGTCCAGTCACTTTACTGGGGCTGAGAACACAAGTCAGCTATGAGTATTTCACAATCTCATCTCATTAGCTGTGCTTCCTTGTAATCTTTGCATACCTACCTTATGCTTAAGTTGATAGCTCATACTCAATCCAATTATTTCTTATGATCTAAGCGCGTTCAGATTGCTCTCATTTTTCCTACGTCTTTCAGGAAAACTGAAAAATAACTGCATTCCTGTAAATGAAATGTTTAAAAAGCTTACTGTAGACAAGCAGAAGCTTGGCTGTCAAAGCTCCTAAGTACTGTCACAAAATACCTCCATCATGTCCCTGAAAGTAGTCCTTATTACTTTGTGATGGGGTCTTGAGCAGAGATTATATTGAAGGAATATAATGATCTTTCCATCTGCAAATCTGTCTTAGTTTTATGCCCCTCATCACAGTGGAATTTGAATGTCTAATGAAGAGAAATGATCGGTGAGGATTCAAGGAGAAAATCAATCTTATTTTACTTAGGTCTTACCTAGCTTCTACTAATAAAAGTGTAGCGAATTAACACCTGTTGTATTATTGACAATAAGTGGTGCTATCTTAAGGAGATTGGCTTCATATTTTTTTATTATTCCCACAAAACAAAATGCAAAATAAATACTATGAAAAAATATAAATAACCTATTCTGGTTTTTTTCTAACTGAACTTAATAAAATTATATACATAAAATAATGGGTTAAACAAAGGCAAAGATACACAATTTGAAATACCAGTAACATGGAAGATATGTTTTAGCTAAAAGAGGAATACTTTTGACAGTCAAACAATAAGGAAAAAACCCCTCACACATTAAACCCCTGGTGTCAGAATTTGAAGAATCAAGTTATAAGAGAAAGCAACAGAGAGGAACTGTCTGTGAAAATAGGAATTTTAAAATGGCCAAGTAGAAGTTCTTTTGAAATCCAGATAGATGCTGGATAAAGCCAACCAGCTGAGTCACATTTTTATCTGGTTCATGAAATACAAATTTATTGAAATAAAAATATAATTGAAAGGTGTTATTTTGATAACTCTTTCAAACAAGTTTTCAACATAGTTTAAAGATGAATGTAATCTTTATTTCTAAATTACTTTACTGAAAGAATTATTTTGGCTGCTTTTATATCAACATTAAATTGTAAGAGTCACTCGAGTGTGATATCATCAATGATATAAACAATGCTATTGCATTTTGTTAGGATTTTTTTTTTCCTTTAGAATTTCTCTTATGCTTAGCTCCACATAGTTATTTGAAATAGACCAGAAATTCAGTGTCCTGATTTCAGATATATTTATGAATTTGTAGATTTTAAAATTTTTTCTTCTAAATTGTTAAATAGACCAATTTATTTTGCATTTTACATTAAGAAATTATAGTCTATGTACTCTAGAAAACAAAAACCAGCGGGAATCTGAAGGATAAATTACTTGCATTCTTAATGTGAAGGGAAGAATTAGTAAAATTGTTGGTATTTTCCAGTTTGCTTTTCTCTACGTGTTGGACTAAAGACATGATTTTGAATGAAGGATTGTTCCCATCCTCTTTTTTAGTTTTCACGAAGCAAATAGGAAAAAAGGCACTGCTCTGTTCTAGCTGCAGCCTGGGATATGCAGGTGAAGCTGGATTCTCCTCTCATGTGGCCTGGTGACCTGTAAAAAGATTCAGCATCTCAAGCACAGAATAACTGAGGGGTCTTATGAGTTTGGGGGTGTATTTCCCACCCCACAGACTGTTCTGTGGCTGTGTCCACAGTCGGAGAGAGACTTTAGAGATAAGTAGCAAGCAAGAAATGTAAACTTTAGCCTAGGTTTTGAATTAGTGTGCTTGAGCTACGTCAAGCTGAAATCACCAATGGAGTCAGATGAATTTAGAGCCAATCAGCTGTGACTGTAGCGATGTATGATATATAAGTCATGTGTTTCAAATAAACTTCCTTTTTTGCCGCTCTTCGAGTCAGAGTGATTTGCTGCCTCTTTCACTAGCTCGACAGCTGTAGCCATACCTCTTCAAGTGAATTCTTGTGTATGGATGTGTCCTGAACAAGTGTTAATGAAGATATCCTATGCACCTTTTAGTGCAGGGGAGGTAAAAAAAACCCTGAAAACTGTCTACAGAATATGGGCAATATAGGAGTTTTACAGTTCTTGGGTATGCAGCAGATATTTACTTGATTGGAAGACTTTATTCTGTATTTTGTATATGTACATATGTACACACTATATATCGTCGTGGTCCATGCATTGAAGAAAGGACTCTTGACGACAAATTCAGAAGGCTAAAATGATTTATTAAAATGACTCCATAATTCTAGTATTTTTCTATATCTGCTCAGCAGAGAGCATTCCATGCTCCTGCTGCTGCTTCGTCCAGGGAATGTGTCCGAATCGTTTACAATATCAGAAAGATAAAGTAATTTCAGCTTCAGTCTCCTCATAGGTAGGAGGAGGCCAACCAATTCCATGTCCTTGAAGAACAGACACAGATATTTTGTTTACAGAAAGCTTATACACAGTAAAAGACAGCAAAAGGATGTTCTCCCATGGGAAAATGATCAGAAGGCTTACACACAGAGAAACTTATAATATGTTCATAGCAACAACTATAGAATTGGTGATCAATGAGCACCAGTCACGTTTCTGTGGAGTGCTGAGACCTGCACTGCCTTCCATAAGCCTGCAGTGACCCTGGGGGGGACGTTCCTCTGCACAGCTGAGTGTCTTGGTAGGTTTAGTGTTTGTCCTGAACATATGGGTCAGGTTGATAGGATCATTGAATAGTTTGGGCTGGAAGAAGCTTTAGAAGGTCACCTAGTCCAAGCCTTCTGCCATAAGCAAGGACATTTTCAACTAGGTCAGGTCACTCAGAGCCCTGTCTAACTTGACCTTGAACACTTCCAGGGACGGGGCACCCATCTTCTCTCTGGACAACCTGTGCCAGTGTCTCACCCCCCTCATTGCAAAAACATATTCCTTTTATCTCAGCTATACCTACCCTCCTTCAGTTTAAAACCATTACCCCTTGTCCTGTCACTACAGACTCTTAAAATAAACTCTGTCCCCATCTTTCTTACCAGCCCCCTCTAAGTACTGCAGGGCTGCTGCAGTCAGGGCTGAGGACATGAGCACAACAAGGCCCAAAGCCCTGCAGCCAACAATGGGTGTCCAGGACCCCAGGAAGAGTGACCACAGGCTGGAGCAGAAAAAGACTGAATTTTAAGACTGGATCTTGTGTTTCCCAGGTCTGCATTGTTATTCTGTGAACTTCAGTTTGAGTGAAATTTCAGAGCTGTGTGCTGTTCTAAATAAATGGAGCTGTCTGCTTTTTGAGTCATTATTTAATCACTGAAATTAATTTTGTTTTCAGAAAGGTGCAATGTGTGATTTGGGGTAAAAAATACCTGCTTTCATTCACTAAAAATTCCTCTGCTTCAACATCTTATTTTTTTTAAGGATTGTACAGTAGAGTGGACACAAGATCTGGACAAGTAATTAATTAATTATCTAAAATTAATTCTAATTCTTGCTTTATAAAGGAGAAGTTCCACAAGTTTTAACGTATTTCTCGATTTCAGCCCCAATACACTCAGAACAATATAGCTGGAATGTACTGAAAACAATTTAGTTAATGATTCGGAACATTTTTCAGGCCAAAATGAACTTGCTAATTGTGGAAAGTGGTGATTTATGTATATATTCCTATGTGGAGTACAATGGTTTATCTATCTGTGCAAGTCCACACACTATGATAAACACAGGATTCAAAAGTTAAATACTTGCAAGAAAAATAAATGGTACCTGTATTGAATATCCCTTTTTGCAGCCACAAAATCCATAAACATTAGATTAGATTATGGAGGCAGGGAGGGTGGGAATGCCATTTAATTATTTTTTTCTTTTTCTTTTTTTCCTTGTCTGCCAGATTGGAAAGAGTCGCAGCAGACAGAGAAAATGAGTGTGGATTAACCATCCACAAACACTACCTTGACCCAGCTGCCCCCTGCAATTTCAGTGTGCTGTTTGCGACTGAACTGCCTCTTCCAGATAGCATAGAATAGAATTTTTGTGGCAAAAAAGTCACAGTTCAGCATTTGGCTTCTTACTGCTGAATTTTTCTTGTTGAATGAAGAAGGATCCTATCTATGTCACTTGCAGAATTCTGATCATCTAGTGGGAATGAGAGAAACAATAGTTTTAACCTGACAAGGTAGGCTCTGAAATAGTCATGCTGCTGCTTTATGTGAATGTACTTTTTTCTTAAATGTGTATAGTATAAAAAAATATCACAAGAAATATTTGGATTCTGACATGAGATGAGAACAGCTGTTGTTAGAGATGAGAGCAACTAAGAAAGGCCACTGCCATCTTCTGTGATATTTGTGACAATAATATCTGTGATATTATGATATTATGCAACCGTGTCATGTGCCTGCACTCTGAATTTGCTTGGGCTACAAAACTTTTCTGTTTTTCTTTTTTTGTTTTTGTTTTGGTTTTGGTTGTGGGTTTTTTTTTGTTTGTTTGTTTGTTTTTTATTATTATGGTGCTGTAAGTGGCCCCTGCTGTATGCACAGAGGATCACACTCACTTGCCAAGGGGAGAATGATGCTTTGTATCTGATGTGCACTCTTCACACAGTCAGGAGACATTGTGTGGCCAACGTGCTGATGGGTCTTGTCACAGGCAGACCAAGATACAAACAGCAAATCACTCTGAAACTAAAAAAGAAATCCCCAAGGACTTGCTGAGCACTATGGAATAGTTGCCGTATGCATGCTATGCGAGGAACAAAAGCAATTACAAGTTAACTGGTTTAATGTGAAATAGAAAGAAGATGCTGGGTTGCATGCTGAGAGGCTGCCAGCAATGCCTGCAGAGCTGGGAGTGAGGAGGAAGTGACTTCAGCTGACCATAGCTGTCTATTACCTTGAAATGACACTCCATCCTTTGTCTTCCTTCTGCCTGACACCTCAGCACAATGGGTAGTTTGGCTTTGTGCTTTCATTCTAAAGCATTTTCAAAAACTTCTAGTGGGGCTGCCAATATTAATGAAGAGGATTGCTGTGTAGTGAACATCCATGCTCATGGATGCTGTTCTGGCAGAAAAAAGAGATTTCAATGACTTAGCACTCTTTTAAACCTCTCCCCAGTCTTGGTTGAAAGAAAAGTTATTTGCATTCACAAAATCTTTTCAGACTTACTGGGACAAGTCTCCTGTCCCCATAGATAAAAGCACTGCATTGAGCAGGTGACACTCGATTCCAGACTTGGATGAGGATTAGATTTATAAAAGTATGTGCTGTCTTGACAGGATTGTGTTTAAAACCAAGATTTTAATATCTGAGACTAGTGCCTGCCTGTCCCCAAGCACAGGGCTATGCCTCATGCAGGGAGTAACCTGGCTCAGCTCTCTGAATACAGAGCTAGCAGCTATGTTTCTCATCAGACTGCTGTGGCTGTGATTTACATGAATTTGGACAGGTTGTTAGGGAAGTCAAGAACGGTCATGAGAAACGTGTTTGGTTTAACAAACTAGTTACAAGTGCTGATGCTTCTGGAAAGAAAGTTCCTTTATATTGTCCATGGAACACCTAGTGAGATCCAGGGTTACAGCTACCCTTGTGAAAGAGAAGATGAAATAAAAGATGATTTTATTACCTGAGAAGCAGCTTTACTTCAGTCTTACCTTTCCATAGTGGCATATAAACCTTCTGTGTGTCTTGGCACTAGCAACATATTAACAATGGATAGTTTTTGTTGTGGTGGTTTTTTTGAGATACCATCTGTGCAATGAAATGCAGATCTGCTGGAATGCTTACGTTGTGAAAAAGAGAGCTGGAAATGGAGTTGAACTTTACAAACAGTTGGGGTTAATCTACATATGGCAATTACTTTTGTTGTCAACAGTTTAGAATTACCAGTTGAGAAAGGTTTAAGAGAACTGGACCTCTTTTAAAATGCAAGCTACATGTAAATGAGCCTGTGCTGCCTCAAACTCCCCTTCAGTCCTACCACGTAAGACAGGCTTGCATGGACTTCTTAATAACTACCTTGGTGTGGCTGTGGCAGGAGGTCCCAGCAGAGCCTGAAGGTCCATTCCCCTGGTTTATGCACAAATTCATTGTGCTCCAAATCTGCTGGTGTCTGTACCACGACGACAGAGAGGGGATGTCAGTCCCGAGGATTCTTCCCGAGGAGATGTGCACTAATCACATCCCATTTATTTCTTATTAGTATTTACTAGTGACAGCAGCAAGTGTGCTTGTCTGATAAATACAGCCAGAAGGAGCTGTACAGTACAGCTCCTCAGTACAATCAGGGTGGGAAAGGGCCCATTAAAAGGATAAGACACAGTGACTTTATCTGTGACTCAAGACTTAAAATGGATTTAATAACCACTAAGCACACTGCTGTTTAGTAAAAGGTCAGCATGACTTTACCACGAACGAGATAGCAAATTTTGCACTGTTTATGTTTTGAATGCTCGATACATGCATAATAATAAAATCCCCCAGACATCTGACACCATTCCAAACTACTGTTGAGTCTGCCTCAGAACTAACCCTGATATTTTTGTAAAGAGGACCAGGCACAGACATATCTAAGTAATGATTCTCTTGAAAGAGTAAGAAGTGAAAGTCTATTCTCTATAAAGTGAACCCAGTGGTAAAGTATGCAGCAAGAACCTGATTTACTCTTGTATTCAACATTTGTCTTAAGTGCAGTGCAAATGAAATGAGGCAAGGGACCTTTGTAAGCTCAAGCTGCCATCTGCAGTAAGAAAAAGAATCTTATGCTGGAACTAATTACATGACTTTAGGGATCTTACAAAAGGAATATCCAGAGGATCCTCTTGGTGATCCATTCTTTCTCACAAATCAAAGTAGGTGAAGAAAAGAAAATCCTGGAGCTCAGCCAGTGGTTATGTGAATGATTTAGAACAAAAGGTCTTGTTTCTGAAAAATGGCAGTACCCTGGTCTGGTGCTTCAGCCAAAAATGGTTGTAAAATTGAAATTGTTCATCTTCCCTTGAGGGCACTAATTCTGTCAGCCAGCAACTATCTGGGACAGCCACAAGTGTCTTAGAACAGCAGCTTGAAAGGAGACTAAGTGGGTGTTAGACAAACTCAGTCTTCCATGAATAAGTTGAACAAAGAATCATTTGGCTGTAAGTTCTTGTTTCCAGGGCTAAGGTGTTTCATGCAATGAAGTCAAGCAAGGCAGCAGTGTTTTCCTCTACCTAGTTAGAATATATATTTAGTATGGTTATAATAAATATGAAATATATTTAGAACCTTTAATATTTCAAGTTTTTAATAACATGCTTTTTCACATAAAATGTCCAGTTTTTCACTAGATGAAGTATTCCTAGTTTTTCTGCCCTGGTGGTAAAGGTAAGCTAGATCCTTGGGTGCTGGATAAGGATAGTAGAGAGTAGGATAAGAAGGTAATTTTCATCTAACATTGCTGAGTCAGTGGATTAGTAATGTAAGTCTTCACAAATACAATAAAATTACTGAGAATTTAGAACTGATTCATGGCTGTCTTACAGTGAGGAGCTTAGGCAGATGAAAGGATGAAAGTTCTGCAAAAGAAGACTGTGAGGTGTTTTTATATTTGGGGATAAGACTCTCCTAAGTAGACCAAAGGGAGGACTGAAAATGTTTTATTTTTACAGGTAAGTGTAGAACTATCAATATGTCAAAAGCTTTACCTTAGTCATAGATTTTTTTTAACAGTAGATATAATTAACCACTTGAACAAATATTTTATTAAAAAGTAATTACTTTAACCTTTTACTATCTTTGTTGGTATTTTCTCTCAGATGACCAACCTTTAGTAAAACTCATAAAAATTTCTGCAGTAAATGCATGGAGTAACATCTTATCAGGTGAGCTGATCTCCAAAATTCTTTTCTTTAGAACTTAACTAATTTATCCTCATTTTAGACTCAGTGCCCTTCTGCATATAGATGTAGATTAAAGGCACGTAGATACCATTCTACCTTACCAGGTACTGTTACTCACTCGTAAAGTCAGTTAGAAGGTGTTAATCCTTCAGTATCTCTCCTATGTTTATTTATATGGACAGTTTTCAAGGCTACTTTTTGAATTATTTTGTCCACTTCCTATGGTTTTATCATCTGAAAAAAACCTCATTGTGCTTTCAGATTATATTACCTGTACTTGTGTGATTTATTTATGTAATTGTTTCCATTTAGAGATTTCACTGCTCACTAAAACTGGGATGTGTCATGGCAGTTTTATAACTGAGAGTGTTCAAGAATATGAGGTTTACTGAGACATGAGCTAAGATATTGAAAAAGATTATTATCACCATAATTTCAAGAAATGCATTGATTAATATTTAGTAGAAATAACCCTTTACTTTGATACTGCAGCAATCCTGTAGCATCAAATTAAAGCCATTTTGGCTGCCATGGAGCCCCCCGTGTAGGAGAGCTATTTAGAAAAGCTTTTACTGTCCCTTAAGGCTGAAACCTATTCTGTTCTTCATAGCTGTGATTCTGCAGTCACCCAGTAGGAGTGTCCTGGAAAAAAATCCTACCTGTAACAGGAGAGTGGTTGTAAGCATCGTGAGCCAACCCTGAGAAACTGGAAAGGGAGGAATATTGAAAATCCTGATGGCTCCTTCCATTTCCTGTACTTGAGGTCCAGGCACAGTGTGTAATGTGTGTCTTGTAAGTCACAAAAGTAATCATTGTTCCAGAGGTTAAGTAGGCAAGAGAAAGGAGAAGAAAGATGTAATTGCAAGGAGAGATGAAATAATTCACCTGCTCTGACACCTGACAGAGGAGGAATGCTGCCTTTCCCCTGCTCCTGAGGCAGGAGCAGAGGCAGGAGCCAGCAGCACTATCCTGGCATCTATCTGGGAGTGAGAAGGTATGACTGCTTTGCTTTGCTTTGCACGTCTGGTTTATAACATTGGTGTCTATTTCTGTTACAAAAGCTGTGTTGTAAACAGGAGAGAGCTGTAATAATTACAAACATGTCGGGTAAAACTTTTAAAACTCATCTAGTTTATGTGTGCATGTGTGCTCAGCAAGGCAGGAGCCTTGGAGGGAAGGGCACATGGGCAAGGCAGATAAAGATTATTTCAAAGAGAAATAATATTTTTTAAAAACTTTTTCTTGGTGACATTCAGTGTGTGAATCTTGTAGGTAATGTCATGCCTTCTAAAGGAATTAAAAGTGCTGCTGGGCTTCTGTGAGGGGAGGCCCAGCAGGCTGAACCCAAGCTGGCTGCAGTGTGAGCTGGCTGGCAGCACAGCATCAGACCCGTCTGCCTCAGCAGCAGAGCCTCCCACACATCCCCTGGGCCTGCCCTTGTGCCAGACATCAATGTTACAATGATTTACACTTGGGTAAATACCAAAGGGAGACCCTCTTTAAGGTAAAACTGAGTTGGGGTAATCCCTATTGTTATATCAGTAAACATTACCAGGAATAAGAGGTGAGTTTTATCTGAAGTGGTCAATTTTGTCCAATTTTGTCATTAAATATCTTTGCCTCTTGAATTATTTGGATCTACAGTTTGCTGCAGAGTTGCATTGTCATTTTCTCTCCTTTGCCTTTCCTAAGAATTTAAATGCCTGTTTGCAAAATTCAAAAGACACCATGTACAGATAATCGCCCACTTTTCTCTTTGTTTAAGTAGAAAATCCTAGAAATTAGAACTGGGAATTGTTGGCATGTCCTGTGTGCTGGCAGGAAAGGTGACCATCCGGAAAGCAACTTTGCAGCAAAGGACTTTGGAGTCTTCATGGATCCCAGACTGAACATGAGCCAACACCAAAGGCAGCAAACAGTCCCCTGGCTGACTCAGGAGTGCCCTGGTGGGATGAGGGAGGTGACCTTCCCCTGGAAGCAGCACTGACGTGGCGACACCCAAAGCACTGTGTCCCGTTCCAGGCTCTTCAGTACCAGGGAGATAAGGACACAGTGGAGAGGTGCACTGAAGGCTGTATCCATACCTGAAGAAACAGTCCAAAGAAGATGGAGCCAGATTGTTTTCAGTAGTGCCCACTGGCTGAACAGGAGCAAGAGACACAAACTGAAACATGGGACAGCCCACCTGAACACCAGGAAACATTTTCTCACAGAGGGTGACTGAGCACTGGCACTGACAAGACAGACCTAGCGGAACAGATAATGGATCTTGGTCTGTGTTTTAACATCTAACTAATTTTATGATGGATCTTTGTTACTTGTGGGAGCAATTTGTTCATTTCTGAGGTGAGGAATATCTTCATGGTACCTTCAAAATTAGTTTTATGCTTTTAAAAATCTTAGAAGCATTAAAGAACAATAAGAAAGAAAAACATGAGGATTCTGCTCTTGGAAGTTTATTCTGTGGCCAGAAGGAAATTGTATTATCTGTTTCATATGTGCTTAACCAAATCTGTATCAGCCTCCTGAAAATAAAGTAAAATGTCCCTTTTCTGATGAAAAGCGCTTTAGTAAAACCAGTTAGTGTGATTATTATAAGTTTATTTGGATTCAAGCAAAGTCTTTTCATGCTAAAGAAATTTTCTTTGGCAGTATTTAAAAAAGTGATAGAGGAGCTGGTGTTTAAAATTCAGTATCAGAGGAGGTGAGAGTTTGGAGGGAAAAGCAGTTGGTGTTTGCCTCCCCTTGGCTTGTCTAATGCTGTTTTGTTGTGTATAGTTAATAACAATAATATGGGCTCCCTGGTAAAATGACTATATTCAATGTTGTGGATCAATAATAAACACTACATATATATGTATCAAATGTGTGATAGCATATCTGTGTAGGCATTATTTAGACTCAAGTGAATTAAATTCAAGGTCTTGGTTCTAGTAAGTTGCTTGATAAACTGAAGCTGTTAAAAAGCATATTTTCAAATACTTTTAGAACTGTAGACGAGAAATACTGTAATATCTATGTATTTTTATTGTAATAATTTACATTTCATCTTTAAACTTTTGATTAGGACAGACTTGAAAAAATACTTATTTAATACTGTAGCAAATTAATTCCAATTTGCAGTTCATTTCAATTTATTTGCAAATGAGTATTCAATAACTTCTGTCAATAAGTAACCTGCAAATTTCTGAAAACACTGGTTTTAAGGACTCTACAGGCAGTAGTGAGCTTTTTTATTCTTAAATTGACATAATATTTAGAATCTTACTAAATATTTGATTTTCTCTCCATTAAAAAAAAAATAAAATAGTGTTCTCAAATTCTGTCTTCTTAGAAACTTGTCCATGCTACAGATATTAGGAAGATTAGCATATCATATTGATACCAATAGTCCAGGGATATAAAAAATTCAAAGGAGTTATAACTTACCTTTTTGCCTAAATTGAATTTTAGTCTTAAGCACAATGTCTTAATGCTGTTGTGTGTTTTTATTTTTGGAGCATTTGCTACCAGAACCTCTTGGAGAAGTTTTGCACTGTTCTAGAATGAAATGGGCTCCACCTTACCTGGGAACTGTAGCAAAGGTTGATCCTCAGAGCTTAGTCAGCTGGAGAAGAAAAGGTAGAAATCTTAAACTTCTAAAATTGTAATAAATTACTAAAATACAGGAATATTTACAGAAAAATGAGAAAGCATAAGACATGTTTTCTCAAAATATTAACTTACCAGGAATCTTAAACATTTCATGCTGAACATTCCGTGAGTAAAAATTTACATTGCAAATAATGGCATTGTTCTATGACAGCTTGTGCAAACTGAAGACTGCATTGTACTTGGTAATCTGGCATTAAAATAGTTCTTTATTATAGCTTATAGACACTTATCATTAAAGATATAACTCTGAAGGAGTGCCTGTGATAGTAGAATAGTGGCTATCCTCTTGTCTCATGTGTCCATTGCAATACTTTTTCTGGTTTTTTTTTTCCTTTGGAAAATATCAAAGAATAAAAGTAAACTCACTGATAATGTGGGGATATATTAAGAGATAATGGGCTGTGGAAGCTATTCCACAGGTTTACCTGTTTCAAAAGTAAATTTGATATGTTTATTTCTGACTTTAATTTTGAAAGGAAGCATACAAAATAAATAAAATGGGGAAGATGATTATTAAACAAGAAGTCTGCAACTACTGCAAAAGCACGCTCCAGAACAATGTTATTGAATGTCCCCAGATGGTTGAATCTGTTCTGCCACTTGTCTATACATAACTATTTCTCTGACTGAGGAGAAGGGTGGCTGTGATCTTGGGGCTGGCAACAATCTATGACTGCCAGTTCATGCACCTTCCCAAGTATGTGGTTGGTTTGGGTTTTTTAGGGGTGGTGGGATTGTTTTTTTTTTGTTTGGTTTGTTTTTTTTTTTTTAAATAATGTCAGTGTAGGGTAAAATGAATGACTTATTAGAGTCATTAGCCAAAGGAGTTTGATAATGAAAGCTTTTGGTGGTCTCAGAGTATATTTTTGTCTTCCTACACAAAAATGTGAAATGTGCAGGTTGTTTGACCTGAACCTACCTGAAGATGACAATATGAAGGAGACTGACACACTTAATTGTGTTCAGCAGACATGATGACAAATATGTACACTCCTGCAACTGCCAGACCGCATTGTGCATGAAAAAAATATAGATTCTGAAAACTATGAGCACCAAACAGTGAAAGCAAGCCCCATAGTTGTAGAGAGATGCTGCAGAGCCCCAGCAAGCTGTTCTTCCTCCTCTTTCCCAGACCAAGAGTCAACTTCCTGCAGTATGTCTCAGCTCTGGATGCTTGTTTCTCAGGGCTCTGGCTGTCACACCCTAGCTTCATTCAGGTGTTGCTGCTGCCTGGCTTTTATTGTGGTTTAAAGAGGACCCAGGTGCATTTTTGAAATGTGTATTTAAAAGAGCATATATTGGCATTGCAAAGTCCCAGAATGTGCAAAATTAGCTTTCTTCTGCTCTGCTCACTCTGGCACCTCTTCAGCTTCCCTCACAGAGTCCCTGAGGGAAGAAGTGCAACCTTGCCTCTTGCCCTGGAAGTTGTGGTATGTGTTTTCATTCAAGTAGAGGGGGGTGGTGGGAATTCCAGAGGGTTTTTATAATTTAGCAACCTTCTAATAACCTCTGGCTTGGGGAAATGCTGTGAAACTTGCATTTCTTGATAATAATGGCAGACAAATAACACGATATTTGATCTGTATTACTTCTGAGATTGTTATTTCTCCTATGAAATGCTATGATAATAGGAGTACTTTCTTCTTCTCATGGTTATCATCTTCCTACAGTAATTTTTGAGCAGCTATTGTCATTGCTTTTCTTTTTATTTAAAAAAAAATTGCTATCTTAGTTTCTATGTGATTGGGAAAGGTATGAGCTTCAGGGGCAAGCTATTTCCTTTGTCAGAGAGTTGTATGCACACAAATGCATGACATTCATCCTTGCTGTTGCCTTGAACAAAAAAAAAGATTTATAATGAAAAAATCTGCTGACAACAAAGTCAGAATGCTAGAGAGCAGTGATGGTTTAGCCTGTCCTTGGCTATAGACCTCCAGTTTGCCTCCAGCCCCAAACTGCCATAACCAAGTCGTAAGCACAACTTCAAAGGAGGTCACAAAGCCATTGGTAACACCAGCACAAAGTGTGGTTTTCAGTATGAACTCTTGTAGACATAGCTGAATATTTTTATATAGTTCAGACTTCTGTATTTATTCCATTTTCCTCGTGAATCTCAGCCTGACTGCTCCTCAATTCCAGCAGTGTCAGGGCAAAGTGAACCAAACCAAAAAATGTCTCTCAGCTCAGTGGAGGAAGGGCAAGGCTCCAAGTTTCCATGTGGCATGTTTTGAAATCATGGTGCCTCACTATGGCCATTTCAGGCTCACTGCCGTTTCTCTTAATCCCCTTCAAAGACCTAAATTTGCATCATAGTTATTTTATTTATATTATTATATATTTTGGGAAATCTCTTTTACTGTTTAACACTATGTACTGCCTACACTAGGCTGATGGAAGGGAATAGCTCTCTTCTTGCTGGGATGGAGGCACACTCAACATATCCATGTTGATTTCACTTTTTGTATTTGTGATGCTGTTTGAGCTGAAATAAAGATATCTGTTACTAAAGAAATCCTTTCAATAGTTAAAGAATCTGGCTTAAGCAGAGTACCATTCAAATTCCCATGACTTTAAGGAATTAAGCCCAGTTTGGTATTATTCCTCTATATAAGTTATAGTGAAATAGGAAAGCAGTTAAAAGTATGATGTCCTAGAATCATAGAATAGCTTAGTTTGGAAGGGACCTTAAACATGATTTAGTTCCAACTCCCCTGCCATGGACAGGGACAGCTGCCACTAGACCAGGTTTCTTAGAGCCCCATCCAGCATGGCCTTGATCACTTCAAGGGATGGGGCATCTGCAATTTATTTGGGCAACCTATTCTAGTCTCACCACCCTCACAGTAAAGACCTTCTTCCTAATAGCTAATCTAAACCTACTCTATTTCAGTTTGAAGCCATTCCCTCTTGCCCTGTAACTACAGGCTCTGGTAAAGAGCCTCTCTACCTTCTTTCTTGTAGGCTCCTTTCAGGTGCTGGAAGGTGGAACTAGGTCACTCTGAGGCCTTCTCTTCTCCAGGCTGAACAATCCTAATTCTCTCAGTGTTTCCTCATGCAGAGGTGCTCCATCCCTCAAATCATCTTGGTGGCCTCTGGACTTCTTCTGACAGGTCCATGTCCTTCCTGTGCTGGGAACCCCAGAGGTGGATGCAGAACTCCAGACTGGGTGTCATGGGAACAATATCCTCTAATTTAATGTTGCTTCTAGGACATAAACTGCTGTTTCTAGTCAGCATCTGCATTATTTCTATTAGTGTATGTAGATCTCCTTCTGGTCACAGACCTGTTGATGGAGGTTGAATCTATTACTGCAGTTATGCCAAGGGCCAGGTATGTTAGTATATATGAAATATGTTCTTCCCATCACAGAGAATATAAATCTTCTGCATATCCTGCATGTACAGCCTGATTTATTAGCTCTGAATGCTCACGTTCTCTCCTTTCAAAGACTCTTCTGTCAGTGAAGCAGGGGATCATCCCATAAACAATGTCATGTACTAGTATTTAAGAGGATTTAAAGTTTCTTTTCTGTGCAAGATTTGCTCCTTGCTGAGAAATAATCCACCAGACTGGCCCTTGCCATGAGGATTAATGTCTCCTTAAATATCAATATTAAAATGTAAAAAAATAATTCATGCCCATGTCATATGCATTGACCTTATTTTTCAACTGCTTAAGCAGTTGAAAATGAACTAAGCTTCCTAATCTAATTCCAGAGAATTTGCAGGATAAATACAGAATCATGTGTATTGAATACTGAACAACAGTCTCAAACTATCTGTCTATTTCTTGTTTTAAAGACTGATCTTAAAATCTACTTGGTTTTACTATAAATTAAAAGCTGTTTCCCCACATTTGCTTTACATATTCTCCTAATTAAGGTAAAATAAGATTCATTTTGGACCTGAAAAAAGCTATTTCTTTCCTGCAGTTTATAAATTGAATTAGCTCATTTCAGTCAACTGCACCTTCCAATTTAAAACTGTCAGCATAAATCATAATCACGAAAGATATCTCAATAAGCAGGCTCTGATAATCTAATTCCTAAGGAGACATTTCAGCAGACTTTGTTTCACTATACTTTTTCTCAAGGAATGATTGAATATTGGCTTCTACAAGTGAAACTTTACAAGTGGTAGTCCAAAACTCATTAGAAGAGTTTTTCTCTTTTCCCATGTATATTTGACCATCCTACAGGTACTTTGAAGTGAGCAGATCAAACTGTGTTCTTACTGTGCTCCATATATTGATTTCAATAGCTAAATGCTCAGACTAGTACAGCTCAGAGAGCTTCAGTTGTTGACACCATTGTTGAGTTGATCTTTATCTGGTATGAAACTAGGTCTTCATGAAATTAACTTCGTATTTTGATGAGAGGATTTGTGTGAGGAGCAGCAGAAGGAGCTGAGGGTATTCAGCCTGGAGAAAAAGAGACTCAGGGGAGACTTTACTGCTCTCTACAACTCCCTGAAAGGAGGGTGTGGTACGGTGGAGGTAGGGCTCTTCTCCCAAGTAGCAAGAGGCAGTACTAGAGGAAATGGCCCCAAATTGCGACAAAGGAGGTTTAGATTAGGTGTTAGCAAAAATTTCTTCACTGAAAGGGTTATAAAGCACTGGAATTTTCTGCCCAGAGAAGTAGTGGAGTCACCATCCCTGGAAGTGTTGGAAACATGTATGGATGTGGCATTGGAAGACATGGTTCACAGAATCACAGAATGAACTAGAATAGAAAAGACCTTTGAGATCATCAAGTCCAACCTATGACCTAACACCTCCTCATCAACTAAACCATGGCACTGAGTGCCACATCCAGTCTTTGTTTAAACACGTCCAGGAGATGGTGACTCCACCACCTCCCAGGGCAGATGATTCCAGTGCCCAATTTCTCTTTCAGTGAAGAATTTTTTCCTGATGTTTAACATGGTGGTGGTGCTGTGTTGATGGTTGGACTTGATGATCTCAGAGGTCTTTTCCAACCTTAAGATTTGTATCATTCTTTGATTTAACTCTCTTTAGGCTCTTCAGATTTTGTGTGTTCCATCTCAGACAGAAAGTCTACAAATCCCTGCAGTCCTCAGGGGCTAAAGCCATCTGTGACAAAAACAGTTTGAGTGCTCTGTTTTGGGTTTGTTGCTGTTCCAGGAAGACACTTCCATGCTTCAGTGTCTCACTTTATGTATTGTCCTGCTTCTTGGCAGATGAATTGAATGTAGTCCTCCATCCATTTTAGAAGATGGATGTTTAGAATCCACAACCTTGCAGTATTCAGTCCTCCTTGCCCTGTCTCTAAGCAGAAGCAGGTAAGAATAAAGACATGCTTATGGTCAGTTCCTTAGCCACCTCTCAGTTATAAAAGCATTATAATTTAGGCTGGAGGATGCCTTCAGGGGTCATCCTGTTCAACCCACTGCTCAAAGTAGAGCCATTCCCAAAGCTGGATCAGTTTATTTGGAGCCTTTTCCAGTTGAGATATGAATATTTCTAGAAACATTGATTCCATAACCTTTAGAGGAATCATATCCCAGCAGTCAGGCACTCATTGTGAAAAACATTGCCTTAAGTTTAGGCTCTGTGATAGAGGTGGCTTAAAATATATTTTGATCTCTGATTTAGGGTTATTCAGAAATTTCAGACTCCAGACTAGGAGGCGCTGTAGCCTAAGATTAGGAGTTTTAAATGTTGTGGGACACTAAATTTACTATGGCCTATTCTAATAACCATTTTGACTGCATTTGTCGAGGTCTGTTCCTTCAATTCCAGTTCACTAATTTCTCCCAGTTCCTTTTTTTTTTTCTAGTGTTCTCTGCTGAATTAAATCTCCTGATACCTTCTCCTCCAAAAAAAGGATGCAACAGAGGGGTGAGCAACAGAAACTCCCTGCTAAAGAAAGTGCTCAGGCTGCCCGTTGTTTTGGTGTGTGAGAGATCAGCTCCCAGATTTATAAACAAATGATGGGGTAAAAGGCAAAGAAGTGGATGGCTGAGTAGCAGTATAATACATGGACTTGAAAATTGAATTTATAAAAGCTGAAGGTGTGAGAATGCGAGGAGAAAGAAGAAATGAGCCAGGAGACAATGCTGGAAAGAAGATTAAATGGAGAAAAATAAGAGTGGTTTGTTCTCGTCATATGGAATATAAGATAGCTGTATACTTGTTTTCATAAGCAGATCGTTTCACTTCTTGTAGCATGTTGTACTGCAAATTGGAAGTGCTTCCAAATACAGTCAGGTAATTTTAAACATAAATACAAAGAGTGTAGCATTGACACTCTTTAAATATGTTACTTTGACATTGTGATTCTGCCAAATCTGAGAAATATAATCTTTATGTAGCATAGTGTATTATAATCCAAATAATTTGATTAAAATGGGTTATGTGGTTCACTCCTTCTGCTTCAGTGTTAAGAAAATTTGATACCAAAGGCATAAGATGATGCTATTTGATTTTCTTCCTGGCCAGTTTGTTTACAGCTTTTCACTGCAGCTGTAGCACTACACTTTGAGGTTCCTGTATGGAACATCCTTGAAGTTTGTACAGCCAAGCACCTCTGAGCAGCTCAGAGTAGAAATGAAGACAGACTTTGTTCAAGCTAATTTGGATTTAGCAGTCAGCCAGTAATGTCAAGACAGAAAAAAATATTGAAAATTGAGTTGCAAAATGAGGTGTATGATAATCCTGTAAAAATATACAGATGTTAAAACTTTCCATATTCTGACTTAAAAAGCCCTGGTTTTGATAAACTCAGTTTCCTGTTGTAACTCTCAGTCATAGCAAGGGAAAATAGAAACTAAAGTAAGTGAGAAAACTGGGAAGTAAAGAGAAATAGAGATAGATTTGGCTTTAAAATAGGAAAATTCCTATTTTAAAGGAAAGAGTAGGAAATGAGAAGACAATAGTGGTAGCATTTTCTAGATGAGATATCATAACATTGATTTTCTATATAAATAATTTAAAAAATGTACTACTGATCATTAATTGTTTTGTCACATGAAAGTTAAAAAGTGACAATATTAAAATAACTGTCTAATCTGTTGAGAAACTTCATATTTTTCAGTATGGGTTTGTTTTTAAATTCTTATATTTTTTAATTCTAGCAGACATTTAGTGAATTTATCATTGGGCACTAAGTGATTTCTTAGCCAAATGTTTGCTGACTATAAACAAGATTTAAAGAAATTGAATTTTTATTGTTTTTTTTATCAGTGCTTGAGACATTAGAACACCTCTTCATTTATCTTTGTTGTATAGTGTAAGAGCATGAATATATAAAATAGATATATAAAACAGAAGAACAGCTCTTCTGAAGAGGTCTTGTGTATTTTTATTATCTTTTTTATCATTTTAGACCTTTAATTTTTATCTTTTTCGACAAAAAATCTTCTGTATAAACTGAGACATTTAGACACCAGGCTTTCCTTTCTGTTTAGGATATGGGTTTTTTTTTCAGTCCAGAGCAATATATCTAGAGAGGAGAGATGGTGAAGAGACAGATCTGAAATTAGAATGTCTGTAGCACATAGAGCCACATTGTGTTCATTGATTTGTGCAGATTCCCAGAGTTATTTATAGTAAAATGTGTAAAGTGGCAGCTGGATGCTTAGTTAAAAATTTGTATCACTTTGAGGAAGATGATAGAGAAGCAGCTTCACTCCTGGCTGGTATTTTTTAAAGTCTTGGTTTTGCTTTTTGCTGCCAGATGAGTCAGCAGTGAATAAAGAGTCAAGTATTATTTCACTTACAAATAATGAAAATTAGATTAACTGGAACTAACAAAGACTTGAATTGTTGTGGCTCTGGGTTTTGCGTCTATGTTCAGACTGTCAGTAGTGTTGGTTCCATTGGCCATCTTTTTTAAAATTTCAGTATAATACTGACATATATATTCTTAGAAGATCTTAATTTAAATTATAAATATATTATATAGATATAATTATAAATTACTCCCTTTTCCCACTGCAAAATTTTTTTTCCAATCATTTCTATTTATAATTCTTAGCCATATTTTAATTTGCTATCCAAAAATACTGTTGTGTTTCTTAAGCAGAGCGGTATATCTTCTATTACTGTATGTACATAATTAAACAATATAGACAAAAAAAATCACCATCATTTTGTGTCAGTCTTCTTCTGTGACTTACTGCACCCTACGGGATTACTGTACATTGGTTTACTTGCAGTTGCCTACACTTTATCCACTCATAAGATTTGACTGAGCACTGCATAGAGACGCTAAAACATTTGGAGAAAAATTCCAGACATTATTAAACATTTCAATATGCAGGTTAATAAAAGGGCCTTTCTGCAGTCTGGGACGAGTTTCACGTGCAGCTTAAGGCTGTGTAATTCTCATCTTCTGCAAGAGTGCACACAGCACCGTGTTTGCACATCTATTTCCTTGTGGACTTCCATCACGGGGCTCTGCTCTCACAGTTTAAACAGCTTCCAAGTTACTGATGCCTGGGACGGGCTTTACATAAGCTTGCACATATTTTGTTTCTATGACAAATGGAATATGAATAAGGTTTCCCAGCTGTGTAAAACAGTCTCCATTTGTACACAAATGAGTGCATCGTGATGTCATCCTTAAAGCTCAAGGGGTCTGCAAGAGGATGGCAAAGTGTGTTTCACTTTGAGAATGTCAATGTTAGGTATTTCCTCGGTAGTAACTGGGCAAGCCTCACCTCCCATGAGTGCCTACAAGAACTGCTGTAGATGGATGACCCACTATTAACGATTTGAGCTGATGACCTTGACATAAAAGCCTTTACACCTGAAAATGAATCTCCAGGTTTAACTGGTTCTCGACACATCTGCTCTTTATTGCCTGGTCTTTTACACTGCTGAGAAAATGCTGGGGTCATTCACAAGTCATTAAGTCCTGGGCTGGTGATACAGTTCCTAGACATTTTTGCAGAGCTTTTACCTCCTTCAATAGTTGCAGACTTTGTCATACAGTCTGCACATCCACAAGTGGCAACAGGACAACTCCGTGTGCCCAGTGGCTGCTGGACCAGAGACCAATCCTGCAGGACCAGGTGTGGTGTGGCAAGCTTCCCCTTCAAATGCCAGCTCCTACCTTACTTTGCAGTTATGACCATTGCTTTCATACCTCGCTCATGGGTAGATGAGCTGTTCTACATTTATATGTGTTGCTTGTAGTTTTACAGCATTTCTGCTATGGTAATGTCCTGCCATCTTTATCAAATACAGCAAATTGCCTTTCTACCTCCATTAGTTCAGTGGCTCAGAAGAAAGTCTTCCTCTCCTCCATACCTTCACCAGTGGTATAAACAATTTAATTTCTTTGGATTGTCAGACTATTTGGGGAAAGTAACTTTCAAGGTAATGCTCAACTGATTAAAGATTAAGTACAATTTCACAGCTATTTCCTGAGATGAAGTAAACAGAAAGACAAAGTGCTCTTGAGATAAAGCAGGTGGGATGTGACAATCTGAAGGGAAGAATTCAGTTGTATCCTGTGGTTCAACATATAAAGCACATGGCTTGATGGTCCTGATTTCCCAAAGAGCCTTCTGTTATGTCTGATTCTGGGTTTGTTTACCTCTGTTAAGGACATCAAGCCTTTTCTGTGTCCCAAGGAAGAAACATGGTGGAATCCCATTATTTATCACATTTTCTCATGTGCATTCCTCTATAAACTGACACCTACAGCCAGGCTGATAAATGAAATGATAGAGGGGCTGCTTTCTGGCCTGAGGCCAACTGGCATGGCACAGATATATCCCTCTAGCTGGATTCTCTGACACCCCCAGAATAGGATGACTGCACAAAAATTGTCTGTTGGGGCTCAGCCAACCCCTGAGCTATATGCAGGCACTGGGGGGAAGCCTTTGCTGATATTGTGACACAGAGCTCACTAACTGTCAAAAAGTAAAGACAACTGCATGCCATTGCTTCAGCCTGTGCTCTCAGCCTTTTATTTCCTCAGAAAGATATGGCTAATTTGGATGATTGTTCCCGTTTCATCCCAAACACTTCCTTTTCATTTTAAGATGTTACATAATAAAAATTGTAATGATTCAGTCTTAGTTTAAGGATAAATACATTAAAAGAATATTTTTTCACCAGAATTTGTCTTTCTTCCTTGTATTTTATGAAAAAACATGCAATTCTTCCCCCAAGAAAAGCTTGAACCTGTTACCAGCCAGTCTGCAGAAATAATGAATTCCTAACATAGTGTGACAGTTATCTTTGCCAATTAGTTCACCTGAGCGAGTTCAGCTAACAGGTGCATTTAAGCTCAGTGAGACTGCCTTCATCACCCTCTCAGGGAAGAGGACAGCTATGTTGGTTTCTGAATTAGACATTAGAAAAAAACCAAAATATCTAGCTCTGTTGCCTAGCTGTCTCTGTGATTGAAAGCCAGTCCTGCAGAGGCTGGTGCAAAAAGAGTGCCTGTGACTGGGAGTTGTGTGTCTGTCTGAACAAAGAAATGGAAAGCAGTGAATCACTAATCAGCTCTTATGAATGTTTCTGATTTTAAATTACCTCTTGAGGAAAAAAGGAAAATTTTTCCCTAGATTATAATCAAACTAAAGAACAAACAAATCTCATTTCAAATGTTAAGGAATTTGTAGAATTTCTGTTGATTTTGCATACAGAGAAAGTTAATATGGGTGTGGTAAGGAAATATCAATCCTGTGTCTCTGCTTGCACATGGATTTGAGCGGACACCTATTAAGAGTAACTAGCTAGGCAGTGGTTTGTATGATATACCATGTAGAATATGTCACTTTTTTTTTCCAGTATGCCAGGCAGAATATAAATACAATGTAATACATGTCCATTGATATTTACAGCTGTAAAACATGACTAAAGGGTAAATAAAGAAAAAAATACCCTGTGGTTTTAATGTCATTTTCTACATGCCCACCCATCTTTGAGCTTAAATATTAATAAAGCCATTTTACATGAGTAAATTATTAAAGCCTTTCAGACCTAGTCAGAACAAAGACATGTCAGAGATAGATTTTGATTTGAAGCTTTGTCAGTTTTGAATGTAACACTCAGGTTTTGTTCTGTGTCATTAGTCAATTTTATCATAGCTTCTCTGTCAGAAAATTGAGCAGTGTTACTTATCTCCCATAAAAAAAGATTTTTCTACCATTCCTTGGCTGAGGCTTCTTTGAAAGAGAGATTAGTTTCCAGAAAGGGAAGCTATGCAATCCCAGTATCCAGTTAAACTGCATTAGCTCCCCATCAGATTTGCCTGGCTCCATAGCAGCAAAACAAGCACAACCAGGGGACAGCGTGAGCACACTGTCTGATCTTACTGATGAGCTCTTATCATCATCCCTAGTATGTTCTTGGATTTGCTTTAAAGCAGAAATATTCCAAATAATGGGTGTTCATGGTTTAGCAGTTTGCAGGGGTGAGGGGTGATTCCCAGTGCCAGTCTGTGTGTGCCCCCCTCATTTGGGTGGCAACAAATTCATGTCTGCCCTCTCATCCTCAGGGCTTAAGAATGGAAGCTTATTTTTTTATATCCTTGTGTACATACACCTTCTTACATCATGTCTACTATCTTCCTTCACTTTTAAAGAAAAATTGTATTTCATAAAAGCACTTAGAGGCATCAGGTGTACTTGCAGGAGACAGCAGAGCAGTGTAGTGACTCCACTGCAAAGCTGACATTCCAAATTTCTGCAAAAGAACTGTTAGGTGAAGACAAGCCCTTATGAGGTAAAAGTCAGGAACAATTTTCTTAGTGTAAAGAGGCTATTTATTTAGACAGTTACCAGGCATAAGATAATTTACTTTTTAATTGAGATGTTTTGATGAGAAGAGCCAATAAGCAGTGATAATCCATAAGTACTTCCTTTTGTAGGTAGCACAAGTCCTGCATTTCACTACTTAATAGTGATTTTTTTTTTATTTTGTTTTTGTTGTTGTTTTTAAACTTGAAAACTTGGTCAGTCCCTATTTTGATTATGCAGGAACATTTCTGTTGAGTTTCCATTTCTGGAATAATTAAGTAGAAATGCTATTTCCTGTGAACACAAATCTGATGCGCACACTTCTGCACACGATATCCTGAAAACATTTGTGAGCTGTGGGCTGGTTTTCTAACCCTCTGTCTTGCATTGCTGAATCTTGTACTCACTAAAAGAATCTGCTGAATGTCTTGTCTTGCTGTGCTAACTCACTGCTGTGTCATCCCAGGGTTACCTCTTGTCTGCAATACCTTGTTCCTGGTATTTCCCACAGCTCATGTTATTAACTCACAGAAGGAGCAGATTGAATTTAGTTTGAAGATTTTGAGCTGACAAGTCCTCAGGTGTCCAAGCCTTTTCTTTCTCTCTCTGTGTTTCCTGATACTGAAGGTGAAATCTAGGGCAAGGAAAATTCACTGCCAGGATGTAATATTTTCCCTTTTTCACTGTCTTCAAGTTTTGTGCCAGGAAGACTTTTCCTATTAAATGACACTTAGTGATTTAGGTAGAAAAGCTAAGGATGGTTCAGAAAAATATTAAACTATCCACATCCATTATAAGAATATTCTAAAAGTAGCATAGTCTAATCTGACTTAAGATATTTTATTGCAGGATTCACTCTCTCTGAGTTCTCTTTTTAGTTATTGAGGGCAAGATGATCTGATTTAGATTTTCAGCAGGAAAAGAATTTATAAAGTCATAAAAATTATGTGAAAGCTGTGGACAGATGAAAGAATAACTGCCGAAGGATCTTGTCTGCTGCAGAGGCTGCAGCATGCACTTCTTGATCATAGAATAATAGAAGATACTAAGGAACCCACAAGGATCATCAAAGTCTAACTTCTGACCATCACTTTAGCGTTTCTTAAACTCTTGCCAGGGCTGGTGCTGTGACCACTTCCCTGGGGAGCCTGTTCTAGAGCCCAACCCCTTTTCCTGATGTTTAACTTAAACCTCCCCTGACACAGCTTCAGGCCATTCCCTTGGTCCTGTCACTGTCACCACAGAGCAGAGATCAGTGCCTGCCCCTCCTGTTCCCCTCACAAGGAAGTTGTAACTGCAGTGAGGTCTCCCCTCAGTCTCCTCCAGGCTGGACAGACCAAGTGACCTCAGCCACTCCTCACACAGATTCCCCTCAGGGCCCTTCACCATCCTCACTGCCCTCCTTTGGACACTCTGCAATAGTTTAATGTCCTTCTTACATTGTGGCACCCAAAATGCCCCCAGCACTCGAGGTGAGGTTGCCCCAGTGCAGAGCAGAGTGGGACAATCTCCTCCCTTGCCCAGCTGGCCATGCTGTCCCTGATGCCCCCAGGACAGGGGTGGCCCTCCTGGCTGCCAGGGCACTGCTGGCTCGTGTTCAACTTGACATCAGCCAGGACCCCCAGGTCCCTTTCTCTGGGGCTGCTCTTCAGCAGAGGCAGTAGAGAATTCACATGTGAGGCAACCCTTTTAAGTACTCCCAATCTTTAGGAAAGATACAATCAGTTAGCAACAGGGATGAATCCAGATAAACCAGGTTTAATTGGCACCTGTGTGATCATGGAACTATGTGTTTTATTAAGAAAAGTCTGTGACTGAGATGAACCGAAAATGAAGTGTTGAAAATTAAATATCATGGTTTAAAAAGGTGCTTATTCAGTTCTACCAGCATGTTTGGAATAGAAAAATACATGATTTTATGAATATGACATTTCGTTTAACACAATTTTTCTCCCTGAGTTTTTCCTGTATTCCATCGACTATCCTGTGGAACCCAAATTACAGGTGGAGAGCTCTCTATGAGCCACATGGTCCTGACATGCTGTTATGATCAGTGCCTGACTGTCATAAAGTGGACATTAAGCCCATCTGTCTTGGAATGTAGAGATAAGGAATGGGAGCTTATGCTGAGGTGGTTTTTTCCTTAGAGTATAATTTCTCATATTGACCCTAAAAAAAAAATTAATCCCTTGGAAAACTCTTTCATTTGAGTATTTGTAAAGCTCTGTCTGAGGTAATTTCAGAAGTGTTCTCATTGATAATGTCTGAAAGGTTTATGAAAGGCTAGAAGGCTGAAACCAGACAAGTATAGTGGGCAAGTTTGAAGAAGTAGGAAAGGGAAAACGAAAGGGGGATTATAAACCTGACACTTATCTCCAATTTTCTCAGTAATTTTTGGATGGTAAGAGGCCTTTCTACAGAAATAAATTGTAGACATGATACATCTTAGCTTCAGAAAAGCTTTTGGCACTCTTTCACCCATCTTACTTACAAGAAAAGCTGTTGAGATGTTTTTGAGGAAAGTACTATAGCATGGGTGAAAAAGGGTTTGTACAAGTATACAGAGAGAGAAATTTCACGGTGCTTTTTTGGTGTTTTTTTTTTTAATGGAAATGTAAGACATCTAGATTTTGTATTTTTAAGTACTTCTATTAACCACTTAAATTATTATTGTTTCAGACTGCCTGAAACAGGGAGATAATGAAATTATTTGGAAGTACAGATTAAAATTCAACAGGTCTTAAGGGATTGAAGGTATGAAAATAAGACAAAGCTCTCCAAGACAACATAAGGTACTGTAAATTCATGGGAGCAACTAACTACAGATCTGGATCTGTAAAGCAATATAACTGCACTGTCTGTTACTCAAAAGCCTTTCCTAGGAATGGTTCTTTTCTGGGTAGGAATGGATTTCAGGAAAGATGAACAAGAGGTGGTTAAGGCAATATGATATGTACAGGAATGACTGAGGCTGTGAATGGGGATGCAGTTACTGCCCACAGTTACACAGTTTTGTTGTAAAGAAGGGGAGGTTACCTTTTCTACAGATTCAGGGTAGATAAGAAGTAATCTGTGTGAGTTGCAACAAGAAAAAAATCAGTTTACACATTTAGAAAAATATTTGAACCGTAACCATAATGTAATACTGCTAAATCTCCTGGGAACTTTGGCGATTTCCTGCCACTGAATAACTTTAACAAAAGAAAACATTTGAGAGTTGTCAGCTTAGATAAATGTTTCAGGTCCATTTTTGCACCATTTTAACTAAAGTCTGTGAATGTGGTGGATTGTGTTTTCTGTGGGAAGCATAACTTGAAGATTTGCTGAGCATGTGTGAATTGCTTGGCTTCATTACTGACTGAACATAACTTTCAGCAGTGGCCAATTTTCAGTCCTTATTTCCATAGAAAGGACTAGGTAGCAATAGCTGTGGGTATGTGCTTTTCTGAAAAATGTTTTATCCTTTTTTTTAATCTACTGTTTTTATGAGTAATGAAAAAAAATTAAAGAGTGGTTGTAAAATCCTGTGTGACAGTTCCTAATTAGAATATATTTCCTCGTTCAAGCCAATAATTTGCATTAGTTGAATAACAAACTGGGTTTAAAAAATGCTCATTTGTTGCTTACAAAGTAGCAGGTGGTTGACTTGTTACCAGGCTTTTTTAGCACTTTAAATTTTAGGATCATTGCTTATATCCTGCTATCTTCCCAAATACAGTATTTTTTATCAGCTTCTTGTAGGCTGGAAATAACCTATGGTTAAATATTATTTTCAGTGAGAGTGAATGTTTCTCTTAGTATTTTTTGACCTAAGAACATTTTTGCTGCTTCAGTAGCACAGGGAGTAAATAAAGTGAAATATGGAGAATACAGGATGAAAGAAATCCAGCTAAAAGTTTTTTTTAAAAATAAATGATATATGGCACGTATTTAGTGGGATAAGCAGAGATAAGCAAATGTGCTTTGACTATTAAAAAGTCAAATCACATTTCTTTAAGATATTTCACAAGTGCTCATTTGCTCGCTGGTAAATCCTTATTAGCCCTTCATACTGATCCTCAGCAGGCCTACAGACCTTGGTTCCAGTATAGGATTCTGCTCTTATCCATTGCATCCGAGATGATGAATAACAGCTATTTTTATTCCTATTTGAATTAAATATAGGTTACAAAAGGATGTTGGTGGGGGGGGTGTTTGTTTTATTTTGTGTGTGTATGTTAAAAAAAGAAAACTGGGATGTTTTTAGTATGTTTTTATTTTTCCTATGTGTCTGTAATGAAGAAAGATGTTGATCCACCTTGGATGAAGATTTGCAGTCCTGATTGTCTTCTATGCCTTTACATATTCTTAACATGTTGATAAATCTTTTCTAGATGGTGATCAGATGTTTTCTTGTCTATCTGTGAACAATACAGCTGCTCAGCACCTCATCACATGTAATGCAATTCATCATTATGTAAGGCAGACAACCTGAGTTTTATAATGAAATTGAATGTTTTGAAGCTTTAGAGCAGAAATTTATACTTTCTTTTTTATACTTATGCAGGAAAATTTATACTTTCATCTACTTCTATTTAATTTAATAATTTACATTAGATTTCTGTGCATTTTCGTTACTATTTCCTGTATATATTTTGGCTCCTTTCTAGAACCTGACATCTGTTAAGAGATTTTTTGAACTTCTGACATTTGTAAGGGAGAAAGCTCTCAAGCTTTATTCCATAGTTTCTTTCATATGTATTTTCATTGCCTTGCATTCATTCTATCATGCACCTTTAGGAATTGCTCTTTCCGTCCTCAGTGCCATTTTCTAAAAAAGGTTTAGCACTATTATTTACTATTACAATTACAATATTTACTATTAATGGAACAATAGTGAAGAAAGACAATATTTATAGGCCTGAAAGAGACCACTTCAAAAACAGTAGTAACAAAATTTACTGCACTGGAACTTTGTCAGAACAGCTGTCACGGGACTGAGGTTTCAGTGGACATAGTGAAAACAAGATTGAATCTGTTCCTGAAGTTCATATAAAGCTCCAGCTACTCTTGCAGACATTCTCCATCATTTTATGGGAATGGTGTTCTTCATCAAAGCAGAAACTCATTGAAACTGGCTTGGGTTCTCTTACTTATATCTGGAACCACAACCACATCCTCTCTTTAAGTTAAGAACCTTGTTGCCACAGATGGGAGACTTGTAAACTGTAAAAACAAGTAGTCAAAAATTAGAAAATGAACATATCTATTTTGCCCTTTCCCAGTTTCAATTCAGAAGCTGTGTGGGTATACACTGTGTTATAAGCTCTGCATAGTCTTTTTTCCCTAACAAAATACCTGCCTCACTCAGTGAAAAGAATAGAAATGTAAAGGGAAAGAACTGAGCTTGTACAGGTTAACACAAATCTTACATTTCTTTTTAGTCATCTGAGAACAAGAACAACTGTTTTTCATTAACATTAGTTTTAGCTATGTAAACAAGTATATAGTAGTCATAAGGAAAGGAGTGACTGTATACAGGAAGAAATCTGTGCAGAGAACACAATAATTTACCAGGGATTTATGATGGTTGCTGTAGACTTCTATGGGGCTTCCTGCGTTCTCCAAAGTGAAACATATTTTTGTTTCCTGTTTCTTTGCCCTGTTCCTAAAAAAGGGAACTGCATAGTGCACCTGGGACATAGAAGGTCTCCACCCTACTTATGTTTTATAGTTCTTTGCCTTTAGCTTGGACAGCTTTGGGGCTTGGGTTCTTTTTCTGTCTTATGTACAGTATAAAAGAATGAAGAAAAGTGCATGAAGAAGAAATTGGGGAGTTTGTGTGAATAATGACATAAATATTTATATATGTAATAAATACTCTGGTTTTGGGTTTGACACATCTCAAATGAATAAAATCAAACACAGTAAGCTACTGATGGAAGAAGAGGAACTGTTTAAAGTTTAGAATAGTATGAGATGTGCTTTTAGATGAGAGAAAATTCCACCCGATTTTTCACATATTTTCTACATATTGTGAGTAACAAGCCCATTAGGGAATGAACTGAGGCTCCAACTCTATTTATATTAGTAATCTGATGTTTTTAATAAAGATTTTTAGTTGCTTTTTAGATGGTCCAGTGTCATGACAACCAACTCTGAAACAGATTTCATAGAGAAAGAGTTTATGTCTCATTAATCTCTTGATAGTATATCCATCTTGGCACAATGGGAGTTTTGTTCAGTTTTTATAATAAATAATTTTTATGAAAGTATTTGGTTAGCCTTATCCCCTCTCTTTATTTTCTTGGGGGACTTTTTGTTGGTTTTTGTTTGTTTGTGCTTGTTTGTTGTTCATTTTTTTCTTTGTGTTCTTCTGTTTGTATTTCCCCTATGTATGGTTTGAGATATATAATCAGGTACAGAAGGGACAGCTATTAATTATTTAGAAAGAAATTAATTTGACATGAAATACCTTTGTTTAGAAAAGCATGATTGTGTTGCCTTGCATGCTGTGGGGTTTGGGCTTTGAAAATTTATTCCTTTGACAAGATTTAATTAAATTCAATTCTACATATAGTTGAATGTTTCACATTTTACAGAGTATGATTACTAGTGGCTGCGAGTTTTGTCATGTAATTGCCTTGTTGGTCTTATAAACAAGAGGCTATGACTTCCCATTATAAGCTGGAAGGAGGAGGAGGAGGAGGTAAAGATCTGATTATACGACAGAGAGGAAGATTTATGTCCTGAAAACATCATCTTAGTATCTAACGAACTTTGGAAAATAAGTGCAAGAAAACCTATTTTTTGGTGCAGCAAAGAAAGTCAACAGGATGCATCAACAGGGACATCACCAGCAGAGATGAAGGCATTATCCCACTCAGTGCTTGTCAGGCCACATCTGGAACACTATCTTCAATTTTAGTCTCCCCTATAAAAAAATTATGTGAACAGAATGCAAAGGGTCCAGAGAAGGGGTCCAGAGATGATCCAAAGACTGGGAAGCCTGACATATGAGGAAAGGCTGAGAGATCTGGGTGTGCTCACATCTGAAGAACAAAGATAAAGCATTGGCACCATGTTCCAGTATTTAAAAGGTGGCTACAAAGAATAAGGAGACTTCCTTAGGAGTCACATGGAAAAGATTGGGGGTGATGGGTACGAGTTAATTCTGGGGAGATTCTGATTGGACACAAGGAGAAATGTTTTCACAGTGAGAACAACCAGCCCTTGTAATAATCTCTCCAGGGAAGTGGTGGATTCCCCATATTGGACACCTTTAAGATTTAGCTGGACAGAGTGCTGGCACATCTTGTCTAGACCAAGATTTTACCATGCTGTTACCAAGAAAGGTTGGACCAGATTATTTTTGAGGACCCATTCCAACCTGGTATTCTGTGATGCTGTTAACAAAAAATTTGAATGAACATTCAATACCTTGTTTAATCAATACCTTGTTTAATGCTTTTATCTTTTTAAAAATGGAAATATACAGATAAAATTTTAATAATTTTTAATGAGTGTCAGCTGTTAAAAGTGTGCATCTTGAAATATCTGTGAATATTTACCCAGTGATATTTCTAAATGTCCACTCTACTTTGCTTAGGATCACACCAGAATATGGCTTCATAACAGGATTTCAACATTATTATTCCTATATTATGGTGTAGTAAAAGGTTACTGATTAAATTCAGGGCTAAGTGAATAATTTGTGATGAAGGTTAATGAATCTTTCCAACAGGGCAGCTTCAGCCACAACTTAACCTCTCCTAGACATTGTTCTCAAATGTCATTGTTGGGCATCTTTCACGTTTTACCTGGGTCATCCTCCCACCTGCTGCTGCTTCTCCCTGGACCTCCAGCACTGCTGTGGGCTGACATCTACATCCATCCTCCTCTGGAGTGATGACCACTACTCCCTGTTCCCTCACAGAACTGACCTCTGGCACAGCTGGCTGTGGGCTCAGTGTAGTACAGTCCCCTGAGAATTCTCACAGTCCAACTCCCAGTGCTTCCTCTACTTTCCCATCGATTAGGTTACTTTCCATTCCCCCACTCAAACTTCATCCGTAGCATATTCAATCTATGTTTGGGGGGGATTCACACTTTTCTTCAAGGACTCTATATGTACACCTCCTCTGCAGCCCAATTTCCTGCAATTTCCCTGACTCCTGCAGCTTCTTGCAGCCCCGCACAAAAACTGTTTTCTCCTAGCCAGGAAACTCAAAACTGGTTATACCAGAAAAAGAGAAATAACATTTTTGATGTCTTCTCATCTCACTGTGGCAGGTGAGATGGAGGAGATGGTGATTAATTGGAGCTGCTTTAGTCCCTACTCACATTCTCGTCCCAGTGTCTGTTGTCTTTAGTTAAATGATGGGAGCTTCCTATGGGAGTCACAGTAGAAAGTCACAAGTAGAAAACTTCCAGTGAACAGAGTGATCCAGTGAGAGAGATTTGAAATAGAAAAGAGCATAGATGAATGTTGGATGGAATATTCTTGGGGTTTCTTACAATTTGGAGAGGAATCACGTCCCAATTCAAGACCTTAGACATCTTTTCATAAGAGATGAAAGGCCTGATGTCATAGCTTAGGACAATCAGAAGGAGTGTCTGAGCTACACAGAGCCCAGACTGGAGAATAATTTTTTAGGCATGCTACATTCACTTTCCTATGTTTTGAAAAATAAGAAGTCTAGAGTTTGACATGAAAATTTGAAATAATTATCTGTGTAATGAGCATATAAGGCTGAACAAAGTAACATGATGTTTATAAGCCTGCAGTATAAACAGAAAGTCTATGACAAAATGAAAGCATCCCAGCAAAGTAAACTCTAGAAAGACTTTTTTTAAAAATTCCATTAATGATTAAGCAAATTCAAACTTTCTGGTTAGTGGAAGAATTCCAAATTAAAGATAATTCCAATTTTAAAAATGTCTTCAATATTTATTGGCATGAAACATTACTTGCTTTGTTAAGTTATATGCATATAATATAAGTGTTTCTCATCTGATATTTGTTCATATCAAACTACATCTTATTAAGTGTATCTACAGAGATTACAGAAATATCAAGAATATTTTTTGTGGATGTCACAGTCTAACATTCCACTTCACATTTCTAAATCCCAAAAGCGCTTGAGAAAATAATAGCGGTTATTTTTCTTCTCTTTATACCTTCAGAAAATAAACTTCAGTGAATCCTACAAAGATTTCACAAACTGTCAAAGCAAAGCTGAGAATTTCCCCTTCAGTGATCTATACCTTGACCACGGTTTCTTGTTTTCAAAGGCATGTAGACTGGACAAATAGGATGAAATCTTATATTCCTTGCAAAGTCAATATCTGTACTGAAACAACTAAGGCAGAGGTAGAAGGAGAAATGGAGGCTTGGAGTTGAAAAGAAATTGTAGGATAGAAGCTAATAATTTTAATTTGAAGTTCTTTTCTTGTTTAAAGGTTAAAAGCTGTAAAGTGTTAACAGCTAGTTGTCAAAAAGAAAACTTTCTGACTACTCTGTATATTTTGAGAGGTGAATTCATGCTCATGCAGACACCAAACCATAACTCCTCTGCTCAACATCAACTTATAGAAATTAATCAGGATATAATGAAAGAAATAACAATGACATTATACTTAATCTATAGCTGAAGTGAAGGTGATCTTTCCTGTTAGCATGATTGTTGTTTTGAAGGACAATTTGCTACATCTGAGGAAATGTCCAAATCCATTAGTTCTTAGAAAAAATAGGCTTCTCAAAGATGCATCAGTTTTTCTAACACTGTCCGAACTGAAAGGGTAGTAAAGATATTTTTGAATTACCTTAAGCTTTATATCTTACGTTGTCCATATTCAAAAACAAGAACTATATATATAAGATTGTATTTTAAGAAGTTGTAGTTATTCATGAATTTGAGTATTTGAAGAAAATTTACTATTGCTTGACACTGAGAAACAAGAATCTTGATTTGTCAAAACTATGACTAATTTTAGTAAGAACATGGATCTTTCAAGTTGATACCAGTGCAGCCAGAAGGAAAGCAAAGAATTGTAATACCTTTTCAGACTAAAAAATAATGTTGGAGTGACTACTTTCCTTTGGCAAATGTGAGAGTTACAAATCTCTGCCTTAAAATATACAATACCTTCTACCTCTGTTTTTCACCCAACATTTCTGATATTGCTCATACCTAATTATAACATATATTTCCCTTTATCAGTGGTGCATAATTTATTTTGTCATGCTTATAAATGTGCTATTCAGGCATGCTTATTGAAATACATACAAAACATCCTCCTATAAAAATATTTATTGATATAAATATATAGAGATTTCAGGCAAAAATAGTTGTAGCTTTCTAAATAGCATTTTCATTTTTGGTAGTAGACTTCAGAAACAAAAAGAGCCTTTTATTCCTTAAATTTAAGTTATAAAAAATACATGAAAATAAAATAAATTTCTACAGATTTCTGCCCTATGTGCATTTATAGATGCAAATTTGATGACAATAGTGACAAACAATATATTTTTAACATTTTTTCTTGATTTTCTTGGAGGCATCTCACACCAAAAACAGAGTAGGAAGACCATAATCTTATTAACAAAAGAAGTAATGGTTAGATATCAAACCAAGGGCATCATTATAAGATTTAGCACTGGATAAGGTATTGCTAAGGAAATTGATGCTAAATATTAATTAGAGCTCTATTTTATGTCCTTTATTTTGTTATAAATATCAAAGCTGTATCTATACCATTAAGCTGGACAAGCCCAGGACACTGTCCCAGCATTAGCATGGGATTATTCATAGTCTTTAAGCGTTAGTACATTCCTTGGCACTTTTTTTTTTTTGTTTTGCTGCTTAGCACTAGCCCAGATAATGCTAGTTTTTGACTTATTAAAAGTCATGGACCTCTAAGATAGAATAGATGAAACCACCTTATTTTAGGAAGAACAGGGTTGATCTGTATGGAATGAAGTAAACTGCACTGCTTGGTCTCAGGGTGAGCGGACAGACCTCTACACATTTTATTTCCTAGTATAGTTCCAGCTGAGGTCACTGCTCAGACCTCCAGGCAGGCACCAGCTCTTCCCCACACGGGAGGGAGAATCACCAAATCACCAAATCACCAAATGACCAAATCACCATCAGGATGGTTGACATTGGACGACGCCTCTGGACACCCTCTCACTCAACCTCCCTGCTCAAGCAGGGCCACCTAGAGCCACTAGCTCAGGACCATGTCCAGATGGCTCTAGAATATCTACAAGGAGGGAGAGCTCACCACGTCCCTGGGCAGCCTGTGGCAGTGTCCCATCACCCTCACAGAGCAAAGACCTCTCTGATGTTTAGACAGAACCTCCTGTATTCCACTTTGTACCTATTGCCTCTGGTCTTGTCTCTGGGCACACTGGAAAGAGCCTGGCTCTGCCTTCTTTGCATCCCCCTCCAAGTATTTGCATACATTGATGAGAACTCCCCTGGGCCTTCTTCAGGCTGAACAAACAGCCCAAGCTCTCTCAGCCTTTCTTCACAGGGGAGATGCTCCAGTTCAATGACTTTAGCAGTCCTTCACTGGACTCCCTCCAGTGTGTCCATTTCTCACCTGTACTGGGGAGCCCATAATTGAACACAGTACTCCAGGTCTGACATCATCAGTGCTGAGTAGAGGGAAGACTGTTCTTTCTCACTGTGAGCTCCAAACTCTACATAAGCGCTCTCACAAAATCCTAATTTTATAATCTTAAAATGTATTTATTTGCCCCTCTGTTGTGAAGGAGTGTATGGTACATTTTGAAATTAATCTAATTCAGGATTCAGCCAAAAGATAGAATGTTGGTATTTTCTGTGAGACAGTCTGCTGGTTCTGGGCTCTACCACTGTCACAACTGTTTCATTGGTGCAACGCTGACATCTCACTCAGACACTGCTGGGGATAACTTTTAGGTTGCTTTCTCTCTGCACTGTGATCCACAGCCAGATGGAACACTTTGGTTTCCTGAACAACGGATAGGAGGAAAATTTACTTTTCAGACTGGGTTCCATGATAAGTGGCAGACTGAGCAGGCAGCCTGCTGAGGATGAAGATGACTCCCAAGTCTTAACTCCATTTTGCATTGAAATGGTTTTGTAATTTCTAATTTCCAGCTTCTTTCTAGTCATGAAGTGCTGCCTGCTGTCCTCTTTTTCAAAATATTTCAGAGAATTAACCTGTGCTAAAAAAAGCAATTAAGAATATGTATTTTTGGGAGTGGCAATGATATTGCATAGCTTGGTTTTCATGCATGCAAGCAGATGGAAGACTTTCCTGGCCTTGCTGAAGGAGCAGGAGCAGTGTGAGTGACATGACAAGCAGGGATGTTGTCCATGTTGGTACAGGCAGTCTCCTGCTGGACCCTGAGGCAGCATGTTTAATTCAGTCCTGGCTCTGCACTGTCTTCATGGGAGCCATCTCAAAATTACGTGTCTGTCTAAACTTGTCCAGATGGAACGGCTCTGTGCCGAGGAAAAAAATCACCTCTGGAGAGCAATCATGTCTCCAGTGACAAGGAAACATGGATGACTAGTTTAGTTTAGACCTTAATTAACAATCTTGCCAGGTTCTGTTTCCCACTGGGAAAAGCACCAGATAAGTTTACAGTCCAGTTTAGTCCAACACAGCACATATTTAAAGTGATTTTTATTCAGACTCTTAAGCACATGCGTGAGTCACACAATATAATGAATTCTATAAAAGTATTTGAAGCTAAGCAAATGTTTAAAGATGCTTTTGAAGAGAAGCTCAGGCAGGAACCATATGAGATTCAGCTCACTGCTTTCCTAGCCTTGTATAAAAAAATGGGTTGAATACACATAACATTTTGCCAGGGGTCTTGATATATTTCATCTATCATTACACAGTGCACTTGGTTTCAGGTTTTCAAGGACAAATTTTATTTTTTATTTTCTTTTTTTTATGCTTGTTTTTTTTTTTTTGCATGCAATTTAATCAATAACATCTGTTAACTACCTATTCAAATTCCTCTTCATATATGTGTTCAGACTTTAACAGTGTGCTGCTTCATGTTCTTTTTTTAACATGAATTAACTTTAAAAAGGTTCAAATCAGGAATTCTTGGTTTTTTGATTGTTTTTTCGACTGTTTTTTCATTCACCTATAGTTTATCTGAAAATGCATTCATCTTGAAATTAGATGCTGACATTGAATAAGGTAACCTTGTTCCTCCTAATTCTACCCTTTCTTCACATTGGATGTTGCCAGGAATTATTTTACATGTAGTTATATATAGTTATATATATTTATATACTACTATCCTCACAACCCATCTTCTTCCTTGCTACTCAAGTGAATCAATTTACTAATATATTTCTATAAAGGACAATTCAGAATTACTTAGCTCAAGACTCTGCTCATGAGCCAAACTTACTTAATGAATCAATAATTTAGTTTTCTTTTTATTATAACAATTTGATCTATTTTTGAGTAAGAGAGATTAAAGAAAAAAAAAAGGTTTTTGTCTGCCAGGAATATTTTTGCTATCAGTATAGAAGCCTAATCAAAACTAACAAAGTTCTATACTTACTTGGCTTAGATCTGAGCCAAAGAAATGCTTTCGTGATTCCTCATCTTAGTCTCCCCTACATAGAACGTGTCAAAATTTCCAGAAGATATGCTATGAGTTGTTGATAATTTTGAACAAAAATGTTTGCTCACAATTACCAAAGTGTCGAATTTTATTAGTTTGAAACAGACCTCTTAAATTAGAGCAACAGATAAAAAACTGTGGAAAACAATTTTGTTTTGTTTTTTTAAAGAAAATGCACGCATCACTTGAAGTGTGTAAAACTTCAACACTTGGAAACCCTTCGTTTTCACAATTTACAAAAAATGTAAATTTCACAATTTACAAAAATCACAATTACCTAAATGCAAAGATGATGTTATCACAGTAAGTAATTTCATTTTCCAGTTGTTTTACAGGCAACAGTGGTGTGGTACCCTGAAATAAAATAGGATGGTGGTAGTGGTAAGGATTGCTAATCTGTGCCTGTGGTAAATGCAGCAAGCTTAGCCTATGAAGGAGACAAGGCTCCATCCTCTGGCAGATGTTCCCTTAAAGCAAGTTATTGCAGGCAGTGGGAAGTGAAGCAGAATTTGCCTCTAATTTACCTTTCTCTGGCATCAGTTTGGCCCATATGTAGATGCATACAGAAAAAGCATCCTTATAAGGATAGAGTACTCATTAATTTGAAAGTAGCTCTCAAAATGAACTTTTACTTTTGCATCTTTAGTAGGCTATAGGTAAGCCAGGAATGGAAATGGTAAATGTAAAAAATAGTTTCTTAAAGAGGAGAAGACTGGGTTGTGCCCTGTTTTGCATTATCATACACAAGATGAGGGAATGAGAAAATAAGCTTTGATGAGAGGAAAGTAAGAAAAAAGTACATCTTGTTGTTTACAAGCACATAAAGAGTGTGGTCTCCTTTCCACTGGAGAAAGGGTAAAGGACAACACAGTAATCAATGTAATCAATCTGCCATGATTAAGAAAAAGTTTATTTTGAACTGAGAAAGAGCATGCAGGGAGAAGGAGAGGAAAAAGATAATTAAGATATGAAGATGGAAACCAGAGTTTTTACAGTTTTATAATTTTGTTACTTTGTCAAATCACAACAGCTCACTTCCAGAACAGGCTGGTCTGCACCTGATAGTTGTAGAGGTTTTACTGCGGGCACCAGGAGAAGGTATGTCCTATCACAATAAAAACCAAATGCAGTCACCCCTCTGAACTAGCAGCTGGAGGTTAGGCCCTGTAAAATCTGTGTCTTCAAATGAAAACAGATGACCCTTCTGAGGCAACTCAGTTTTACTCAGGGGCTGACATGCACAGAATATGTAAGTTCCTCTTACAGTTGTTGAGCTGGTAACCCTCTCACCCTGTGTTACTGGTCTTTGGGTGCCTTTTACCATGACTCAAATTACTTTTGAAGCAGAACACAGACAGGAATACAGAGTGGTTATTTATGTGTATTATATGGAAAAGGGAGGTTTCCTCAACCCTTAATGTGGGGAGATGGACTTGGCCATTAGTGTTTGTCTGTCAGCATCCCAGGAAAACTGACATCCTTGTGCCTCACCAGTCTGTCAGTGTCCCATTAAGGGGACCCTTCACTGAACAGTCCTGCTGGATTGAGGAGTGGTTTGACTGACTTGTTCAGGGAAATATGGCAACAACATAAGGGAGACTCCTCAGCAGTTCTTCCTTTTCATTTGGGTCTGTTCCCTACTGCCAAGTGACTACCAGCACCTGTGAAAGACTCACACCAACAGTTTATTGAATAACACTCTTCATTAATATAAAATTGTGACAGGTTAAGGTTTGATGACTGTTTGTGGCATTATCTGACTGTAAAAATTTATTCAAAGCAACACAGACAAGCTGTAATCCCCAATAAAAGCATTCAGCACACACAGAGTGTGGCTCTTATCCAACAGGTGTCCCTATGGAGGAGAAGACAGGTTCAGACCCTTGACTGATGGAGTCTTCCCTAAGTTTTCTCCATTTTCACCTTACTATTTGTTTGTGTTTAGGTGGAGCTTGTGTGACTCTAGGCATGCATACCTTTGTTAAGGATTGGTGTAGAATTCTCTTGCTTTGCTTTTGAAGATACGGTCAATAAAATTTAGAGCACATGACCAGTGAGGAGTGGCTGTGCTTGGAGGTGGTACCTTTGGGCTGGTGATGTGTGTTAATGTTACAATTAGGTTATAATGAACCAAGTCCATTTGAGGAGAGCGATTTCACCACAGCTGTTGGCTCAGCAGCAGGACGTCTCCTCCTCTCTCCCCTGGCTGACAGGTGCTACGTGGTTTTTCAGCTCCAAAGCAGCACTGAATTCCCCTCCCCGTGAGGATTTCAGCAGAGCCTGGTTGTGGTGTCTCCACTCTGCTCCACCCTCTGTTCCATCCCCTTTAGCAGGTGCTATGGCTGCAGACTGGGGGTGTGGGGAATCACCATGGAATAAATTACAAGCATGGCAACTGCATTCCATCCAGGGAGCAGCAACTGTAATTTAGCCTATAATTTCTGTGCTGTTTTAACTTCTGTTAGGATGTGAGTATAACTTCTCAGTTTCCTCCAATTTTACTCCCATCCATCTTTTCACTATGTGCTAACACGGGCAACACACCTGGGATTTGTGGTGTGTCAGACTGAGCAGGAATATGCTGGTCACCCACAGCACCCAGCAGTCATTTCTGGTCAGCTAGTCACCAGCCTTGTGGGGAGAGTGGGTCTGCTTTGCTCCTTGGAACAGATTGATTGGTAATACTTGGTTGTCTTACTTTTCTCTGCCTCTTTTATTCCTCCCAGAATTTATCCTTCTTCACATCAGTATTTTTCCCCTTGGGTTCTAAAACAGCTTTTACTACCTCAGCAATTCTCTTCCATGTTTCCATTTAGCCTGTCTCACAGAGTTGCAGTTCACACACTTTCTCACACCTTTGCAACAAATTTTTCTTGGAAAGGCTGAGCCAGTGCTACACAGCTGTACTACAGCAGTGCCACCTCAAGGCACCTTTTCTGGGCTGGGCTGAGGGCCACCAACCCATCCTCCAGGACATACCCAGCTGCTGATCAGCTGAGGGCTCTTCAGGCACCACTGTCTGTGTTGAGAAGATAGTCATCAACTATAATGGTGCTTAGCCACTTTGGCCATATATAAATCCCCCAGGTAGATATCCTGACCTTGAACTGAATCTTTGTCTATTTGGTCTCTTTCTATCCTGTTTTTTACCTGCAGCCCTATCCCAGAGGTCTGATTATACTCTCATATATGCTGTTACTTTCTGGCACTCTTTAATACAGGGATATTTATGCAGAATTCGATGTCACCAGATTGACAGCATTCCAAAGAGGGTCATTATCCTCTATGCTTTTCTTCATTAATTATGGAATTTTAGTGTTGTTGAATTTTCTTTTAACGGCTTTCTAGAGAAATGTTTCATTTTCCCTATTGAAAAAGAATTTTTTTTTCTAGAATAAGGCAATTTTCCATATAAATTTGGATAATTTTTTATATCTCTTAAGATTTCTCCAGATTTTCCAGCTTTTTCTACTAAGGTTTTCTGAATATAGTATTTATGCCTCCTCAAATATTAATTTGCACCTTCTATACTTTTCTAAAGGAACCAGTTGATACATGTTACCATTTTAATATGTTACCATTTTAATTAATTTCTTTTTTAAACTTAATTGTATCATGATCCGAGGAGGTCTCTGATTATCTAAGAAGATGTCTGGGAATGACCAGCAATCCTTCACCACGGGCAAATCTGTCTGGCTAAAGTAATTGGTTTCTGATGAAACGATTTTGATGTAATCTTCTATGGCATCCTTACACCCAAAATTATGAGATATAGTTTGAGTGTAAGGTGGGCAGGAGACTGGTTGGTGAGTACAGGAGAGGACCCAGACAATGAAACTCCAGGTGCTTAGTACTGCTCCACTTTGGGGACTTGGGTTGTGCTGAGCTCTCGTGTGATCCAGGGACTGTCTGCATTATTGACAGATCAGGGTCAGAGTCTGCAATCCTGAAATTCACCTTCCAGTTTTATCTCATCTGAGAAGGCTGAAATTTGCCTGAACAATCTGTTAGGAGGATTTGGAGATTAGCTTGGCAAAATTCATTTCAGGTCTGAGCTAGAACAATATGTGGAGTTGTGTCCCAGAAACTAGAGAATTTTTCACACAGGAATGATTTTTTCTGAAGACAAGTCTTCAGGAGTTGCATGTGTCATCAATCTGGTTCAAAAAACCGCACAGAAATTCTAATCTGCTTTCTCATCCACTGGTTCTTTCTCTCCAGAGTATTGGTATCTTTTAACTCAGAAGTTTTTTGTGACTGTAAAGTTTTGGGTTTGTTCTTGGTTTTTTTTCTAAAGATAGCACAAAACTCTTTAGTTACTAAGAGTCACATCACTAGAAACAGCTTGCACTTACTGAATGCAACTTCTCCTGGAAGGTATCATGGGACTGATGCAACAAAAACCGGTAAGAATTGGTTAACGTTGCAGCTCAGGACACAGGCATCTGTAGGTATCTGTGGTTTCTCATGAGACTTCTGTGGAAAAAAAAAAAAAAAAAAACTCAAAAAGACCCCAGAAAAAGAGCGACA
>VXAX01000177.1:251222-287960 GCA_013399835.1 Leptocoma aspasia | reverse complement strand
TTTGTAGGTATCTGGGGTTTCTAATGAGATTTTTGGGAAAAAAAAAAAAAAAACAGCCTCAAGAGCCACTGAGAAGAAGGCAGACAGAACTTTAATATAACAGCACAGGTTGCATTTGGTCAGATAGAAAAGTGCTGAATGCAGCACCTGACTTTAAAGCACTTTGAAACAGAGTGACATGCTGATAGATAGCATTCTGGTTCCTCTGTAGAATGATACTTAATAGTGAAAAAAAGAGCTAGGAACATTATCCCTGTGATTTTTATTTTGTGAAATACATGTGTCTTTCTTTACACCAAATAGTATATTTCTCACAGAAATGTTCCAATGTTTTATTTTATGCTTTGCTGATCTGGTGTTTCTACATAAGTAAGTCCTTCAGTCCTTTAAATCTCTGCTCTTGGGGGGTGTGGGTCAGAAGGGGAAAATAAGGGAGGGGACATAGTCTTTCCTGGAAAAAAAATAGGGAAGAAAATATCTTTACTTCAAATACTACTGGTGAAGAAAGTTTAGATATTATCTATAAATCTTTTCTCTGTATTTGAAGAAAAATAACATCTGCTTGTACATCTTTGAGAAGAAAAACAATATCCTGCATAGACAATCTAAGATATCATTAACTGTGCAGGGATTCCATAACTGTGGCTTTTCTTAAAGTTAGTCAGTTAATTTATGTGCAAAAGCACTTCCTCAAAAAACAGACAAGCAACCAACCTTGCCATTGTTCTGCATAATCAGTGTTAGAAATTGAGAGAAAGAGGATAAGTTACAGTTTTCAGGTAAATATTAAATCTGGGATTGGTGTTAAACAGACCCTTGTTATCCCCTCACTCAGTATTTGTGAGGTTTTCCTGGTTTTGCTTTCAGCCCTGGAAGGCATTGGTTACACCCAAAAATTCTTAACCTATTCATTTTCTTGAACATTGAGGAATATTGCTAATAATTATCTGAAAGTTCAAAGAAGTAATAAATGAAAGTTCAAACATTCCCCTGTAGATTTTTGATACCTATAAAAATCATGATTTATCAAAGAAACAGGATTTTTCATTTAAAAACACTGACTGGTTCTTCCTGTTACACAGGGTTCATTTAGAAATCTTTCTACTTTAAATGATGATTTTAATTAATGCTTCTGAAATTCACTAACATATAATTCACGTATCAGCTACATTCCCTCACTTTTAAACCTGATTTTCTTTATTTTAAAATCCTGGTTCTAGTTTTGATATCTGTAGGCTATCATGAAATGCACAAGCACATTTGGGGATTATATCTCTACTCCTGCTAGACTTTGAAAATTAGAGGGTTTTTAGCTCTTTACTGTGTTTTGGTTTACACAAAAGTTACAATGGTGGATTCCTGCTTGGATCTAAAACTCCCATTTGAAGGATAAGAATTTTATTTCTCGAAAATGAGGTACTTTGAGAAAATGTTATTAGGTTTACTGTTGTAATCAGCACTGATCATAGTGATGACATGAATTATATTAATTAGTATTTATTTTATTTATGTGCTCTGGTGGGATCTTCAAAATATTAAAACGTGGAATGATTTAGATATTTCTTCTTATTATTGGCCAGGTTACTGCTCAGATAACTGAGATATGTTTCACCAAAAAGTGAAGGGAAGAGTTATTTTTGTTACAGAGACTAGATAGCAATGTATAGGAAAAACATAATATGAAAATAAAAGAAATACAGGAATTTCTTTCTTCCAAAGGAAATGCAAAGGCATAAACCATTGCTCAATATCACAGAAAATGGTTTCTGGATATCAGAGAAGGATCTTTCAATCTGATTCCCTGCCTAGAAAACTATCAATGACTGCACTTCTGAGCCTGTATGTTTCTTTGATAATCATTATAAGACTATAACAATGTCTTCTTGGGAAATAAGTGCTGTCTTTTCTCACAAATAAATGAAGCAATGAATTGAAATTATTGGGATGAAATATTTTGATTTATACTTTTCTTGGAGTGTGCAGTAATGTACCTTGAAATTTATAGAATTAAGATAATCACAAATTATGGAAGAAATGTTTTTTAATTTTATGAGGATTTTATTCTCAATTGAAAACATGTAAGGCAGGATTATTTTTCACAAAAATGTGATATGAAAACACCTCAGCACTGAAGAAGACTAACCTGCTTGTCTGAGAATTCTGTGAACAGTGATATATAGGTATTTTTTTGAGCAACTAATTGTAAATCATGAGCAGTTAATTGAGCTACAGCCTACGGTTGTGGGAAACAGGAGTTTGATAATGCCATAACAAGAAGAAAAGAAACATCAGGACATACCAATTAAATAATCTCCCTCAAATGTCCCCCTGGGAAGTTATTTAAAATACAGATAAATTAATACAGATAAATTGTTTCCTGTATGATAAAACAATAGATTTAGGAAAAAATAGGAGAAAAAATAATGGATATGTGAAATAAAAGCCAATGAGAAAGAGTTGTCTTTTGGCCCTGTTATGTAAAATATCTCCATAGTCACTGGAGAGTGTAGGGAACCAGGTATGCTGCCTTAGCAAGTGTTTGGAGCACTGCTCAGCACCTGCTGGAAGTGGTGATCCATCGCTGTCCAGTGCCATCCAACACAGGCATTCTCTAAGCTATTGGAATCCTGGTGGTCTTGGTTGGGAATTCTGTGTAGGAATTCTGGCTTTGAATCACTGTAAGCAGCACGAGCTCCTAAAGAGAAATGAAACCCTCAGTGCTGAATGGTTGGCTTTCTAGTCCACTGATCTGTTACTGGGGAAAGATAAAAACCCTCAGCCACTTTATTTCCTGTTTAATTTAATTTAATTCTTTTTTTTTCCCTGGTTACCCCACCATTCATGCTCCTCAGCTGCTGTTTTTGTGCCTTCTCAGCACAATGGAGGTGAGACTTATTCAGGTGACTGATTCCATCTATTCTGTATATCACAGGGATATTTTCACATTATGCAGGTAGGCCATTACTGTTTCATTATAATGTGTCATTTTTTCCTTCATATATTCTGCATCATTAACTGAACCACTGCTCTGCAAAAGTCTTTGGAATAGGTCTTCTGTGAGGTTTAGATATACATTCTCTCAACAATCTCCAGCATGCTCAATTCATTTAAAAATATTAATTCTCTTTTCCCTCATCCTAATGTATTTAATATGACTTGAAGCTGGAAGTTTAAGATGGTCTTTTGTCTTTGCTCATCAGCACCTAACAAATCTCTGTAACTGCAGTGATACTTCTGGTGAATTGTTTGCCACCTCATCATCTTCAGGTATGGTGCCACCCTCTGCCTCCCGGGCTCCGAGTGGTGCTGCACACCCTGGCTCCACAGGGTGGCCCAGACACTGTCCCAGTGATGGCAGTCAAGCTGGGAGAAACTTCACTGCATCTATTTGGTGCTACATTGGCCAGCATAACAGAAATAAGATCAGGCCAACACTTGCTTTTCTCTGTCAAAATCAGGAAATCTGATTCCGAAATAAATAAAGTATATGTAGTGTTGTTCACATTTTACTACATATTGAGTTTAATCCCCACAATCCTCAGGGGTACTACTCTGCTCAAAACTAAATATATCCAGAAACATTCTTGAACTTGGGTTCAAATCTTTGATCTTGCCAATATATTCCTGTAGAGATAAATGGATTTTGATTGAAGTAGAGAAATAGGAAGTACATAAAGTCTCTATAAACAAAACCAAACTCAAATGGACGCAGTTCATTACTGCACACCTTAACCACTATTTCTGTGTTTTATCCAAGCAATGTCTCATTTAAAAGCATAACAAGATGTGGTAGCTGGAACTCTCATCCAGATATTTTGCCCTGGTCTGTAGTTTAATAACCTGATCATTAAATTTAAAAGATTATACTGTTTGTAGATAACTGGTGCCTTTGCACCACTTATATGGCATGACGGGCTCTTCTGTTCAGAGTCTTTAGGTGAACGGCACAAACCCCCTTTTCCCTGGGAACAGGAGACATAGATTTGAATTTCCCTATGCTGATTAATGGATTATCCACAAAAATAGGTGCCTCTCTATGTTGGTTCTGAATGGTAACAAGGTGCTGTGCTAATTGCTAGATGTAGTGCTGTTTGTATGATTTTCCATGCTCCCAGTATGCTTTCAGAGGCTCAGGTTCTCTGCACTCTCTGGATTATAATGAAGTTTAGAAGGGAGAGGTATGTTTAAAATATTGGCCTGAGAACTCTTAGAACATTGGAGAGAATAGAAAATTTAAAATCTCTCCTGTATTTTAATAGGCACAAGAAACAGGATTTTTTCCTATCTTGTTCTTATGTTTCTGTTTCTTATCTATTTCTTTTTCATCTTGACTGAAACCACGGTCAGGGTTGTAGCTCTAGCAGTGAACCATTGCTTCCAAGCTCAGTGATCTGAAAAATTACTAGAAAAAAAAAAGTAACTTATTAAATTAACTGAAAGATATTCTGATATTCTTACATTGAAAAACTGAGGGGTAGTGGGGTAAAGGGAGAGGAAAGCAAAGTGTTATATATGGGACTGAAGAGAACCTGCAACAAGCACATGAGACCTGGCAACTGTGGACTGAGTTTTACTGCCAAGCATTGTGACTGTAAAGCTATTTTAGGGATTTCTGCATTTTCTACAGTAAGCAGTACGACAAATAAAATTTTAAAGGAATTATTTCTGAGTGTCTCAACATTCTGTCAATGATGGTAAATAAAGAACTACTCTGCATAAGACAGAAAATCTTATACATTTATTGAGGACTGATTTAATGGTGTATAATTAAGTGTAAAATTGAAAAGGAGAAAAATGTAATGATGAGCAAAATTTCATAGCTAGGTTTTTCAGTTGCCAAATGCTTCAGAAGGCTGCAATTTCACAGCAGGGTTGTTTCCAGAAGTGGAAATTGGACATAAATAATTCCAGACAGTGTAAATGTAAATTAAAAAAAATTAATTAAGACACATATTTTGTCCTAATACATTCTCTACTAATAATTATAAACTAATCACAGAGCTATGGTTTAGAAATTAACTTATTAAAAAAATCTTTAACTAATTGACTTCAACTGTAAATCTGTGACTAAGACTATTTCAAACAGTTGGTCAGTTCTGGTGTATTATTTCATGATGATTGCACATAAAGTGGTTGGGGTGTGTTGGCTGCAGAACAAGAAACATTAAGACTATTTCAGATCAGTTATTTCAAGTCTGGTATAAATAATCCTTCACCCTAACCCATCTGTTGTCACTGACTAATAGTACATTTATGTATTTATTATTTTTTGTTACTGTTTTTGATCAGTAGTCTGTGTTTTTCAACAGGGATGTTGTTATCATTAGATCCTATTTATTAAAGAAAGTTATAGGAGAGAATGACTCTCTTTTTTCCCAAACTAGCTTTATTTAGGGAATATATTGCATACTGAGGCAATAAAAGGGAATTGCTACTCTACACTCATGCAATTAAATTGGAGACATATTTAAGTCTTTGGACTGGCTTTGGGGTAGGTTTATCACAGTGCCAAATCAGCAAGATGAGTGTTTTATTGATGTACTTTTATCACGAGATGTGAGCACTGTGGGGCCTTTAGGACAGATAGCAAAATGAATAGAGATTGTGAAAATAATCCACCAGAGCCAGGGATGAACTCAACGTGAAAGCAAGTGCTCTTAAAAAAATTTGTGTCAATTTCACTTGTATGATGTATTCAAATCTGTCAAACAAAAGGGCGCTGGCACAGAAAAGGGATGATTATAGAACACAGAAATTGACACAACTCTGTACTATTTCTGTTATTGATGGGTCAGAATCATGGCCTGGCTTCACTGCTGGGCTGAATACCAGCTAGATTAGGAGCCAACCTTATTAACTAGTAGTTAAGTGCCATCAATGTGGCTGAGATTGAAAACATGCAAGCATGGAAACAGTACATTTGAGCATACCAATACATCATGAAAAAGGAGTCCCAAAAGATAAAGAGTAGCTAAAGGTGAGCAAATTTATAAATTTAACTGTTCTACTTAATAAGCTTCTACAATGTTTTTTCCTAATTGTATTTTATTTAGAGTATTCCATACTTTCTTGTGAAATGCCCTAGAATGTTTTTAAAATAATTAAATGGACCAAAATTATGTTTTGAATGGAATGAAGAGCTAAAAAGAAGAGATAGTGAACCAGAAGCAAATAATGCTTTTATGGACACCTTTATGTAAAATCTAGATAAGTACTGGCAAAATTTTTCAGTGGATGAGCAATTTTGGTAAATCCAAATAACAACAATAATGGCTTTATGAAATAAATGAACCTTCAAATGCTTTACTGCAACTGCCTTGGCAAAAGACTCGGTACTTTAGTGATAGATTATATTTTCTGTATATTTATTCTGCTTATTTATCCTGGATTTTGAGGATGAATTATTTCTATTTAATTAGAGTGTTTCCATTATTTTACTATATAAAGGATATAACTAAGCTGAATGCTATTTCCAACACTATGTAAATATGAGTGGGAGGAACAGTTGTGAAAGTTGATGAAGGTAAGATTATTGATAGCAACAGAAGTGATAGAAGAAAAGTTTTGGGAAATATTAGTGTCTCAAAGGGACTGCAGAGAAGTTTTCCTAGAGAACCATTATGAAATGAGACAAATTCCACGGGTTAGCTTCTTCTTTGCTATCACAGTATCCTCCACAGGCTCAGACAACCATAAGGGCGTCACTTTTCACTGGTTGGGACTGTACAATAAAACTGGACAACATCCTAAAGTTAACCACAAATGCTCATTTTGCCACAGTCAGCTGCTTTAAATCTGGCCTTAAAAATACTGAAATTTTCAAATTTATAAGGAAACTTTCTAAAAGTAAGTAAGTTTAATAATATATTTAAGAGGAGGGCCAAGTTTAGCTAATGGACTGCCTATGGCTAACAAAATGGCTGATGTGAAAATTCACTGCAAACGCTGTCTTGTTTTTGATTTGATTCTTGGACTTCAATCAAAGGTGGATAAATACATCACTCAAGCATGTGTCCCTGTGTGTCCCAATGGGCACTCATCTGATTTCACAGGGTAGTTCACTCTACAGCACTCTGGTTGTGGCTGTAGTCTTATTTTGGTTCATGTCTTCACATGTGAAAGGGCCTGATTCCTAGGAGATGTTTCCACAATTTGATACATCTATGAAATGCTTTATTTATTCATAATTGCATGCGTGTGTAAAAATATCTAGATATAGAGATAGATTTCATTTAAGTAGAAGCTTTTCATGTCTTTACTTACTTTCCCAACTCTCTAGAGTTTGTTTAAAAATCTAGACATTATATGATTGAAAAATTACTGTGTGCACAATAATGACTGAGTATTTAGTCGTAAGAACTTCTGTCTAACATTAGCTAATGTATTCTTCTAAATTCAAAGTAGCAGCAGTTATTATAATCATTATAATGGATGTTTTGTTTTATAATACAATTGGGCATACAATTCACTTATAACAACATTGTGTTTAACAAATATAAATGGAATTTTCCTTTAATGTCTTTTCTGAAAAGAGTCAACATTCCTGACTTTTAAAAAAAGAAAAGCCAGCAGTTCTGTGGCTGGTACATGAAGAAGAAGAATTCAATGCCAGACATAAAATTAAATTATGCAATCAAACTAGAAGAACAATCTTAAGATAAAACCTGGTTGCAGCTATTTACAAAGTCTACAGGCAAACATCTGGCTATGTTTTTGTCCTTCAGGTATGATAAATCTTACTAAGAACAGCACCATCAAAAACCCCACAAGAGCAAACTGCCCTGGGAGAAAACTAGAAGGTAAGAGAAAAACATCTTTATTTATTCATCTTACCTTGACTTTTCCTGGTGCTAGATTTGCTTGAAGTGAAATAGTTCAGAAGTGAATTCTGCTTAGTGCTTGCCTTAAAAATTATTTTGTTCTGTGTAGGTTTTTAATATTTTCTACTGAAAGGAAAATGTGCTAGTACTTTCCAATAATTGATGTCAGTTAGCATTCAATGTACTGGGGCTGTGGTTAGTGATCTCACTTAAAACCTCAAAATTTATCTCAAATAACAAATGTATTTCTTACTTTCTAGAAGGAATGGGTATTGTGTGGAGGCTAGGGACTGTCAGTTATTGCAGACACATTAAGGAAGATCACAGTAGCATCCAAAATCCATTTTACCTTTCCATGGAGTGCACTATGTATTTGTACTGTATTTACCTGCTGTACAAAATCGAAGTGAATATAGTGAAACCCTGGTTCAGGGCATAGGATTCTGAACTGGAAAATGCACAAAAGAGACAAAATATTTGAAAACAAAGTGCTGAAGTTCCAGGGAGCATGTACAGCACAAAGTAGACCTCAAGGTCAAATTCAGACAGTCCATTCCAGATCTCAGTATGATAGCTGAAGAGGGTTTTGCCCTGAGGCATTGCTTGCTGGCTAGAGTTGACTGGCCCTTTCCATCTGAAGATGGAAGGACTGTTTGAGCTTTCCAAATTTTCCATGCTGTCTGATCATACTTGGCTGATTTTGTATGAAATGGCTCAGACTGTATTTACATTTTCTTTTCTACCAGGATAGTAGCTCACTAAAGTGGTAGTGCATACCTGGAGGAGGATTCTCTTATTAGCAAAGTGGATGCTGTCAAATTTCCAAGGGAGTTTTATTTTGATATGAAATTTGGTCATTTTTAGTAGTTAAAAAAGGTTTTGAATATCACATTCAATCCATTCACATTTTTTCAGTTCTCCTATTTGCATCAGAAGTACTAATATATTTTTAAAAGCTAGTAATTCTCCTTCATTCCCCAGTGGAATTTTTCTAACTGAAGTCTAAAATAAATTAGTAAATACCTGCTTGAGGCAGACATCCAGAGTGCAGGCTTTCAGCATCACTGGTTGCAAGCAGTGATAGCAAAGGTGATCAGTAAGAGGAAACATCAATTGACAGTTTGAGGTAAGGGATAACCAGCTATAGTTTCAATAGTTTTCAGGAGTAGGTGGAGCTAGAACAGGTATTGGATATGTTGGTCCTCTGGAGATCTGTTTTAAATTCATTATTTATTTTTCCTTGCCTAGATTTAAACACAGGGGATGAAATAAATAATTTCATCTGATGTCTGTTGTAAAACCTAATGAGAGCTAATCAACCTAAACCTGGAATGTTTAAGTTGATTATCAGAAAAATGTTTTCTGACAGTGACATATATTTTGCTTTGGGATTGTCCCAGATTGAAAATAGCTAAAGCCAAACTTCTTGGATCATCCTGCCAAGTAGATGGAGGTTAAGTACATTCTGTGAAACAGTTGCATAAAGCAGGAAAAGGAAGTGATGATCTGAGAATCCTCTTCATCTTTTATTGCTGTGATTCTATTATCCACCTTTATTTAATTTAGAGACTGTTCAGTTCTTCATGTATTTTGATGCACTTTCTTCATTATCAGGGCAGTATGAGAGTCACTAACACAAAAGAAAGAAAAAGAGTAGCAGCAAGAAAAGACCTCTCAAGTTACTAATTAATCATAGTGTGAGTTTTCTTCCAAATGCACCTTCTTTCCAACTGCTGACATATGGTGCTCATATAACCAGCTGATTTGCAGTATCACATCCATACATCTGCCTGTCAGAGAGGTCTTTTGCTTTTGTAAGCTAGCTGGTGGCCTGGATTCTGTGAGGCAGTGCTTAAGACAAAGGTCATCCAGAGGGACCACATGGGTTTAGGAAAGGGAAGGCAGAGGAGAAGAAATATTCACTTAATCCTCCCTTCTTGTATTCAGTCCATTATACCCATGTTTTAGGGGCAGATGTGCAAGCTGGGAAGTTTTCCAAATTCATTTTTCAGAACATTAGGTGCTCTCAACATTAGGCACACTAAGCAAATCCCTCTTTGTAACAATTTTGCCACCAGCACTGAAGATGAGCTGCTTTCAGGATGAAAATAGATGGCTGAGAACTTGGGCCAAACCAAACAATTTGGAGATAAAATTACTTAGAAAACTTTTTATCTGGTTTTCACATCCTCTCTGGTCTACTTAGAGTTCATCAAGCCTTTGAGCACTTACATAAAAGCTCTTCTTACATGGACTGTTTATGAAAAAATAAGAAAAAACCCAAAACATAGTACATGACAAGAGGCTGACAAATGTTTACAGAAAAATTCTATGTATTAGACAGTGACTCCCATACCCCAAGCTATTGATCTGATCACAGAGTTTTTAAATATCCAGACATTGCTACTTAACCATGTTATTTTTCTATTTCATTGGGATTCTTTCTGCAGTTTCAAATAATCTAGAAGAGAGATTTGTTTTCCTAATAAAGGGGACAGAATTTTGGAAGATTAAAAAGAAGTATTGATTCTGCCTTTCATTTAGCAATCTCAATTTTTGTTTTTCCTTCCTACTGCTTTGATGAGACTCCTAGTGGAGTTTGTTTTCTTACTGCAGAGTCCTTGAGTCAGGCTCCCCTCCACCTGCAGTAGCTCAGATATGCTGGTATTCAACAGAGTTCAATTGTTTTCCTGTGCCTTTAACTAATAAATTAGAGAGACTGAATTTTAAATCAGCTGGTTCTCCTATTTATTTTTAGGTCTGCCTTATTTATTATTATCTAGATCTACAGGGAAACAATGCAGAAGAGTGGTTAGCTAGATGAATAACTTTTTGTTAGGTTTTTTTTGGACAAGGATTTTAAAATGTGGGGTTCTCAATGAAGGTGAGGGAAAGAAAGACAGATGGATAAGCTTGGAGTTAAGGCTTAACCCTGCTCCTGAGTGGTTCAGACTGTGAGCATGCCCAGGTGGGGGACAGATTATAGAAGCCTTTGTCTTTCATAGGTTAACACAATGTTGAGTTACTAGATTTCTCCAGTACTGGTTGTACATATCTTTTGTTCTCAGTGCAATTTATCTTCTACATCCTCTCAACCAAAGGAGGAAAATTAACTTCTAAACCATCGGTGATTTTATAATGGTGATGAATATATCTGAAGGGACATATGGGAACTCTAAATCGTAATCATAAATCACACTTCCAATGATGGGCCATTCACAACTTCTGTGGGCAACCTGTTGGAGTGACTCAATACCTTAATTAAAAGAAAAACCAAACCACAAAAGTGTCCTGTCAGTACAATCCTGGTATATACATATATATATATGTGTGTGTGTGTGTGTGTGTGTGTGTATGTATATATATACACACATACACCTTTTTAATAAGCCCCCTTTATATATTGAAAGGACACCAGGTCACCCTGGAGCCTCTCTCCTCCAGGCTGAACAACCCCCAGAAAATGGCCTATAAACATACACACGGAAGGCTAGGTGTTTTCATTAAACAACCTTCATTATTTGAGAACCCTATCAGTCTAGTAGAGAATCTATGTGCCTTTACGTCGGTAACCTCAGTAGTGCCCAGGAATTGTTGATTTTTCCCTGTACTTTCAAGTTAAGGACATGATTAAACATTGCTTAAATGTGAACTGTGTTCAGCAGAGGGAACAATGGTATTATATTCAAATATTTCTCCACAATAAATTTAACCCACCTATTGGCTTCTTAATACTGAATACTGTATAAAATAATTAAGAGAGGATTCAACAGAGGTCTCAACAGTAATGAAAAAGATTCCCCGTGTTTTATAACTGGATCACATTAAATACTTGTACTCACAGCATCTCTAATAATTCCCAGAGCTGAAACATGTCCATTCCAGTAAGTCTAGAGGGAATGGATTCTATGCTTACATGACTGCATATGCAAAAAAGCTATGTGGTCCTCTAAGGCTCTTTAACTAATTAAACAGGGATTTTGCTGCTTGTCAGAAAATCAGTGGGGTCTCATGGACATAAGCAGCTATGGAAAACTCGTCTGTACATGTAACTGCCTTTGGGCACCATGCCACTGAGCAAGAGAAAAGGGAAAGGGAGATGGGAAATTGAGCTGGGGGGACTCCAGTCACAACCGATAGAATTAATTCCCCTAGGATGAGGATAGCCCCAAACAGAATTGCTTACTGCCTCCAGCTTGTGGCATATTTTATTTACTGTATAATTTCTATTACAAGAGTACAAGAATATGCATATAGATGTTATTAAAAAAGAAAAAAAAAGAAAAAACCAAATGAACCAAATGAGAATGGAAACAGTATTCATCCATGTTTTTCCCCGGGAAGGTGGTATGAGGAGAAGCGAGCCATGCGTAGAAGATGTTAGAAACTGTGCTTTCATGCTGTAGTAAAAGGCACAGCTGAAACTGTTCCACTGTGCATAAAAAATGGAAGTGATGGATGTGGATTTACGCATGAAGTATATTAGCTGTTCTCAACAGCTGAATCAAACCTTTAGTGCATTTAGTACTACAGCACTGTATGCAGTTCAAAAATATATAGAAAATTAATGTCCAAAGTGCTGTACTTATGTACATATCCAAGAAGTTATCACTGTTAAATATCCATTTTCCCCCTAATACTCAGGGAGCAGGGGAAAAGGGGTCATGACAGATGTATTTTTTCAGTAGTCAGTTCTGAGGAGAGCTTCCATAACTATCCAGAAGGGAACAATGTGGGAAGAGTTTGGTGTAAATAGTGTGATGAGTAAATAGTGGGCTAACTCAGAACAAGTACAATTTTATCTTCCTTTTTCTAGGCATCCAAACCGTGAATCTGCTTGGGATGTGAGTCAGCTAATGAAAAAAAAAAAAAAAGAGACAGAAAACTACTGCTTCAATACCTCAAATAATCTAATAGTCTAATGGCTAAATGATCCAAATATGGGAATGCAAGTTCAAATTCCTTAATGAGAATAAGGACTTGAATTATATAGTTTATACCCTCAGGAGTTTATTTCTCTGACTACCAACCTATTTGACTGCAGCTGATAATTCTGGGTGTTTCATTTCATTTAGCATTAGACATTCAACATCTAGGCAAAAATTTAAGCAAATTTTTTGGTGTTCTTCTACTTAAAGGACCTAAAGAGAAATTCAAGTGACTCATTTCAAATTCAGGTAAGACATGAAGAAAAATAAGCTTTTTTTTTGTTGTTAGAGTGAACAAACCCTGGTATAGGCTGCCCAGAAGGGCTGTGGAGCCTCCATCCTACTTTGCACTTGTATTTTTTTTCTTTTATTTTTTCCTTCTTTTTTTTTCCTGTAGAGTGTATTCACTTTAGTTTTAGTTTTCTAACAAAGATGAAATGAATCTCAGCTGATATCAGCTTTACCTGAAAGCCAGACTGGAATGCTGAGAGATAGATAGAGGTGGAGGAAAATTGTTAGGTATATGGTGAACTGAAGAAGACAGGCTGAGCCTGTGTTAGACAGAAAATTAAACTAAAGTCCTCTGAGATTCAAGCTACAGCATTCTCATTGCAGAACTACACTTCCACATGTTAACACATGGCTTTCAATTAGAAGCCTTAATATGAAATGTTGTATACAGGAATAAATCATATGTACTTGGGAATGGCACAAGGCAAGGCATGTACAGCAAAGTGACTTGCAGTTGTTTCAGTACTGAAACGTGGTAATTACACACTCATGATCATGACAGATACATCACACTGAAACATATTCTCTTCTTTCTTCCTTGGTATTCTGACTAGATAAGATTTCATAAGTAAGAGACCTTTTCCATATCTGACAGCTCTTATTACATTCTTCTACAAGGCAATTAATTCAGACTGAAATCAGAACAAAAATTAAAATTTGATATTAAAAATGGGAGAAAGATAATGCTGCTGATTCTATATTATGTATAATGTCTATTTTGACTGTAGCAAGGTATAATTTCTTCAAGAATTATGAGTAAAAATGATTACCAAAATTACTGTTTACACTTCTAAGGATGTCCAAGAATAGATTTAGTAGAGATTCTCATATGATTATCTTTTTAAGGCATTTCTTTCTTTAATGACATACAAATGGTATTGTAATTTTGCTTTCTTGAATTATATCAAATGTAAAAAAATTTGAGGAGTGGATTTTGACCACATCTCCAGCTTAATGCATATATAACTATTTGAAAGAATCAGAGGAACCTAAATGAGAATTGTGTGTTGCTCCCTTTGAACATGAAAGGTAATACTTTGAATGAGGACAGACATGTTGAGCAGGCAAAACTAGATATACATTGGTATTGAAGCAGTCTGAAAAGACCAGATATTTTGTTTAGCTATTTGAAATCTGTGTTTTAAATTTAAAATAGTAGTGTGAAAGAATATTTTTTGGTTTTTTTATTGTAGTGGAAACTTCCATTTATACACAGTAAATTCACAGCTTTCAGATTGTTTTGTGGATCTAAAACCTGTTGTCAAATGAAGTTGGCTAATAGCCCTAAAGGCTTCTCATTTTTGCTTTTAACATAAGAAAATCAAACATGCTTGTTTTGCGTGCTGCAGGACTCACCTCCCATGAAGCTGATAAATAGAGCAGCTGTTTTGTATCTCTGAAAAGCAGGACAGGTTTTCTGTGACTGACTTTCTGTACAGAAGAAGTGCACTCAAAATCTCACTCATTTCTTGATTCTGCCATTCCCTGCATGGCTTAGGGCATCTCACTTGGCCCTTTCTGGGACCTAAAATAATTACTCAGTCTCTGCAGAATTTTGCATGGCTTCCCTAATTAAGATGAAAGGAAACAACACTATGATATTGCAGAGGTCTATTATCATCTCAATAAAATAGACAAATACTGCTTCAGGGATTCTGTACTCCCTACTCTTCTTTTTGCAGGAAAGCCTCCTCAAGCCACACCAAACTCTGATGATCTGTTGCTGCATATCCTGGGCGTGCACGTCCAAAAATATCATGGCAGTGACTGTGCTCAGTGGATGATGGTTGACCTTTACTGAATCACTTCCCTAATGTTTGGTATTTATGCTTTTAATTTTAATAGATAGTACAATGTTCCTACCTTTTATAGCAATAAACTGTACCCTTTCAGGCATGGTAACAAGTACTAGAGAATTAAAGTGATTTTATTACTAGCAGTCCTACAGTCCTTGGTACCCTGAGAGCCAAAGGGAGTGAAAAGGAACTGAACGTATTGATTCTTTTAGAACATCTTTCCAAATGTTACCAATGACGATTTTGGATTTATACTGAGAATCCTCTAAGTGGGAGACATTCCTATTGGCATCAAAAATTTCTGGCAATGTATTTAGGTAGAAAGAGATGTGAATTTTATTTATCTCAGATAAATGGTAGTAGACATGGAGAGTCTTCTGTAAGAGAGAAGTGTGTTATTTTTAACCTGAGAGAAAGCTCATGAATTTATTAATTTTTTAAAATTAGGTATGGTTATCTTGATAGCAAGTTTATGGATAGATGTAACAGGAAAAAGATTGAACTAAAAATTTCTGTATTTCATTCAGAGTTATGGGCTAGATCCTAATTAGCCACAAGGGCTCAGTGCCTGTGAACAGTCCAGAGGATACCCCTGTAATGTAAGATCTGAAAGTAATTAGTGCTGCCATTGAGAATCATCGTGCTAGTCCAGTTCTCACTGTTGAATTTCAAGAAGCAGATGAGTCATTGCTGTGAATAGAAATCATTGGTATCACCACATGCACTCCCACATATATAGGAATTAATCTGTCATTTAATTTTCTCATCATTAATGTTCACATACTTGCTCAGCAACGGTAAAAACTTCTGAGGGCTGGGACATGGGAACAAATTACACCTTGTACCATTTTGCCTGCTTTTTATTAACCTGCTCTTTCAATCCCATTTTATAATTTCAGAGATCTTTAAAACATTAATGCACCTTAGAAAAGCAGATTCTGCTGAGCACACATCAATTCACTGTGATTTAGGCTGTTAATCCAGATTTAGAATATTTATCTCTCTCTCTTTCCTGTTACACCTAATGAACAGGAATAAATTACAGGAAATCTGTACATGTATGTGACACATCCACATGCATGAATGTAGAAACATTATACTAGTGTAAAAAAATATACATCCCTATGATATTTGCTTCAGAAATGCTTTTAATAAAAGACCATGTACTATTTATTATCCAAAAGGGTGTCAACTCTTTTAAAAATAGAACTCTTAGCACAACTGCCTTTTCGTGGCAAAGTGAAAGCTGGCTTTGGATATTCAATATCTCCTAACATTTCTTATTCCATCTGGTAATAAACTGAGCCTGAGAAAAAATATTATTAGCTCAGGCTTTGGTTATGCATTTTTGGAGAATAAAATAGTACATGGTGGTCCCACATTAATCAATGATATAAGTAGGAATTAAAACACAAATGTTCTAGACGGGCTACTGAATCTTCTACAAATTATGATATTTTCCTCCATAGCAAACAGGGCAAGTCCTTTCTTCTGTCTACAGCAGAAAGTAAAGATGCGAGTCTTACCTGAAGGCCAGCCTGTGGTCATGTAAATGGAATGTGCTAATAGGGAAATACAGGTGGTCTTTCTGCTTGTGCCCTTCCCCAGGAAAGCACCATTTGGAAGATCCTGACCAGGAGTGGTAATGAGGCTTGCTTACACTCAAGGTGTCCTTAGCAATTCCCATTTTGTGGCACTTGTTATGTTTCTGATGGCTGAATGGCAGCTGAGGTATAGCTCAGCTCCTGATGAAACACAGTCTGAGCTGGCTGATGTAGAGATCAGTTAGAAAAAGTGCTTGTGGTGGTTTTCAGTCACAAATTGATAGAACAGTTGAGATTGGAAGGCATCTCTGAAGGTGATGTTTCCCAATGCTGCTGCTCAATTGAGGCCACCTAGATCTGGTTGCCCAGGACCAGGCTGTTGAATATATCCAAGGAGGGAGATCCCCCACCTCTTCACTTCCCTGGGCAATCAGTGCCAGCACTCAGTCACCTTCACAGTGAAAAAGTGTTTCTCTATGTTCAGAGGGAACCTCCTGTGTTTCACAACGTGCTGAGCCCACTCTATGTGCTTTTATCTAGCATCCATGTCAGATTTTTTAGGCAGAGAAGAAAGGACATTAGTTACATGAGCTACACTTTTGAAAGGAGAAGAAGGACTCATGATAGTTTTGTATATTGGTGTAACCTTCACTTAAAAATAGCTTTATTGCTAGACTAAGGTAGGGTTAAAAACAATTCAAGACCTTAAAATAATATCAGGCCTCATACAATTATCTTATGGAAAAAACTGGAACTTTCAAAATATGTATTGGGTAAACTATTAATTTGAATTGATCCATATTGCATTAGTCCTCTGCAGAGCAACTCAAGAACTTCAGTATCCAGAGATATATCTACAGTAGGCATCCACATGTCGATAACAGTCCTGCTATTGATTCAGAAAGGGCTGTAAATTCTAGCCTCTGTATTGCTGCTGTTGCACTGTGACCACTACTTGAGCTAGCTAAATTAAAGATGGCAGATGTAGCTAACTTCACCGCAGTCCTTTGGATTTTATGGCAGACCCACCTTTAAAATACAAAGCTTTTACTTAGACACAGGAACTGAAAAGTAAAACCACAATTAATACAGAGCAGTGCCAGCCAGCACTGCTCCTTCTAAAACTGATATTAGGGTAGGAAAATTATGGTTCATTGTACTGCTCTGACTCTATTTGGTTAGGAAAGAGTTATAAACACAGTGCACTGTGATGCTGAGTGCTGCTCCAAAAGGCACAGGGCCCATCCTGGCAGCGTCATGTTCATTCTTTGGTCAGACTTAGCATTTATAAAGTCTCCATTTCTAACACGCAGTGTGGCTGCCTTTTATAAGTGATGCTGATGAAGTCTGGCTGCCTTCAGTTGATGTGTTTGTCCTGGGTACAATATCTGTGCACCTCTCCTGTGAAGATAATCACCTACAAATTGGAAGCCCAGCTACTCATGAATAAGGCCAAAAGGCTTTGAAAAAACATTTTTTCTTATTTTTTTATTTTTCTCTCCCAGTTCTCTCACTGGAAGATTTTCCTTTCGGAATAAACTCTCTGGGGAAAGGCACAAGCAACAAACACTTATCAAAGACACTGAAAGGCTTTTAAATTAATTCAGAAGAAAGAATATGTGAGAGAAATTTCCTCCTGGACATATAAAAAAGGAGCTGCAAGCCAAAGCATTATCCCTGCTTAAACAGAAGTCTTTCAAAAGATCTAGATTATGTATATTTTTCAAAGTGCCTAGTCTTTTTGAGAGTTTTTAATTCCCAAAGGAGTGAAATAAAAAAATCCATCAGTGACAATTAGATATGGGGGTGTGTGCCTCCAATCAAGAGGTGATACTTTCCCAAATCCCTGGTGTCTGTGAGCTTATGTTGAGAAACACTGCTGTTTGTTTGATCCAGACTTGGATCTTACCAGAGGGGAAAATGGGGTTGGTGTCAGCAGGTACAGCTATTCATTATTTGGTTGGCCCACTTCCAATAAATAAGAAATATAATTGACTTGTGACAGGTGCACAAAAACTCAGAGGGCAAGTCAGAAATGTGATAGAGCCCCAATTCAGTAACACACTGCACATGGTTCACAAATTTCAACAGAAATGTTGCCCCAGTCAGCTTTTTGCAGAGTTCTTTAAATATTGTAATTCCAGTAAAACCCACTTTTTACTATCTTATGGCCACATTTACGAAATATCCCAAAGGTTTTGTAAACTCAAAAACAGGAAAACAAAAGCTTTGACTGCCAGTGTCAGAAAACCTCTCCACCTGTACTTTATCCTCAGAAAATCATAGTCTGCACACTCAAATGGTAGGAATACTGTAACACACTTTATTACTCTCTTGAGTAGTGTAACTTTACTGAAATATTCTGCTGCCAGGCATCTTCCGCACAAATGCACCAGAATAAAAGCCAGTGCTTTTAGTTTCTCTTTGTCTTTTACATTATAATAATATCTACAGTAAAACAGAACATTGTCTGCAAGAAATAATACAAATATAGTAAAGACAATGAACCAAATCAATCTTGCCTTACTTCATACAAGTTTCTCATACACAATCCACTCTAAAAAAGTTTAAACCTTCAAGCAAATAAAATTTACATCAAGTTCCACAAGAAAGATCTTAACAGTATCTGTGTTGTTTGTATTTAAATTTTCTTGGCTGTGTTTTAATTGCTAGCTTCATTTGTTTTCTACTTTGCGAAAGAAAACTATAATTACCTCATTTTGTACTTCCAGAAGGTTTCCCATTGAAATATTTTGAAGTAATTCTGAATTAGTGCTATAATTAATAATTCAGTAATTCTGAATTAGTGATCAGTTCTCATCTAGAGTATATTCTTGTTGGTAACCTTATATCAAAACATCCTGCAGCCAGCAGTTAAAAGAATACCTACAGCATAATAGAAAGAGATTTTGTTTATGTGATATAAGCAAAATACAACATTTCAGTTTACTTTTAAGTACATCTAATTTTGTTACTTCTGGAGATCTGTTGACACTATAAAAAAAAAAAAAAGGAGACAAAATCAGATATACTTTTCCACCATCAAAAATTTGTTTTCAATGTGATGGAAAGAAGACCATGAAAATGACTTAAGAAGTCCTGCCACATAAAACTATAAATTTGAGGTTGAAGTGGTTTTTATGATGATAGGTTTATAGACACTGGTAGGTATTTTGCAGACCGGCAGTTGCACAACTCAAACTTTTAGTGAATACTTCCACAAATTAAACATTAATTCCTTATTTTATGTATAACTATTGCTAAATCATGTAGAAACCTCTATATACCTTTATTTACATACAGTTAATTTTCTTAAAACAATAAATGATGTTTAATTATTGAACAGTAAGATCTTTTTAACACCTTGCTAAAATTTTATATAGATGATTTCAGTCATTATTGATCACTCCATTATCTTACTGTATCTTTCACTCTAACTGAAAATTTTTATAAATTGTTTAAAATGTCATTATGGTTCTGGATGCAGATTGATTTTCAGCTGATTGGAATGCTATAAGTATATCCTTCAGTGTTTATCATCATGAGTCAGCTCAACCTACCACACAAGCCTTACACCATGCAGTTCTACACTTTTTGATAGTAGTCTCTAAAGTTCCAGCAATGAAGGAAAGAGTGTAACTGTTGAAGACCTAAAGTGTGCATTATTCAGAAAAAAACCCAACCATGTGTAATTATCTAAATAAACACAGAATAAAATAATCTGGAGAGCTTCAGCCAGATGGCTGCAAGTATGACAGCAGCACAGCTATTCTACTATGAGCTATTTCCTCTGAAAATAGGGAATATTTACTTTGTCACACCCATTACAATAATTTACATCCATTAGTACAAGACACTTTCAAAGACACTTAAAAAAATTCACATACTGCTGTCCACAGGCTAATGCCATTAGGAATACTATTTATGGAATAATACACCAAACTTATTGTTTGCATGTCGCACTGTAGGTGAAAGGTTCTGCATAGAACTAAAAGTTATGTTTTATCATAGATTAATCACAGCTAAATTAATCAGGGTCTGGGAATAAAAGCTCAAAATTCTGAGTTTTATTATTTAATGTCTTATGTGGGTAAAATTAAAATGACTTGAAACTTACGAATATCCATTTTGAAGGCTACAAACCACTTGGAGAGAAACCAGAGAATCATATGAATATTCAGAGCTTTAGGAGATGTGACCTAGTACAGCTGTATTACCTAGAGAAGACAGGCAGGAATGAATAATGTTAATGGACTTCAAGTGTAGAAAAGTTGGCTGCAGATAGAAAGAGGATAAAGTGGTGTTCATAATTACCAAGCATACTACAAGAAGTAATGAGATCTTATTTCAACAGAGGAGAATCAGTTTAAAGATTAAAACCCCCTTCTTGTTGAAGTAGTAGGGGAGCAGTGGAACAGACTGCTGGGGGAGATTATAACATCCCCATCACTGGAGGATGTCATGAACAGGCTAAAAAAACATATATTTTTAGGATATTATGGGTCATCTTCCAGGGGAGAAGGAACTGGTGTCAAAATTTGTTCTGTGATATAGTTGAGACTATATATCAAAGGGCTATGTGGTGTTCAGGGCAAATTTTACCATGAAGAGGAAGATGCTAAAGAAGACCCTTGGGTTTTTTAAATTCTCAAGGACCACCTCAACTCTTATCTATGTTGTGGACCTACTTAAAGTAAGGGTTTCTGGAAACAGTTGATGGCTCAAAAGGTAACATAGAAAAGGTGTGTAACAGAAGACCATTCCTGTTTTTACTGCTACAATTTCTTTGCATTACCAGGTGTACCTTTTATCATAAAAATATCAAAAATCATTAGCCAGACTGAAAAACACCCCAATCTTCTTATAAAACCTACTCCTGTGGTTTTTTAGCAGAGGGCATGGGTGTAGGCTGGGTGGGGGAAATAATCTTGAGAATATTTGAAGTTAATTTATCAAGTTCAGCTTTGTTGTCTCTTTATCTTTCACTGTATAGTAATCTATTTAATTTGAGTAACTTTATTCAGCAAATAAATGTAGCTTGACTGGAGGTACCTTGCAAAATCCATCCATCCAAACTAAAAACAACTACAAGAAAGGAACTAATTTCTAAATATGGATGCCTTTTCTCCAGTAAAATGGAATCATAGATCATCTAGTTTCAACATCCCTGCCATGGGTAGGGGTGGCCTTTCACTAGACTGGATTGCTCCGAGCCCCATCCAGCCTGGCCTTGAACACTTCCAGGGATGGGCATCCACAACTTCTCTGGGCAACCTGTTGCAGCACCTCACCATCCTCTGAGCCAATTTCTTCCTAACATCTAATCTGCACCTGTTCTCTTTCAGTTTAAAATCATTACACCTTGTCCTGTCACTATCTGCTCATACAGAAAGTCATTTTCCCTCCTTTTATAAGCTCTCTTTAGGTACTGGAAGGTGCAATAAGGTCTCCCCAGAGTCTTCTCTTCCCCAGGGTGAACAACCCCAGATAATGCCCTCACACCTGCTCCCTCATGAAAGACTATTGAATATTTCAATGTGAATTGAAAATAATCTGTTGCAATCATCCAAGTTACATACACCTCTCAGCAGATCTGTATAAGAGCTTTTATGGCTACTGAGTGTCTCCAATGACTGGAAATGCCCATTGCCTTGTCTCTGGCAATCTACAAATTGGCTGTTGTTTTTTTAACCTCCAGTTTAATAGTGACAGCTGCGTTTGACTGCAAGTTAAGAAAAATATTGAATCCTTTTGATGTAACTTGATACAGATGTTTTCAGTTCTACAATTAGTGATGTGTCCCACCTTTTGTGGAAATAAACTAATACAAAGGTCTTCTTTTATAGTACATTTCTGAAAAGCAGCAGGTTACATTATATTGAGAATTAATATTCTTATAAACCTCCACCATAAGAGATAAGAGGATCTTTGGAAAGAAAATTACTGTAGTGGTTACCTGTGTGCAAGAGAGTAGGGTACTGATCAATACAATTCAGCACACTCCATAATCAATATATAGAAGTAAAAAAGAATTAGGAAAGAGAAAAATGCCCAAAAGGTTGAGTTACAACTAAACGTTATTATATTGACTGAAGAACAGAGAAATTAAGCAGCTGTTAAAAACCCCAAAATCCAACAAAACCAAATAAACAACAAAAAACCAAAACTCAGCTGATTATCTCTTTCTTTGTCTTTTTCAGGTGAAATATATCTTCATAATTAAAGTTTATAAATCACATACATACAGTGTGATGAAAAGCACCCAAAAGTTTCTGAAGCCTTACCATTCCTGCATGCACAGGAGTGCTGAAGTCTTTTAAGATTTGAGAAAAGCTCAATAGGTCTGACATCTTCTTCCTGGTGAAAAGATTTTTTTTGTGACTTGTCAAAAAAGTGAAGCTTTCCATGGGAACACTATGGTTTCCTTGAAACTTTCTCAGTGGATCTGTACTTGTCAGTGGCAGTGTGAAGGCAGAGGAGAAGGAACATGGCAGAGGAACAAGCAGCCTTGCCCTGAAGGATCTGGTATAAGATTAATATTTCCAGCCTGGATCACAGGGATAAGGAAATTGGATGCATGCCTTCCAGCTTCTTCAACCACTAATTTAGTTACCAACCTGGAAAGGGGATGGGACTTCTTTTTCTGCACTATCCTGTTTTGCTTAGAAAAAAAATGTATGTTTCTCTTAGTTTTTGCCCCAGTTAGACAGTGATAGAGGATGAAGGTTTCCAAATACCTGGATGCCTATTTGGACGACTGTTCAACATCAACCTTATAACCAGGACTTTTTACCTTAGAATCATGTTTCTGGGTGTGCTGGTTTTGTCTGGGATGGAGTTAATTTTCCTTGTAGCAGATAGAACAGGGCTGTGTTTTAGATTTGTGTTTGAAAATGTGTTAATAACACAGGGATGTTTTCAGTACTGCTGGGCAGTGCTCACACAACATCGCAGTCTCTTCTGCTCCTCCCCACCCCAGCAGTGAGGAGGCTGGGGATGCACAAGGAATGGGGAGGGGGCACAGCCAGGACAGCTGACCCTGACTGAGACACAGAATATTCCACACCCTATGATGCTCATCATATAGATCTGGGGGAACAAGAAGGAAGGAGGGGGACATTTGGAGCAGTGGTGTTTGTCTTTCCAAGTCACCACTGCTTGTAATGGAGCCCTGCTCTCCTGGGAATGGCTGAACACCTGCCTGCCCATGGGAAGTGGGGAATGAATTCCCTGGTTTCTTTGCTTGTGTGTGTGGCCTTTGTTTTACATATTAAAATATTTTATATCAACCCATGAGTTTTCTTGCTTTTACCCTTTCAGTTCTCTCCTGCATCCCACTGGGGGGCAGTGAGTCGGTGGCTGTGTGTGGATGAGTTGCTGGCTGGGGTTCAACCATGACACTGGGATAAAACTAAAACAGAATTGGGACATGATACCAGGTGATAACAGCATACACATTCAAATGTTCATGCATGCAGGCACACACTCCTGAGGAAATTGAATTGTTCTCTGCAGTTTGAAACAGACGAATATATTCTTCTGTTTTTAAAATTCTTTCCAGGATTTGTGGAGAAAGCTATAAAATAAGGCCTTTTGGAGAAGGGTAATTACAGAGTTCAAAGCTAAATAAATAGATGTTAACAATATCTTTTTATTCTCAGGCTCAACCTCTTCCTAGAGGCTGTATTTGTGGGGTACAAAGTATCTCTGTTTTCTTTAGTATCGACTGATTTGAATTTACTGCCTGAAGCAATCAGTAGTTTTTGGACACTACTCACCATTTCTCATGAATTCAGAAAACTGAAAAAAATTAAAGTTTGACTTCGGTAATACTGCACCACCTAGTCTGAAGAAATGCGTTGTTGCAACACGTGATCTGATCAGACATCATTACTTCAGAAAGGATTAAAATTAGACTTTTATGGGAAAACTCTGGCCACCAAAAGTGAGTGCATAGGTAAATAAATTGCAGTGATTCACATGCCGTATTTTCAAGTGTCAACACTTTGGAAGGGACCAGAAAGGAGACAAAGAGCTAACATATCACTGTGGATCCTTCATTCCAGCTGTGACTGAGCAGAGCCCAGGGGTATTCATTGCAATGCTGACTTTACCAGCAGCTAATGATACCTGAGCACAGGTAAATGCTGCTGTTTGAAGGTGAGTGAGTGGCAAAGCCCATGTGAGCACCCAATATTCTGAATCTCAGGTGAAATGAAATGGTAATTGTGAAGCACTCAGTCAGACATGGCCTGGTGCTCACATAACAGGTGACTTTAAAATGCTCTGCAGTCAGGAGATATCAATACTAGATATCAATAACTGGCTGATTTTCAGAAAAAGTTAAATGTTGCACCACCTTTTCGTTTCTCCCCACCATACTGACGTTATCTGTCTATGGTGCTTTTAACTTTTGAGTAACTTATTGATATGAACCCTCTATGAACTTCAAGTCTCCAACTTTCTGAAGTCTTGGCATGACTCAGCATAAGACATTTTTACTTCAAGCCACTAAGTACAGTTTAAGTAATTCTGAAATGCCAGTGATGAGACTGACACAATGGTCAGTGCCAAATAGCAGGTTTTGATAGAGATTTTTGAGTCCTTCACTATGACTTTGCTTCAGTAAAAAGGCAAGAGGAAGAAACAATTATTACCTGAACACAGGGTAAAGAAGGCACCAGAGTCAGAAAAGCTTTTCATACCTAAAACAGGATACAGGAATCTCAGTCCAACATGGCATTTGACCTGCAGCTGTACTATTTAAACTATTTTAGATATTTTCATTTTTTATCTGACCCATTTTTACATACCTAGAGCTGTGCCAAATTTTGTGTGCCTCACCAGTTACAGATTAGTTTCCTATAGCTCTCTCCTGTTTGATTTCTCCTGTGCATAATTAGATAACTACTTTCACATTTCTGCCTTAGCCAAAGGGTGGATGGAGAATGATAATTTGGATTTTTTTCTTTTTTTTTTTTAATCATTTGCCCATTTTCAGGCAGTGATTATTACTGAGGCCTCCAGACATTTCTCAGGTTTAACTAAAATTAGCTAGTAGGTTCAAAAATTACTGTGGTTGGCTGGGAAAAAAGCCTGACAGAGGAACAGCCAGGCAGGCAGTCAGACCACCACAGCTACAGGTGGATGAGGAAGCCAAACAGTTCTTGTTAGTAGCCAGCTACAGGAAGAAATTATAACCAAGGAGGTCAAATCTGATTTAATTAAGTTAAGCAGCTTAATGAGACATTCAAACTCTCTGTTCAGACAAATGAAAGTCATAAACATGGTTATGGTAATTTTCTTTTTCTCTGCTCTGTTTTGTTGGTTGTGGCTTGGTTTGAGTTTTGGCTTTGGAAAGGAGCGCTAAGAATTTCTAATCATCCAGCTAAACATTCAAAATATTCATTGCCATTAAATACACTAATAATGTGCCCACAGGGGAAAAAATAATCTGTGAATTAAAGAAATATGTAAGATTGTACCTCCTCTCTCCATATAGGATATTGCCAGAGGAATTCTAATGAAATAAAATGTCCAACTTCTTTCAAAACAATACAAGTTGGTCCTGGAAGCTGAATTATGGTAGAAGGGCAGATCCCCTTCTTTGTGCATGCACATAATGAAAAAGCCCTTCAACAAATAACAGTCTGTTATTTATAGACTTACCAGTACTGATAAACATATGAACACATTACATTTTTTTGCTTGCTTTGAACTAGAAAAAATCCCAAACCAATCCTAGCATTAATTAAAACCTTAGTTAATAGTCTCAAGATCTCAAAATGATGTCAAGAATTATAGCTCCCTTGTTAATTATTCTCAGTAGCCACTGAGCATTCTCATTGCACAGTAGTGAAATACTACAGCAGAGCAAGGAGATTGTGCAATCCCTTCAAAGAAAATTCTTACTGCCATGTGAACACTAGTCTGTCTAGGTGAAGAAATTATCTATCTGTATTCAAGCCCACTCCAAGGCAGGTAACTGGAGTAAATTATCTCCTGTAGTCCCTCCCAGGTCTTTATTTTCATATTCTTGTGTATAATTCTTTATTGCCTACAGCTTTTCCCCTACATTCTTTTTAAAATTCAATCTAATATTTTACTCTTATTTCAAAAACAGTGTGTGTGAGGGGAGAGATTTTTTACATAAGAAAATTACTGTACAGAAATCACGTTTCTTTTCTTGATTCTCCATTGTTTAATTTGACAGTTAAATTGCAATTTTAGCAGAACAAAATTGCTGATCAGAAAAGTAGCTTGACAGTTTTCAAACTGTTCTTCCATATTGTAAAATGAACAACAACAGACTCTTTTTTCCCCCCGCAGCTCACTGGAGAGGTGAGAAAAATAGAGCACTACAGTGAGAAGAAAAAAAATATTTACAGGTGTTCCCACAGGTTTCCTGCTATACTGCTTCTCAAAAAGGCCAGCTGAGTTAGAACAGTCTTCTGGTATGCTCAAAAGTGAGATTTGGGGAATATGCAACAATATTGCAGATTATTACTTGCTGTGAAGTATCTCCTAGTGAGTGACTAGCTATGACTTCTAGCCTCTGATTCCTAACAAGATAAATATTTTCAGATATTAAAGTCAACAGACTTCTGATCTAAGCTCTGAAAAAAATAACTTCTTTTCCCTTGTTTTCTCCTTTTTATTTGTCTTAAATGAAATCTAGAAACATGTTGGTAAAACTTTTGGGAGGGTCCTCATGTAGTACAAATATATAACTAAAACTGATATGGTATTGACATTTACTATAGGTTGTTTGGACTAATAAATGATACACTCAGCTTAGTTTACTCATTGCATTTCTAGATTGAATAAAGTATGTGACAGAAAACATTCATCTAGACTTCTACATGAAGAGAATAAAATATAGTGAGTCTGAGTTTCTGAATCCTTATTCGTGGTCTGTTAGCTATACAAAACCTTTAGATTTTTAGACCTTGTATCTCATCTGAAGGGCTTGTGATTAAGAAATAGCACATTTGGTTGTAAACTGCTATGTGCTTGATATGGCAGTTTTTATGATCTTTGGTATTAAATTATGTCCTCTTTTAGAAGCAATTTGCAATATATAACAGTGTAAAGTGTATATATAACAGTGTAAAGTGTAAAAGGAACCAGAACAAAAGTATAATTGTCCTTGAGTGTTACTTTCTAAATAAAATATTCAAATATGAATATTAATGCATATGAATGCATTCATTAATCTGTATTCAAGTGCCACCAATTTTCAATAGCTGATATAACCTTTTCATGTTTTTCTTGATCATCAAGGATTTGAAGAATCATCTCACCAATCCTGACATCTAAACAGAATTCATGTAACACACCTGACACAACTGGCGCCCTTTCTACCCCATATAAGGAGATAAACATGTTTCCATTTAGCATTGTAGAGGGATAGAAAGAAATCAATTTTATAATTCTAGGGAAGGTACTTAATGTACGTTGGATGTAATGATCCTTGGAAGTCCCTGTCTATCCTTTTGGATTTTTTGAAAGAGAAGTCATAAGAAGAGAAGATAACTCCCAGTTTAGAGAAACCTGACTTTTGTTGCTAAATATTTTTCTTGTGTTCTTGAGAAGACTTTTTTATCCTTCACATATTTCTTATATAGCCTTTCTATCTAAACTCTTGGCAAAGCATTGACTCTTTTACATTTCAAGTTGATTACTCTCAATCTTAAAAGTTCATTTGCTTTCTCATTTTGTCCCTGCCTTGGATTTAGAAAGGTTTATAAAAGGCCTTGCATAAGCAAACAACTTTCACTGCCTTTTTTTAGAATGAAAGTAATCTATTAGAGAGAGAAAGACACAGCTATTAACCTGTCTTTCCTCTTTCCTCCAAACTCTCAGACAACTGGGAGTTAAATGTTCTTCAGCAAATAATTTGGAACTATATTATGCCGTCTCACGAAAGTCAGGCAGGGATAAGTAAAATGACATTCCAAATAAATTAAAAATGCCTTCATGTATAATCAAGAAAAAAAATGGTTTTAAGTGGTAAGATAAAGAAAGTGGAAGGTTGGTATGCAAATGAGGGAATTCTTGAAGATTAGATATACTGTACATCAAATCTCCAATACTCTAGCATCAGCCTTTCTAGGCCTGTGCTGAATATGACATCTCCATAGATTCCTATTATTATTTCTAATCCCAGCTGATTTTATGTACCAATTGTGTTTCAGCACAATATGATCTGATTGTAACTCACAGTTATATTGGTCTCACTTTGCCAATATGTCTGTAAATGTGTAAGTGCAAAGCAAATTAGATGCTTAGGATAGAATGTTTCATTTTACTTAGTCCAAATTTAATCCATTTAAAATACGTTATATTACATCTAGCAGGAGAACTCCCTACCAAGTTCTACTCCTACTACCTGAATTTGGGTAGTAGGAATTAATTGCATATCATGCAAAAGGAAATTATCTAAACTTGTCACCTCAGCAAAGATGTCTTCAAAAGGACTTGCATAAGCTCTTGTAACAGGAAATTCTACTCCAAGATTTACATTTACTTCATAGATTTTGCTGCTTCCTTCAAGAATGTTCATCATTTCTTTTCAGCTTTACTTTTGCCAGATAAGGGAATTTCAGCCTTCAAGCTTATCAATAGACTGTTCAGTCACTGCATGAAACACTGCATATCAGAAATTGTGCTAGAAAGCATTCCAAGAGAAAAACAAGTAGTGTGCATGGGGTGTACAGAATCATCGAATAATAGAATAATTTAGATTGGAAAAGACCTTTAAGATCATCAAGTTCAACCACTAACCCAGAACTACACCATGGTAACCACTAAACCATGTCCTCAAATGCCATATCTGCATGTTTTTTGAACTCTTTCACAGGGATGGTGACTCTACCAAATATGTTTGGTCTGTTCCAAATCTTTACAACCCTTCCCATGAAGAAATTTTTCATAATATCCCAACTAAACCTTCCCAGATGCAACTTCAGGGCACTTCATCTTGTCCTGTTGCTTGTTGCCTGGGAGAAGAGACCAACACCCACCTGGATACACCCTTCTTTCAAATAGTTGTAGAGTAGTTGTAAGGTTTCCTCTGAGCTTCCTTTTCTTCAGGCTAAGCACCCTCAGCTGCTCTTTATCAGACTTGTGCTCCAGACACTTCCCCAGCTCTGTTGCCTTTCCCTGGACATGCCTCAATGTCTGGTACCTTGATGTGTTTCTTTCACTGAGGGGTCCAAAATCCTGCACAGGATTTGAGGTGCAGCCTCACCAGTGCTGAGTGCAGGGAGATGGTCAGTGCCCTGGCCCTGCTGGCCACACTACCGCTGATACAAGCCAGGATGCCATTGTCCTTCTTGGCCACCTGGACACACTCTGGCTCATGTTCAGCTGCTGTTGACCAGCATCCATGGGTCCTCATGTGACAAGCAGCTTTCCAGCCACTCTTCCTCAGCCTGTAGAACTGCAGGAGGTTGTTGTGACCCAAATGCAGGACTGGGCATTTTACCTTGTTGAACCTCAAAGTACTGGCCCCAGCCTATTCACCAGCCTGTCCAGGTCACTCTGCAGAGCCTCCTGACTGTTGACTGCTGTTTCTATATTTACTTACAACATCCCGTTCCAAAAGACAGTTGCTATTTTGGTCTTGGGGTCCTGAATATTTTATTCTACTTTCATTTCTGACAAGTGAAGTGGAATCCCAAAGAATGACTGTTCCGTGATCAAGAAAATTTCTTCTCTTTTTCTAAGGTGTTAAAAGCATAAAGTTTTTGTACCATCCAGAGAGTAAAAACATTCATATGCCCTGGATTTGGTTTCTAACTTTAATTTGGTGCACCTTTGAAAGCATGTATTCTGACCTGAATACCATGGGTCACAGAATTTAACAAGTGAGTGAGGTGTTAAATCCATTGCTACTTCTTCTTGGCCTGCTACTTTTATGATTCTTTACTTTTATCAGTACATAATGCCCAGCTTAAACATTATGGTTGTGCAGATCTTTTAAAGATACATTTACTCTTTCTTGAAGTATTTCAAAGCTATGTTTTCAGGATGACACACACTGGATTTTTATAACATTTTCAGTAATAATCCTAAGCCTTATTGAATGAAACCAAGTAGTGAAACAAAGGTTTCTTTAAGTTTCTTTTCACTGCTAATAACAATAAAAAACAGACTTAAAAACAAATTGTCATCTGAGCAGAATAGAATTTTCCATTACCTTCACTTAGCCTTTCAACCTAAATTTAGCTTGTTTATTCCCAAGATAAATTACATGCACATTTTTTTAAATGAGAACATTCAGATGAATGATAATAAATTTTAATATCACAATAGATTAAAAAAATAAATGCTTGTGAAAGGAAAGCATTCATCCTGACAGTGCTACTCTCTGTAGTATAGCTCTTCTCATCAATCATGAGCAAACAAATGCTTATATGCTTTGTTAAGGTTCTATCATGTCTGTATTCCTAATTATTTATAAAACTTAGATCTGTCTCTCTTTCAGATAGCCCTTTTGTGGAAAGCCTAACTCTTAGCTGAGATTTACACATTGGTGCCTCCTCTGACAGTCAGTAGGGAGCCTTAAATATGATAAATTTTAAACCAGCTATTTTACTCTTGGTTAAAGAAAAAAAGGCAGAAGCTATGAGAGTTGAATCTGAACTTTGATTACACTCAGCTAATTAAATGTGGGGTTGAGTTTTCAAAATCACACAGCTTATACTTTTACAGATATCTTAGCTATCTAGTTTTGGCACTACATTGTCTGTTTGGTGGGGAGGACTACCTGTTTTAATTCACATTTTATTTTGCAAAGATAATGAGCCCAGTTTCATGTGATTCCAGGATCTGTGAAAACTATTTACCACTGAATGATACCATCCTACCATTCACATATATCATTAAGGACTTCCAAAAGATGTGTGACTTCAAGAGCCACACTTATCTGTGGCTGACCCTGTTGGAAGCATGGTATTTTGATGGATATCTGCTATTGTCCTGTGGCAGAGAATTGTTGTTTACATATACTAAATTTCTAAACATCCCAGCAAAGTAAAACTCGAACTCTAATTGTTGTCTTTGCTCTTCTATATTGATTCCCACTTATGACCTATTACAAATGGATAGTAATTCATTCATACAGTGCACATCTCTAAGAAAACTGCTAGTAAAATATACATTTAGATATAATAAAGGCTTTGTTTGAAAGGCTGCAAATATTTCTGCTTCTCTCTTACATATGTAGATGCATTCATGGAAACATCTTCTCTGGCCAATAAACATATAAAGTTATGACACTCTTGACTTTGGGTCTTTTTGCAGTGCTGCTTTTAATGCATTAAGATTTGTTTGCAAGATTTGTTTTCCTGTGATATATTCTCATTTTAGGATCATCAAGTTCAGAGAAGAGATGTGAACCGTATTCAAAATGGTGTTTGGAGCCTCATTTATTTTTGTCTCACTAAGATTCAGAACAGACCAGTTTTCCATTGTACCATACCATCACTTATAGAGTCATTAAAGTCGGTGTGAACGCTAACTTTTCATATAGTAGCTGTTGCTGATGCTTTACTTCTGTAACATATCAAAAGGATCTTCTTTAGCAAACTCATTATCCTCAGGATTTTTTAATGTGCATGCAGTCTGCATCTTCCATTACAAAGGCATTCAAGCCTGAAAAGGGATTCCAGATTCTCTGATATATAGCAAAAAACCCCAACACTTCTTTGATTGTCTATACTTAAAGCTCTGGATGACGTTATCATGCAGCATACTTTAGTCTCTTGCCTAATACAAGAATTAGGGCTTCATTAATAAATCATTCTTATTAATCACATTTATCTGTAATGTCACACTTGCTCTCTGAAAGTCTATGAAAATTAGTGGATATGGCATGTAAAAGCAACAATCAATAGTACTTTTTTTATCATCAAACCATGCTTAATCATAGCTCATAATGCATAGACCTTTAGAGTTCTGCCACTTGTCAGCTGTTCTTTCTCTGAGTGGTAAGAAATGACAAATGTCAGCTTATCAAAAATTACTTTTTAAGCCTACCTATATTATTTCTGTGACTTCACATTTAGAAATAATTCTGTTGTCTCCATTGCTCATGACTAAAAGGTATTATTAACAGACTGTGCTGATGATGATCCCTGAGAAATAAATTGAGTTTTGGCCATGTCATAAGTGCGGGTGTTCACAGCATCACACTGCCATTACAATTAACAGCTCCTCTGGCATTATGTTTAAGAAGGGTTCTTAAGCAGTTCAAAATGAGTAATGAATAATCTAAGCCGGAGCTGTATGGGCATACCAACCAAACTACATTTTAGGCCCTAAAATAAATGTTCTCATTATTAGAATGAGTCATCTTGGTGAATCAAAGTGGAGAACTATATTGTTACAACTCTAGTGTTTTATTTTGTCCTGTAAAAATTAAAAAGTTCTTCCTCCATTCTTGTTCATTTCTAGCACTTTACATAAATTTGAAGCTCATTTACAAAGACTAAAACGTCCCTGACTTGATAACAGCCACTTTACTCTATAGTTAACAGAAGACAGACTTCTCCTCTGACTGTACTCAGAAATGGCCTGAAGTACTGCTGTAATACCACACATTTTTCTCCTCAGATGGCACATATAATATGAAACATCTGTGAAAAGCGCTATTCTGGATAGAAAGGTTCTGGTTTTGGTTTTATCCTGGAGGCTATTTGTTTTGTTTCAGCTTTACAAGTATCTGCAGCCCTTTCTGAGGCAGGTTTTTCTCAATAATGCCAAATGAAGCGCCAGAAGCAGTAGGCACAATCTGAAAAAGTGGAGGTTTCCTGATGATCAGAAAACACTTTTTCGCTGTGAGGGTGGTGGAAAACTGGCACAGGTGCCCTGGTAGGTGGTGTAGTCTATCCTTGGAGGTATTCAAAAGCCATCTGGACAACATCCTGGGTAACAGACTAACTGGCATACAACGAATCATATTGTTCCTCTGAGATTTCAGGATACAAAGATGGGCACTAAATAATTTAGCTATCATAAATACACATTTATTTTTAATAACTAAATAATAACATACCTCTCTAAAACAGTTTATACTGTGGGATATCTGAGATTATTAAGACTACACTAATAATTAATTTTTGAAATAAAATAAGAACTACTACTTCTACTATTATTTTGATTTTCTGTCATTTTCATTCCTGACTTTGTTTTGAAAACCATGTAAACAACAGTGAGTGTTCTGGGCTCTCTCAAGTGCTACTGCTGTAAGCATGTTTATCCATAATGCTCCAGATGCTTAGGTGTGTCATACTAGTAGACGCTGGGGGAGATATTTAAATAGTTTTCTGCTACCTTTCTAGCATGTGAAAGCATTTGCTGCAGCAAATGCGAAGCTGTTAAGCTTTTCTAGCTACAAAAGTATCAGTGTTTCTGCCTAGTTTCCCACTGTATGTCCTGATTCTCCGTCATGACTGGGCGTTACACCGGAGCCAAGAATGGGTATGAATGCTGATAGAAATGCCCAGAAGTTTAGACCAATGATCAGTATTGCCCAAGGGCTGGAGAAGTCTGAGGGTCTGGCCTACGGCTTAGACAGTCACATTCTCTGAACAGCTGACTGGGATGGTGCCCTCTCCATGCATGACTTTACCTTTAAAAACTCACGCTGGCTTGCACAACCTCAGGCAGAAATGAACCCACATTCTTTATGAAGTAGCTTTAGACTGTTAGCATACTCTCGTAGTATCTAGGTAATCATTTTGAGGTAATAGAAAAAGTTTTGTCCTAGGGGAACTTAAAAAACAATCTCATTCCAACAAAACACAGCAATAGTGTGGCTCAATCTATTTAGTTAAACTGTAAGTAGCCTGAGAGCTACTCACTGTTTTTAAAAACTGAGAGAAAATACTGAGAAGCCAATTACACTGTGACTTCTGTGGGTAAGAAATGGAATTTTTACTCTATGGAGATGGTAAAGTTAGATCCACATAAATAGTTCATTAGGTCTGATACCGAGATTATTACCAGGGGATAATTTTGCAGTCACAGTCCATGTTTGATTTGTTATGATAGGGGTTTTTTGGGAGCGGTTAAATAGTTGGGTTTTGGTGGGTTTTTTTGTTGTTGTTGTTTGTCTGCTTTTTTTTCTGTATATTTTAAAAGAACGTGGCTTAGCATGTAATTTGCTGACTGTGAATGTCTTTAATCCACAGAATAAAAACTGAGGGTGGCTCAAACCCTCCTGCATTTCAGGTAGCTGAGATCTGAAAGATTAAGAAAGTCCACAGCATAGCTGGAAAATTAATTTTTATTTCATTAAGTGAATGCATTGCACTGTACATTGGAGTTTACATCTCTCCAGAGGAGTAAAGGATTCATTGTGTGAGAATAATTTTCAGCAAGATCCTACTTGATGGTATTAAATATGTTTTACTGCTGGACTGTTGTGGATTTAATGGACCTTTTCATATGTTAGCAGGAGACATTAATACCATAATAATAATGGGATCTACTAAGCTATATATTTTTGTTAGAGGGATTAAACATAATATTTTGGTGGTGGTTTTTTTTTTCAATCCAAGTTATAAGACATTTAAATACCTGAGACTGAGAAATTCAACCCTACAGTACTTCTAGACTATTTCCTTTGACAAAATTGAGGTTTCCTAGAAATTTCAAGTGTTGCACAGATTGAAGATTAGAGTTTCTTAAGTATTTACTAATTCTACCCAAAGATAGGATACATGGAAAATAGGTTTCACTTACATTTAATCACAATTGCTTGCTTTACCTACTTATATAGTTTGAGAGTCTTGCAGATATAGGACAAGAGTTCTTTTCTGATACATTGACTATTAGACAGCCATTTCTGAATGAATTCTTCAAATATTCTTCCTTCTTAAAGGACATAGCAGATGGATTAACTAAGGAAGCTTTAAAAATAATTGAAATTAAACTAAGAGGTTGATGTCATTTAGATTAGATTAGATTTAGTCTGTATAAAATATTTCTTACTGATGAGAACTGCCAACTTGAGAGTATTACATATTCAGTGTAAATTAAAAAAAATTGGCAATAAAGGTTTATTGAAAAATAAATTTCAATTAACAAGTGCTAAATATCTGCCCCTAATTAGGAAAAGGCTATGGTTATTAGAGATAAATTCTGAAAAGTTTTATATGAGGCTTTTATGTTTATTGTCCATTATTCATTTTGTTTACAAAGCAATTCATACAAAAGTAGCTGACAAAAAAGCTTGGTCACACAACAGTCTATCTGAAATGAACATATCCAGTTATTACATAAATGACTCAGCTTCCATATTTTTCTGTTTTCTTTCCTTTCTAATGTTTCTCATTAGGTTCATTTTCTTCTAGTGGATCTCCCTTGTGCTACAGAACAGCCAATACCTCATGGGAAGAATATCTGATTGTTACTTTTCTACCTCCTATACGAAGTCTGCAAACCTGAGATGTGAAAATGCGGTTTAGATGAAGCATATATTTTAACTTTCACATCACACTAATTCTTCACAAGTGTATTTTTTGTCTAAGTGGTTTTCCAGAGGAACAGTCCTTTGTGCTGAATAGGCTGTGACTGAAAAATATGGATTGGACAAAAAAAGAACCCAAAAATTTATGAGTAACCATTGTGTTTGCTCTCCTTACTGAAACAAGAACCCTTCTTTTCTGATAAACAAGCAGAAGAAGGGTCCAGAGGGCCTTAAAATGAAACAAGAAAGCAAGTGACAAGACAGATTCTTTTTTTTTTTTACCCACTAACAAGACGAGCAGAAAAAGGCTAGGACTAAGCGCAGAGCACTAAGTTCAAGAGAATTAAACAAGTATTGCCATGGAAAAGGAAGGCTGACCTCAGTTCTCAGTTCATCTCTGGCAGGCTTTAATATGTACAGGTGCAGATACCTTTGGAGGATCCTGGAAAAATGGTAGGTTACTGATCAGATGTCAGGATGAAGACACTTCTTTTCCAGTTCCTCAGAAGTGTATGCAGAACCCCCTATTCCTGGCTACAACCTTGTAAAGCTCTGTACCTTCCTACTACAGTTTGTTGTGGGGCTCTGCAAACACTAAGGCACTAAAGGCTCAGGTCAGGATTGCATTTTCCAGAGGAAGCTGTTACTTATCTGAATGTCCATCCCTCAGAGCAAGTCACTGGGTGAACTCTCTTACAGGTGTGGAGGCTTTTATTGCTCATGCTTGTGTTTGTAGACTCCCGGGAGTCCAGCTGGTTCAGGTGGGTCATACTTAGTGTCTCTATTTAGTTTCCCATGGAAATAAATTTCTATTGTAAGTATAGATTTTTTTCCCTCATATGAAAACATCACCTGATTTTTTTTTTTTTTTTTTAGTAA
>VXAX01000177.1:133671-251100 GCA_013399835.1 Leptocoma aspasia | reverse complement strand
TTTTTTTTTTTTTTAGTAAATTGAATTGGTGAAAAGTTTGTCAGCTCATTTTCCACAGATGTAAATTTGGAAAACAGCTTTCATATTTTACCTCTATGGGCAAAAAATCTAAGGAACCTTCTGAAAAAAATTAAGATTGGTTTATAAGTCACTGCCATTCTCATTCTTCTCCTCACAAGACTGTTGTTTTGGAAATCTCAATCTCAGTTTCTGTTTTTGTGCAATTCCTTATGAGAATTATGCAGTTCAGGCCTATCAGTGCTTAAGATATGTTTGGACAATGCCTTTAACAACACTCTTTGACTTCTGGTTGGCCTGGAATTGGTCACACTGTTGGACTGGATGAGTGCTCTACATCCCTTCCAACTGAAATTGAAATACTCTTCTGTGGTGGTTTTGCACCATTACATCTTCCTATTCTATTCTATGCTTTTCACTTGCATAGGAAATTGATATATCTAAATTAGAATTTGAAATTATGAAATGGCTCGGGATGAATCATCCTCTAGATTCTTGTCTCCACCAACTACAAAAAATGAGAGAAAACCGAAAACTATATCCTAGACTAACTAGCTAACTAACTACTTAACTAATTAAATTTTGAACAGATAGACAAGATGGAGCCCTTCTCTAGCGACTTAGCCTTAAATTAATACCTAATATACCTATACAGTCAATAAAATAAAATAAGGCTCTGCCTCCAAATATTCTCTCTCTTTCTTCAACCACTGAAAATAATAGTGATGGTGTGCTTATTTAATTGCATGCCTAAAATGCAGTCTTAAGTCACATATTTCTATGGGTAGACTAGACCCTTGTTTGAGAATCTCTTTGTAAGTGTTGGCCTAATTGAGTTTTACGTAGTATGAAGGGATAAAATCAGCACAGTTCTTCAAATCTGTGAAATTTATCAGAGCCAGGAAGGAAGGAACACTGCACAGAATGCCATAAGTGAAAGAGACTTCCTGATACAGAGTCATTAGGGGGGATTCCATCTCACCTAAACTCACATGTCTTCTGTGCAGATATCTCAATCAAAGATAGCCTAGATATCTTTCAAGTCAATAGAGAAAAATAAATCTTAGAATGCTAACTTTTATATAGATAAAGATAAAAAAGGTGAATTTCATCCCTATACTTCAGCTTTAATTTCAGTGGACAAAACAAGACACACCCTATTTTGAAATATTTGTCTAAAATTATTATCTCTGACTATCTTCTGTAGGTGTTCTGCTCTCTCTCACCATTGACTATAGGTGTAATCCAGAGATTTTTTTTTCAAATAAGCTTTCATATTCCCAGAGTTAAGAGTGTGGTCCCACTGGCTTAACAGCTCAACTTTTGTTGCACTGCACCGATACTTATATCTACAGAGAACAGAACTCACTTATTCATCAAGTGCTGATTGCTACCAAGACCACTGTTTCTGCAATGATGCCTTTCATGCTCCCTTTAATCAGTTACATATCAGTGTTTATCAGACTGATGGCATCTCAATAGATCTAGGGCTTGGACTTTTCTTTAAAAATTAAACAAAGCCAATACTTCCCCAGAAAAATCTACAACACTATTTTGAATATCTGGCTAATTTACACTTTAAAAGAATATGATATTCAAGACAATACCTTGGTAATAAAAAGGGAAACTAACTCCTTCAGCTCTGTTCAGGTCTGCCTCCATGGCAGCAGTCTGTCTGTGGGTGAAAGAATAATTCATGATAGATCCCATTCAGACATTGTTGTTTTATTGATTTCACCATCTGTGTTCCCAAACATCAAAAATCTCTGTAAAGTGAAAATATAAAACATTCATTAGATATTACTTTTCTAGGAATATTCCATGTTAATTCCAATTTCTAGGAATATTCCATGTTAAAATGCACTTTAATAATGATCTATACTTTGAAATGCCATACCACATTATAATACAGTATGTATTATCCATTTATCTGACCCCAAAATGATGTGTGTGAGAGGCTTTAATATGATACAAGTTGTAAATATGACAAAGCAGTGAACTTTGTAAGGCCAGTAAATTGTTAGAAACAGCATTTTAAAGAACTCTGCCCAGGAGAGGTATCATTTTTTACTTCCTGGAGTTAATGATCTCATGTCACAGATAAACTAGGTTATAATCTGTTCTTATGACTCAAGAGAAACATCTAAGAAAATACAAATAAATCATGACTGCTGTCAGGTCGTTTGCCAGAGCATTCCTTGAGAGCTTTGTTTAAAACAACCTCAAGGCATTTTCTGGTACATTGTAAAGGGCTAGACCTTTTTGAGCACAAAATTCTATTTCTTGTCTTTATGTCACTGTTTTGATCCCTAATTATAGCTGTGTGACAACAATGCCCTGACTCCTCCTACAAGGAATTGCTTACTCCATTGCAGGAATGCTTAAAGAAACTGGCAGATTTCAACCATCTAAATAACTTCATTTACCTACTTAATTGTGCATTAAAATAAAAACTTCCCATGTACATATTTTGTGGCTAATCTGCATCCATGAGTTTCTTAATATGCTTAGATGTATGTGACAGAGAAATAATACTTACTTTGAACAGCTTTGGGATATAGGCCTCAGTCTGGCCACCTTCTGCAGCCATAAGAAATCCCTGCCAAAAAGGAGAAAAGCCAGACCACACTATGTCAACAGGATAAAAGTATAGATTGTTAACTAGATATAAAGCATAGGTGATTACAGATTTAGTGCTAATAAGTCAAAAATATTTATAAAGCCAAGACAGTGGATTGTTTAATTACTGGCTTTAATGGGAGTAGTAAAGGACCAGATAAAAATTCTGTACACAGAGTCACTTCAATTCCTTTGGGAAAGACCAAACTGAGGGTAATCAGCCCTTTGTACCAAGAGGTTTGTAGAATTTTTTGTTAATAATATAGCTGAGAGCAGCATCTTCATTCAAGGTAACACTTAAAACCCCTCTATCAACTCAGCCACTGACGTTAATGGGGCTTAAGCTTCTGCTTAATACTTTGTTAAATACAGATGTCTAAGTATAAATGGCTGAAGGCAAGTTCTGTGGGAAACAGTGGTTGGTTGAAGAGCTTAGACGCCAAGCTGATTTCCAGACACCTTATTGCATTGTGGAAGTCAGTGTAAAACTCTTTCTTTTCATAAATAAATCAACTCTTTTTTTTTTTTTTTTTTCGTTTCTTTTGGTTGGTTTTATTTGGTGGAGGTGTCATCAGACCAACAATATAGAAAAAACAGTTCTATTTAAAATAGGGTTGCTGTTGGTATTGCTGTCAGAAAGAGAGGATGGGAAAGTGTCATGGTTTTGGAATGGTATTCTCCAGTTAAATGTTCCAACTGAAACCAAGTGACACTCGCTCAGCCCCCCTTCCCCCTCTCCCTCTGCTGGAGGGGAGAAGTGGAGGCATAAAAGGTGAAGATCACGGGTTGAGATCAGAACAATTTACTAGGAACAGCAATGAGATCAGAAAACGATCAGCAACAGCAAAAAAAGCGCACAAGAGGGGGAAGTGAGGCACCACTATATCACATGGATACAGCAATACCCTACTGCTTCCTGGCCCTGAGACCCCAGCCTGGAAAAAAACATTTCCCCCTTTCCTGGAAAATCATGTGATGTGCTAGAAAATAGCCTCCATGTCCCAGTCCTGCTCACTCCTGGCTACTGCCAAAATTGACCCTGGCTTGTCTGGAACTAGGACAGAAAGATTAAGAGGAGGAAGAGTGAAGGAAAAAAGGAGCTGAAAGAGCTATTTAGTCAGGGCACATAACCAAAATCTGGGTGCCAGATTTTTTGTGGCTACAGTTGTGACTGTCACTTATAGGTGTATCCCTATATTACTGCTGTTTTCCTGCTTGTAGTCTGGAGGGTATAGATGATCAAAATTTCAAGTAAAGTTTATTCTCTATACTAACATTATAAAAACATTAAGACTTACCAAAATAAGTAATTATTTTTTCCTCCAAAGTAACTTTGACCCAGACAAATATTGATTAATCCAGACTGCTTTAAATCCAAAATTCCCTTTGTTAGTTGCAGTTTTCCAATTCTTTCTTTTTGCTCTTATTTCTGTATTTTTTCTAAGCAGCAGAAAAATTTGCACATATATCTTCAGTCATAATTGCCCTTCCACAATTTTTTTATTATTCTTTCATTATAAAATTTCATATTCCCTTAGTTTAGGTTACTATTTTTCATTGTCTGTAGCTGTTCTGTCTTTTTCTCCATCATCAATATTATCAGCCAAATTGAAAGTGGATATGCATCAGTCACCTGTTTCATAGATCATACCTACACTATTTTAAATAATTACTCCATTCTTGCTTCTTAATATCTGCTTCTACTTGCTTTGTTCTCTTTTCCACTTTTTAGTGAATAATCTCTATTTGTATTGATTTGTATTATATAAACCGATTTAGGTTGAATTTTGACACCTCTTTCATTTTATTCTAATTTCTTTTCTTTTCCATTCATTTCCATTCCATGTATTACTTCTGGAATACTTCACAGACAGCTTGAAGTCCCTTTATGCAATGTTTTAGCTTGTAATTTAAGATGTTCCACAGCACCTTAAAGGAAATGTCAAACTTTCACTGTGTTCTTGTCCTTTATTTTTCATTTACACTGATTTTAGTAAATAGCTCAATGTCATCCATTTTGAAATGACTGCCTTAATTACAGACTATTTAATTCAAATTGTGCTTACTGCTTCCAAGGTTATTTTTCCAAGTAGCTCTTCTGAAGTTTCTTCCTTGTAATCAAAGCCAAGCCTAAGATAGCATTAACTTGTAGAATGTTAGAACACAATTTATCTTAATCGTAGTAGGCATCCAAAATATCTACTTTAGAGTGAAATGGATTATTTTCTAGAAATGACAGTTATTCAACACTGGCTGTCCAGGGAGTGTAGAATAACTTGCCTAGGTTTTGGCAACTAATGGTGTCAGTTAGCCAAATGAGCTCTTTTTTTTTTGCTTATCTCAAAATCCAGTGAACATTGCTAACATCAGAAAGAATTCACCAACCAGTTCTCCTTTATATTTTATGTGCAAAACATCACTTATTGTGATATCTTTCAACATGTTTTCTCATAAAGCACATAAAATGGAATTCAATGTTTAGCAAGATCCTTCCAAGATATGCTTACATGCCTTTTTCCTAGGAGCCTTTCCATACAGTGCATCCTACTGAATATCTCTAAGAGCCCATAACTGCAGAGTATAAGTGTCCAAAAAGGCTTTTAAGGCAAAGGGATTAGGATCTTGTCAGATGGTGTGCACAACAGAGATTGTTGATGCCTGTAAGATGTGACAGTGGGAAGTGTCACTGAGAATGCTTGATTTGTATCATAAATGCGAATGATCCTGTTCAAAGCACTGCAGGCCTTTCTGCCTGTGAAGGGTACTTCAGCAGTCATTTTCTGTCCAAAGACAGCCCTGCCTCCCTGGTCCCCTGAGAACTGTTTCAAGTCCCACTGCGTTTGCTTTCTCAGGATTTGCAAAGACAAGATGGTAGATAAAAGATGCTGCTACAGAAAAATAGCAAATAGTTTATACTTTGGGTTGTGTATGGCTAAATAAGCTTTGGATTAATTTCCCACTTTTCAGACTATATGAAAGTGGCTCTGGACCAGAAAGATCCAGAATTGGAAAGTATTGTGGAAAAAACATGTCTGCTTTCTACATACAACAGAAATTCCAGAGTAACTACATGAAACAGTTAGTGCCCAGTGTCTGCATCTGCAGCTGTAAAAGCCCTTCTGAGGTAAGGGATGTTTTGAGGGGATGAATGCATAGAGGTTTCAAAACATTTCTGTCATCTTGTGAGAGGAAATTCTGCCTATGCTATTTTTTTGTGCTTCACTTATAGGCATCTATAGACTGCACAACAGAACAGAGTTCCCAGGTTGCTGCTAAATGAGGCTGAAATAGGAAGTCTTTACCTTGGGTACAGAAATATTATTTTTAATTCAGGCTGTTTTTCAGACCCAAGCCACTGCCAGTGTTCATCACCCTGTCTTAAACAGATCTCATGCTCCCCTGCACAGCTATATATGTTGTATGGATCTCACCCATACAATCTACAGAAAGACTGGAATCCAAGATATATCAGAGTACCTCTGACTAAATGACTTTCTTTTTTTAGTTCCCTTTAGTTCCTTGGTATCTGAATTCAATCCAATGAGAAATTCAAAGGAGAATGTAGGAGGGGAGGAATTGGAAAAGGAGGACTGAGAGGAAATGCTTCTTGTGGAAACTCAGGGATAGAAATAGGTGATCTTGATGCGGACATGTGAGCAGATGCAAAATTGAATTGAAGACTTCATACCCTAAGTAGGTTAGGAAGGATGAGAATGACTAAGAAGGGCTGGGATGGAGAGGGACAAAAGACAAAAGAAGAGAAGCCAACGAGATTTCTGCAGAAAGATCTTACTGAGACTTTCCAGCCCTATTCCATTCTAAATGTACTCATCCAGTCAAGTGTCTTGGCTGCAGACTGCTTCATCCCTTGTCCTTATGCATTTAATGTCACTGAATATTAAATAAATAAAGCTCTTCTCAAAAGCCCTTTCAACTGCCTTCATATGTCCCCCACACCCTGGGCAACCCAATTCCCCTTTGTAGTTCTGTGCCATTGAATTTCCTGTCTTTTCAGTCCCTAGACCTCCATTGCAAAATTCATCTGCTTTTCTGAGGAATGACTAAGTTAGACATAATGGCAAGACAGGTATGAGGTTTTTGCTGTCTGAGTCACATCTAAAATATTCTGCAAATAAATGAGATCTCCTCATCTCCCAAACAACTCAATCCTCCTCTGCTTTTTTTCCCCGATCAAAAGATTGAGATGAATATATTAAGAAAAAAATGCTCGACTTATAGAAACTGTAGACCTCAAGAAGTTTTAAAAAAAGTTGTTTCTAACATCCATGAAGTAACTAGAGGGATTCTTTAATCTGTTTTTAAATTAGAGATTTATATTGCTCCCCAGTTTTCTTAGCTCTGTTACAATGGATGAAGACTCTTTTTCCAAGTTAAATGTTGGTATTATTAATCTTAGAAAAATCAACTTAACTTACAATTCAAAGTAGGTTTTAAATAAAGTTTTAAAGTACATATTAAAACCAGGCGTTTTTAAATGAAGGCAAAATCAATCAAAATATGCAGAAATTTGAATTTTACAATTTCACAACCTTGAATCAGAGAGCAAAAATTGAAAGACTTCTTCCTACACAGTGCACCATATTCTACACCAAAAATTATGAAAAAACCCAACCACCTTAGTCTAATTATAGATAATTTCAGTTTCTCATCTTCGTTTTTCATTCATGTTGACTATACAGTTCTTCAGGGTTGTTATCTGAACAGGTACTGAGGTGAAAATAATGGATATACTATCCTGTCATAAAATGGAAAAGTAATTTTTGGAAAAATGTGATATATAATCTACAGTGAAACATTTAGATTCAAATTAATTTCCAACTTCTATTTCAGGAAGCCTTTCTGAAGTACTTATTTTTTAAGGTATTAGAAACATAGAATATATTTTTCATTATTTACAATCCTCATGCATATTTATTTTTTAAAATAAGTTAATACACAAAGTGAAAAGGAAAGATTACATACAACTTTAAATTAATTTTTCATTACATAAGCATTATGTTAATTATGCACATGCCTTATCAGTTAGTCTGTAAGCAGGAAACCTAACTGTTCCGTGTGCTGGGCAGCGAAGCGTGCTGTTCACATATTAAGCATTACAGATTCTCTGGGTATTCTGTTATTTTGCTTTGATTTTGTTAAATACATATGTAAAATTTGTGTGTTTTCAGAATTTTTTTTTCTGGTGTAAAAGCAGTTTAATTTCTGCTGTCCCCTTCTGTCCCCTCCTTGTCCAGTTTCTCAGTGACTCCATGTATCATCACATGACTTCTCCCAATATAGCTGGCTTTGGAGTCATGGGTAAATCAGTTCAGAGGAAGATTATGTGTTCCTAAGGGTTGGTTCAGCAGGGAAACCCACAGAGAGTCCTTGTGGAAGAACTAAGAGGTGACATGGCATGAAGAGCTATACACAGTGGCTGTGCCATTAGAGAAATGTCTGTGCACCCGAGACACGCCTTCCCATAAATCAGGGTACAGGCCTTCTGAGCACTCGTGTGTGATGCCATCCAAATATCCTGCCTGATGCTTCTTCAAGCCCCAGGCTGAACCTCATATCTTATTAGTCCCTGGCTGTCATGGCAGGTCTCAGATAGTGAGAGACACATATGAGTGGGCACAGAACCTGAGACCTACTGTGAGAACATAAAAGTTTTAGGATGAGGATTTGGTTTAAGATTACAGACTTGGCAGATGTCAACTCTCCCATGTAGCCAACAGAGAGAGGCCTTCTCAAGACAGCTAGCAGAGCTGTATGCCAATGTCCACCCTCAGGTGGGCTCCTACTGCTGACTTCAGTCACCTAAACACAGGTATCCACTGGACACAGGTGTCTCAGGCTGTCTCCTCTCTGAAGTCAGCTGAATCACTCTGTGCGTGAATTGGATTTCTCTACATTAAGTGCCCTAGAGTTTATATACCTGGTACCTATGTAAATATATTCATGAAGATACCTCAATTCAGAGGTTTTGATCTCAGCTCATTGTAGTCATAGCTAAGTGTGATGAAATCTGCCCCTGGACTGTATGTAACCTAGTGATTTATGGAGTAAAGAAAATCTCAAACTCCACTCTACCTCCCCCATTATGCTGAGACAATTGTTCATGACTCTGTAGCAGAGGCAGATGACAGTGACAGCCTGGATTAAAAATAGTGGCTTGTTTCAGAGTGCTACTTTTAATCTAGATTGTTTCAGTGTTCCAGGAGGCCAGACAATCTGCTGTGCAAGCACAGCTGGAGAGGTGGTGTATCAAATCAGTGGTGCTGGAATGACAGGGCAGGGAAGTGAAGGAGGTTGGAAGTTCTCAAAGTTGTTTAGCTGAAGTCAGAATAACTGTTCTTTCAGGAAGAGAAGTCTTGGTGTCAAAAAAGTATTTCCACTTGAGCAAGCACGTTTAAGGATACTTAAAAAAATGAAAAGCTTGAAGAAAAAAGTAAATGCTGGTGAAATGCTAACAATTGTTTTCATTCAGATTTCACTTGTGCAGAACAGTTTTTAGTACAATTGCATGCTGCAGATGTTGTGTTGATGTGACAGTTGGTATTCAGGGACCTGCCCACGCTCAAAGGCTGCTCCTGGACTCCTGGGGAGGGTGGTAAGAAAGGATGGTATTAGATGAGATCATGAATTGCTAAGTTAGTTACTCTGAAGCTGCTTTTGAAATACAGAGTTACTACTTCTTAAATCTTCCTATGCTTCATTCTCACTTCCCTTTTACTTATTCTGGGGTTCATTTGAGCTCATTTGAGCTCAAAGTGGATACTTTGTCATTGGTTTGTTTTCTTTTATTCATCTAAGGTTTAATAAGTGAATTTATATCAGAGCAGGTGCTGGGAGGCACCAGAGGATTTTGAGGAATTACCATGCAGATCACAGAGAGATGGGATAACCTGTCTTTTGGTGGCAGAGAAATGTCAGTTTTACTTACCACACCTACAATACCCCTGCAAGTGACAGGCTGAGAACATGCCAAGGCAAGCTGGAAGGTAGAAATTTTGTGCATAAACTGAAGGTCTCTAATAATTTCAGGCCAATATAATTGCAGGTCACTGCTGATGGGATGGTACTTTTACCAGTTGCAACTTTATATACGTGGAGTACAACTGAACTGAAACTGAGAAAGGGATTTACCTGGAGAGGTATAATGGGTTTTCTTGAATTATACTTGCACATTAAGGAGTTCACTGAACTGACTGGTCACATGGCTATATAAGCATAATGCTGGCACTTGGGCAGTGGTGAGAATACATACTTGGAGGCAGAACCTCAGTCTGGTTTGCTTTTTCTCATTCAGAGACACCAAGGTCCCAAGGGGGAAAAATTATTTATGCTGCAAATCCACTCTTTTCATCTTGGCTTTTTACCTGTGTGACAATATTCTGCATCCGCTTGTCTACTCAGTTTACTCACTTCATAACCTTTGCTGCCTGCCACAATTTCCTTGTTTGGCCACTCAAAGCTCAAGACCCTCTGACCATACTTTACAAGAAGGTAATACGCCATGAAGATGCTGAGAGGGCTGGAGCACCCCTCCCATGGAGACAGGCTAAGAGAGTTGGGGCTGTTCATCCTGGAGAAGAGAAAGCTCTGGGGACACTTTATAGCACCTTCCAGTATCTAAAGGGGCTACGAGAGAGAAGGACATATTACAAGGGGAGAGAATGATAGGACAGGGTGGAATGGCTTAAAACTGAAAGAGGGCAGGTTTAGATCAGACATTAGGAAGAAATTCTTCACTCTTATGGTGATGAAACACTGGCACAGGTTGCCCAAAGAAGTTGTGGATGCCCAACTCTGGAAAGGTTCAAGGCCGGGTTGGATAGAGCTTTGGGCAACCTGGTCTAGTGAGGGGTGTTCCTGACCAAGTATTGAAGGAGATCTGTAACAGTAGATGGAGCTGGGAAAGCTTTTAGTTCAGGGAGGCAGGAGAAGGAATTGTGCCCCCCTGGAGTAGGATGGGAAGACAGTAGCTACCCAAAGTCTTCCTGTGCTTCACCAAGGCAGATGACGGCTACACAAATGTCAATCTCAGTAAATTCTACTGGTGAAATTACAACTGATTTCCACTAGAATACACAGAACTTTAGACACAGTTAGTTTGTTACAATTAAATACTTTGCCAAGAGTGAGAGTGTGTACCTTGATACAATAGGAGTTAATTCTAGTAAGATTAAATGAAAGTAGCAGTTAAATCCATTTAAACTACACCTTAGTGTATAACTTCAACCTCAAGAAGAGAAAGAGAAAATACCCTCTCCAAATCTTAGTCAACGTGTTCTGTTGACTTCAGCAAAAACTGGATGGAGTTGTTGAAGCTGGTAAGGTGCATTGATGCAGATTTTCTCAAAATTTATCTTATTATTTATATCACATGGTTTTAATCCAATGTATGACCTGAATGTCTGCATTAAAAATAATTTTCTTTTGTTTTGAGACTGTTACTCAGGAAAGTGTCTGAAAAAACCCCAGATAAACTAATACTCTCATCTGTTTCAAGCTATGTAGAAAGAATCTGTGGATTTGAGACAACATTAATAGCTTTGAGGGCAAAAACTGCCCTCAGGATAAAAGATATGAAAACATCTTTTAAAAAGATAATATGGGAAGGTCGCTAAAAGATGAGTAAGCTACATGACTCTGCTATTCTTTGAAATCCTACATTCACTGATACAACAAAAAGATTTCTTGTGCCACATTAATCTCTCAACTACAATATTCTTTATTTAAATTATGAACTAATGTCCTGTATAATTTGTTTTATTGAAAAAGTTTGTTTCATGTTACAGATTATGAAACTGAAGAAGAACAGTTGTTGAGGCTCCAACACTGTGGAATTGATTTGAAGTCCAGAGTTCTGAAGAATCATGAAGCTGAGGGCAATGCCTTAGGCTTGTGTAAGTAATGGTCTTTTCCAGAGTGGCCTGACTACTCAGTCAGAAAACCAAGGGGTAGCAAGCCAAAAATTTAGAAACATCTTTTAGTCTGTGTCCACTTTATTTATAAAACTGTTTCAAGGAAGAAGGCATTACAGCCCATAATAGAAACTTAACTAGGAAAAAGATAATTGAACATATTATTTAAATCCTTGGTATTAAAAAGGAGCAATCTGGTTTTATTCAAGATCTGTGTGCATTAGTTTAGTAGTAAACTCAGCACAGTACATGTCTTAAAAGGCTGCTGAAGATTGCTTGCATGCAGGCTACTGCATGATGTTGCTGTCTTTATCTTATTATGAAGATTAAAAATATTAGTTTTTTAAAAATTATTTTTATTACTCTGAAGATATACCACCAAAAGAGTTCCAGAACTTAGGCTACTCAGAACAATACGTTTCCTAGGTAAATAGGTAGTGAAGATATAGACGTTTTATTTAGCTACAGTCATTTCTGTACTTGGTCTTGAGCTATGCAGATTCTCTAGTGTCCAGTGTACCCATTCACAGTTCATTTTGCTGACAAACAGGAGGTAAAACTTAGACCAGAACATTCTCCATAATCTAAGGTCCTATCTGCTTGATCTTATATGGTGGACTGTGAAATCATTGCAGTGCCTCAGTGAGGCACAGTTTTCCAACATCTCCCTGACATGATCTCACATGGGTCTTGGAGTAAGGGATAGGTCATGTTGTGGCCTAAAATGTCAGATGTCATCACTAAACTGGGAAGAGGGGGAAGTGCTGAAACTTGTGTTCAAAGAATGGCCTCTGAGATAGCTAGACTGCTTAAAGCAGAATGTAACTGTTCCAAAAATAATAGAACTCTGTTAAAACTAGTGGCTACAGACTTAATTAAAGCTGATGAAATTAAAACTGTATCACTGGAGGTACTCCATAATGTATATTGCATTCCATAGGGAAGAAGGTTGCTTGTTTCTTTGTCTGGGCTGCTGTGATCAGAACCAGGGAAATCCATAGGGAGGGAGTAGGAAACTGTGCCTTCCTAAGTTATTGGACAGTCTAAGCTGGGAAATATGGGTGAGAAATAGGAGAGGAACAGGAAAGAGTGAATCATCACACTGCTAGAAACTGGCAGGCACCTTGTTGGGGAAATGGTGTGGCATCCAGAAACAGAGCTACAGAATACCTTAGGGCTGACTGAAATACAGGGAATATTTTAAATGATTGAAAGTTTATACAAACCCAGAAAGCCACTAAAGTCTGCTGGAAAGGCAGACTTGTGGAGGACACTTCCCTTAAAAAGGTGCAGGTGAAATGAGCAAGATCTTTGTTGATCCTTTGTTTAGGATTACCTCACAACTGAGCCTCACAGTCCCGCTTTACATACTTATGTATGAAGGGTTCTGCTTTTCCAGTGTGAACATTTTATTGTGATGATATGTTGTGTCTAATAATACAGACATATTGTAGGTTGCTGAAGTGCAGAGCCTGGTGATATGCTCACTTTAAAGAAATACGGATGGTTTCCCAAATCTATGTGGTTTGAAGTCTTTTATTCATTACTGTCCCCAAATTTCTGGTGTGATTTACATAGTAGACATAGTGACATTTGATTCTTTTCAAGAAGGGATCCTTATTTATGAATTTGGGTAGGAAAGATTTCTTCTGACTAAAGCAGCAACCTAAAACAGAAGAATGCATGCAGCTAACTTCTTTTTATTTGGGAAAACCCTGGTCATCACACTTCATTTTGCTTTGTTCCTGATCCTTAATCTTCTATTACCTTTTATTTTACAAAGAGGGAGCTTGTTCACATTACTAATACTCCTACTCACTCCCCCTCTCTCCCCAGCAAAACAATTCTAGTACACCTCTAAGTATCTGTACTAATTCCATCTGAACTAGGATTGTGGCTCTGATCCTTTTACTGTTGCTATTAGTGGCAATATAGAAACCTCGGTTTCTACTTCAGTTTCTGGATCCCAGTGAGCTGTTTTGTTACTGGAACACATCTTTCTTTCTAGAGATTTCACTTTCATGCAGCAAGTTCTAATGCCATACCACCTTTTCTGAAAGAATTGCTTAAAATTTTTCATTTCTGAGCCAAAAAAGGGTTAGAAAGTATGTTAATTGCATCTCTACACCTGTTACCAATAGTCTCAAATCAGACACCAATAGTTTCTGCATCAGATTATACCAAATTTCTGGTATTGGTTTGCCTAATCCAAAAGGCCTGTTTCTCAGCTTTTACTTGTGCAAATTTTTAAGCTGTGATAGTAGATATTTTAGGATATTGCTCACCACCATGGCCAGAATCTGTTTCCTATTTCGTATGATTTCTTAACAATCTCTTTATTATCTTAAAAGCATTTTACATCAGTCTATTCAGCTTGAAGTTTTCTGGTTTTGCAGAAATGTGGCTGAAATGTGGACCTTTCTCACACACCACATTGGGTTCCCTATGTGCTGATCATGCAACTCTATTCACTATAACATGTTGGTTCCTTAATACCAAGTTAATGTGAATAATAATTATGTACTGAAAAACCTCTTTGCTGGTATATGCAAATGTTTTCTTGTTGATGATCTTGATTTACACATTTAATAGACATAAAATTACTTAATTTTTACTTTTCTCAGTTTTATGGTCCTGTGTGACCAATTCTACATTTTTTCCATATCAGTGTGGCTATTACGTCTTTTCTGAATTGCATCATTACCTTTGGTCCCACGATCTTCTAACTCCTAAAAAATAAACCCTCAGTTAGAGACAGTTCTGTTTTAGCTCTGTGGATAAAACAGAAATTGCTACTTGCCAATTTATCCTCAAGCTGCCTCCAAGCAATAGCTCTAGATTATTCTCAATGTTTCATCTGTGTGGAACTCTACATCTCAAAAACAAAGAGAAATATATTTTCAGGTTCACTCTTCTTATGTGATGCTTAATGAGAGACAGTCTACTGTCCAGACTGGTCTTCTAGCACAACATTTACAATCTTCCTTGAGCTGTTTTTCTCTCCACTGTATCTTGAATAGACTCTGTACAATTTTCTTTTACCCTGCAGATTCACTGCCACAGATGGCTGTGATAAGGTGGTGAATAATTTGCACTCTGGTGTTGGAATAACAAGTTATGGTACTTATAACTTGTCATTCCAACACCTGGAATGACTGGAATAATGCTGACTGGTTACAGTATCCAGGCTCATCCTGAGAGCCTTTTATAAAATGAGAGAACTGTAGTCAAAAGAGTGAAACAGCCAAGATACTCAACTCTTGAAAGCCCTTCTTTCTGTGTGGATGTGTGATTTGGGAGGTGAAGACTCTGACTCTACTCTGCCCTTTTGAAACCCCACATGGAGTGCTGCAACCATCCCTGGGGTCCTCAGCACAAGAAAGTTATGGGCCTGCTTACAGGCCCCAAAGATGCTCCAAGGGCTGGAACACCTCCCTTATGGAAACAGACTGAGATAGTTGGGGTTGTTCAGCCTAGAGGAGAAGGCTTTGGTGACATCTCATTGTAGCCTTTCAGTACTTAAAGGGAACTAATAAGGAGGGACAGCAACTTTTTACATGGACAGACAGAGAAAGGAAAAGGAAAAACAGTTTTAAACTAAAAGAGGAGAGGTTTAGAAGTTAGGAAGAAGTTCTTTACTCAGAGGACAGTGAGGCAATGTAACAGGTTGTGCAGAGAAGCTGTGGATGTCCCACAGTGTTCAAGGCCAATTTGGATGGGGCCTTGAGCAACCTGATCTAGTGGAAGATGTCCTTGCCCACAGCTGAGGAGTCGGAATTAGGTGATCTTTAAGGTCCCTTTCAACTCATTTTTTTCTATTACTCTATGGTTTTTGTGGCATTTTTCTCTTAAACTTTCAGAATTAAGAACATTCTGCTGCTTCAAATAAACCACTGTCTTCCAAAAATCTGTATTTGGTTTACTGTTAATTCTCTTACCTTTGTTCCACAGTTCCTAGGCACACTGACAAACCTGCCAGATTTCTCACTTACAGTGAGGGAAATTCTATGCTCTGATCTGGTAGGATCAGAACCAGAAAAGAGGTCATAGCTCAGCACTGTGAGTGAATGAACCAGAGGCCTGAGTATGAGGGAAACAAAATGATATAGCTGTTGTCTGAAGTTCCCTCTGTGCAACACTTGGCAAATCTCTGTAGTCATTCTGTGCAGCGTTTTGATGTTCCAGTAAGGAAATCAAGAGCAGCTGTCATTTTGAGAAAGGTAAGGGCAGATACTTAGTAATTTGGAATTAGTTGCAGGTTACTAAGGCTCTGACAGAGCTGATTGGAAGAGTTCAGCATAGCACAGCTGGGTATTTACATGTTTTTGTGTCCAGAAGACATTAAAATGTTTTATTTCTTAATGGTTCTGTATCTAATTTTGTACCATTCCCTTTTACTGTCTTGTTTGTGGTAATAATGAAATTGCTAATGCAGATTTATTGTAATGAGGGTCTTATGCTAAGTACTAACCTAAACACAAATTTACCTGAATCATAGGGTGTAATTATTTTCCTTGGTTATCCTAGGCTAATATGTAAATTAAGTGGGAACCTATTACTTCCTGTTTTGATAGAAAACATTTTAATTATTAAAAAAAATTTGATTAGGACATGCAAGTCTTATTTTTAATCACTCCACCCTTGCCATTCATCTTACAAACAGCATCTTAGCAGGATATTGTGTACCAATACGTTCTATAGGGACTTCATAAAATGCAGGCTGAATCTGGCTGTTTCTTCAAAGTATTAACAGCTGAAAGCAGCATTATCAAATAGAAATTATTTCTTTTTTTCCTATTACTATTTATCAGTTTTCTATTTTTCAATTGCTATTACTGTAATAACTATTTAACAGCTAAGTCTATTTAACAGTTTTTTTCCCTTTTCCTTTCTTTGCCTCTGACAATTTATCCTTCTTCTGTTGCCATTCAAGTGCTATAAAAGAAACTTAAAAAAGGAGGTAGTGGAGCACTCTAAAAGCTGTCAGATTTTAGATTGTCGAATCTCTTCAGGCAGCTCATTCCACAGCGGACCAAACTCAAATATGAATGCTTTATCTTTTCTATTTTGTTCATGATTAAAAAGGTGCTCAATTTTATGCATAACTTTCAACCATGTCCGTAGTCCAACTGACTTTTAGAGACAGCAGACATGCCTGAGGTTATATCTGTTTAAATTTCCTCTCTGAATCAGAGCTTCAATTCAATGTTTGGGCATCTCTTCTATCCCAAAGAAAAAAGTTCTTACTGTGTCACAGGGAGATGAGTGTTGTTGCTGAGATACCTGTTGTATTTTTCAAACATAAATGGTTGAAAACTGGACTGAAGTCTTCAGGTAGTAATAGAAGAAGATTAAAGGGAACAATTTTGTTATGGTTCATTGTGCTGAGAAGGGTGGTAATGTGTTCCACACTTGCTAAGGACTTTTCCTGAGCTCTATCATTAGCCACAGGCACAATGCATTGCAGAAAATCGTTGCTGAGTGTCAGCAGTTTTAACAGTATGACCTGACTTCTGCTTTTACTGACAGAGAGAGAAGTTGCGGCACATGAACTGTCCATGAGCCATAGCTACTCCGTAAGGGAAGATGAGCAGGGAAGATGACCAGAGCCCTGGGGAGGCACAAAGGGCAGGACCCTAAAGGTCAGACAAGGTACAGTTCTACTGTACCTGAGCAAGAAAAGCAAGTGGAGCTGGTTACAGTATCCAGGCTCATCCTGAGATCTTTGGACTCATCCACAGTGGCAAGGCCAGGAGATCAAGCCAGGAAGCCAAGGACAAATCTGAGGGCCAGTCCAGGTCAGAGAGGTGCACAGCCAGGCATGGCCATGACAGCAGGAGCAAAGCAAGGGGCTGAGTTTAAAGGCAGCTCCTGTTGAGGGGTACAGGACCTTGCTTTTCAGAGCATTTTTCACACAACCCTATCTACACATCTGTCTGATCCAAGGCTGCCTGGCTGCACCACTGAGCCTGACCCCGAGCCTAGGCAGTTAAACCCTTGAGTGCTCGGGGCCCTGATGTAGAGAACTGCAATGGAAAAGTTACTAAATGAGTAACTTTTATTATGATCTAGTTAGATCTCTGTTCTTCCTGATATTTGGATAGTGTAATTTTAGTCTTGTTTGGATTTGTATGAATAGTCTGTAAGCTTTTATTTCTAGGGTGAGATTCAGGTTAAGACAGTCAACAGTCACTTTGACAGGGTAATCTATACTGATTGAAACTGGTGAACTCTTTGTCCTGTTGATGATGAGAAAAATGCTTTCCAAAGGTGATTTAGAAAGCTAGAATGCTGTACAGAAATATTGCTATTACCTTTGGATGTCATTACCTTCGAATGCAAGGGTCCGTCAGAGATTTCTCCCCCCTCTGAATAATACTGTAAGTGAAAAGCTGCCATCCAAAAGGAGCCAAAGAATAAAGATCTCTTCTGGCAATAGTAATTAATTAGTTTTATGCATTTTTCTATGACAACAGGTATTAATGGTGTTTTCCACCTTTTTTTGGACCTAGTCTGGCTGTTTGAGAGTTCATCCAGAACAAATTTGCAGGCTGTCCTCAGCTGGGAAATTTATCCAGGGAGAGACTGATCCCTGATCTTTTATTTTGTCAGTCCATGTTAGAACTATAGGGTTTTTCACTACAGCATCTTTCACTATACTCTTCCTTTGAGTCTGCAGTGCTTTGCAGAAAAGCAAGTCATGAAGGTAAGGGAGAACAAATAAACAAACAAATAAAAAGAGCAAGATTCTAACCCAGAGCTCAGGGAACTTGTCTGAGAGCCTGAATCCTAACTTTGCAGTTCCTGGTCCTTTGCTGTGTATTTACACCGTGCAGCTATGGAGCAAAACAAAAAATACATCAACAAGGAGTTTTACAGGGATGACTCAAAATCACAGGAGCCCTCTGCCAGTAATTAGTGGCATCAACGAGGATGGTTCAACAAAAGAACCCTCCTGAAGGTTTTTTATTGGAAGAGAATTAAGCTGCAGCTTCAGTCCCCCCTTCTGCTCCTTCCTCAAACTCATAGCAGTATTCTCCCCTTTACCTCAGTATCCTGGCATAAGGAGTCTGTAGCTGAAAGCAGTTCTTAATGCTAAATGGAAAAAAAAAAATCAGCTGTTTTATCTTCTTTGAATTCAGCTTTGTTTCTGTTATCTCTGTTAGTTGGCTTGCATGGATTTTCTTGTGTAGGCAAAATGAGAGCATTCCAGTGCGGGGAAATTATGTTTTAGTCTGGAAAAGCTGAAAGCAGATGGTTCTATAATGCCAATAAATATTCAAGTGGCATTTAGTGCATTAGAAGCTATGCATTTGCCAGGGTTGAAGTTGTATCACTGAAAAATCTTGTTTTAAGTGTGGCAATAATTGGCAGTTACTGGTATGTTAGTGGCAGCACAAAAAAAAGTTAATAAAAAGTGTGTTTCCCTAAATTTGTGTGCATTACTCTAAATTGTCTTTTACAAGTCACTGAAGATTCAAAGGCACATAAACTGATGAAAGACTCTTGTATATTTTGCTAACTATTTGAATTTCTTCTTGTCAGTTACTTTAAAGCAAAGATCTGTGGGAAAGGGATGTCCCTAGGAAGATGCAGCTGTGAAGAGCTATGGCTTTAAAATATGGCAAGGAATTTTTGCTTGCTAATGAAGTTCTTATCATGGACAGGTGCTACAACCAGCTTGGGATATCTTTACAGTCACTAAAGTCACACTCTGGAACTCTATGTCCAGCTCCTGCATGGCTCTCGCTCCCCGCCATGTCTTTGTATGGAACCAACCAGGTTTTTTATATGTAAAGCAGAGGATTAATCTCAGCAAATATGGACAACAAAACATTCAATTCAAACACTCATCTCATTCTCAAATAGAAATTTAAAATACAGCAAATGGATTGTGAATAAATATGCTGCTTTCCACTGACTGTAAAGAGAATGCAGACATTCAGTTCAAATTTAAATTTCCAGATAGTGAACAGTGAATTTTAGTTGCAATTACTCTAATCAGAAGTCGTACTACATGATTTTAAAACTTCTTTTTTTTCAGTTGGATAGTCAACTTAGAAGAAGACAAAAAAATAACAGCACTATGAGGAACAGTGTATATTTAATCCACACTATATTCTACCTTGAATTTTGACTTAGAAATAGCAAGAGTGCTTACAGATACTTAGTTCCCATAGCACGCCAGAAAGCTGCATGCTGTGCTTTGTACTCCAGAGTTACTGATATTCACAATGAAAGGATGATGATTATGAGCCTTTGGGAAAAATGCATCAATAGGACAGTGAAGATGTGGATAGCTGGACTCAATTTCATCTCTTCTGTTACAAGTGTACCCTATGAAATTTTCAGCTTTCACATAATTTAAATTCTAGAACAGGTAAAACAATCAAAAGTCTTTTTTATTATTAGCTAAGAAAGAGACATTTCATACATTGACACTAATCTCAGGACTTGAACTGCTCATGACATGCTCAGCACATCAACAAGAAGACCTAGCTCCCAAAATTAAAAGGTGATCTGTTAATTAGTAGCAGCTGAGCTGGGTGGCTACCTCTCATTTAATTTAGCCAAGGGCTATTAATTCCTAATAAGAAGGTTGTTTCTTGTTGCTCTTAACAAAATTGATCAGTGATAGAGGAATTGAATGGGTTTTAAATACAAAGGTATTCAGAAAAGCCTTACCCATGCAATTCTGGATCTGAAGTGACAGCACGATGTCATTCATCTACAGAAGCATTACTCTTTTTTCATGTTTTTTGTCACACAAAGAGCACTTTCCATTGTTTCATCTGTGACCACCATGTTCACATCCTTTATGTCATTCTTAAATGTCCAAGATATTGATATACTAATCCAGTCATCAGAAAAGCTGAGAATTTCTTTGTATCTGTGGGAGCTGTGCTTTGAAAACATATTGTTAGGTGGGTATGATTGAATCTTCTTTCCAAATGAACTGCAGGTTTCTGTAACAATTTTTAGATACCAGTCTCCATGTTAAGCCACTGGACATGGAGTACCAAGTGCCTAGAGTTAAGATCTACATGAATGCTACATATTTCAAGATAAAAGTTGAAGATAACAATTATTTTATTATGAGGGAAACTGTGGTAATAAAAATGTCATAAACTTTGTCAAATTTTATGCAGTTGACCAAATATTTATATTTATATTACAAACCTGATTTTTTAAAACTACTTTAGAGATGGTTTCTAATGATGTTCCCTTCTTCACACCAGGTCACAAAATTTATCTTAGTGACTTGGACCTACATGAAAAAATAAAATGAAAAAGCTTTAGTAATTTAAGCTTTGACATAATGGCAGACAGAGTTGGCTTAAATACTTGGCTCTGTTTGATAGCTGGTTTGTGTGTACTTTAGCATCTCATTTAAACCCTGATCATCAAAGAAAGGTGTTTAATTGGATAAACTCTAATTCTTTAATATTATATTAAGTTTAAGTTTTAATCTCTTTTACCTGATTTAGTTGTCTGTAAATGGCAATGGAAGCATTTCCTCACCTCACTGAGGCGAGTGAAACCACAAAGTTTCACTGGAATATACCATGAAACTCTTTGCTGCTGAAGAGGGTGAGCAGGTACTGTGAATTTATAAAGGAATGCAGGAGTTGTAACCAGGCAATTGATAGATGTTTTCTGGCCTGAGAAAGAACTTCTGTGTTCCTAAGGCAGAAATTGCCAATTTATCTAAGTCCAGTAGGCAGTGATCCATTTAAAAAACAAAATCCCTTTACAACTAGCAACATCCTAGGAAGACTTAAGAGAAGAGAACTTGGGCTAAATACCTCATCAGTGGCCTTTCCAAGGAAGCTGGGATACCTTGATAAAATCTTTTACTGCTTCAGCTTGCTCAAATCCGGTAAACATACAAATGGGACTTGTGCTTCCAAGCCTGTCAATCAGCTGTCTTTCTGAAAACTAAAATATCAAAAAAAGAAGCAGGTGTTGCTGAGCAAGAGAAATAAAGGTAATTGGATTGTGAGGTTTGTAACACCAGTTAAAACCCCACAAACTGCATTCACAAAAGGTAAAAGGGAAGGAAGAAAATAAGCCAGATACCAGAATAAAGCAATACTTTTAAAGTGAAATGAGAACACTAAATACAGAAGATGATAATAGTTTTCAGCTTTAAAAAATAGAAAATGAATAGGAATAAATGTGTAAGCAGCACAGAGGTAAAAAGGGAATCAGACTCTGCAGATCTATGATCATCAAGTTTTAGGAACCTAATAAGGCATAATAATATTTGGCATTATACCATAGAAAATGGTATAGAAAAGTCCTTGCTTTTAAGTCTCTGAGATGTGCTCTGAATCTTCCAGAAAGTTATCTCCTGTGTTGTTGCAGTTTTTAAATTTTTTTTTGTAGTAGTTGCAAACTTACATGGACCTAATTAGAACTTGAAGTTGATTTCTTTTCATTCTGGGGTATTAATTTCCTTAAAAATGCCATAGTTCCTGTTACACCTGGAAATGAACACTGAAGAACAAAAATGTTGTTCTGAGTTTGGTGAAGCAAACCAATCTGTTATTTAGGTATATAGCTGCTGTCTTAAGCATTGGTTCACAGTCTGCTAATTCCTGTACTGCTTCTACTTTGGAAAAGAACTGTAAATAAGGTCTTCAAGAGTTTCTGACATTGGTTAATTCCATTCTGAATATAATTAATCAGGATATGCTTTTTACCTTTATTTCCAAAGCAGAGAGAGAAAAAGCAATAGGATACAGCATGTCGATGTAAAATCTGGAGAAAGAGTTAAATTGCCAAGTGAGGGATTGTGAATAATGGGAGCCAAATTTAGTGCAGCATGTGTTGTGTGTATGAACATCAAAAGGAAATTTTTAAAAGGAAGGCTGGCCAAACAAGAAAATTTGTCTATTGAAATACATATTACCAAAATATAGCCAAAAGAAAAGAATCAATCATATGTTGGGATCTAGCCCTAAACTATTCCTCAGGGAAAGGATATGGGTAATAAAAATGGACATGTGGAACTAAACCTTCAGGAGAGGACAGAAAATGTAATAGATTTGTACTGCTGACCTCATCATCAGAGCAAATGGAGATTAGAAGTGTGAGACATTTAAAAGAGTGAAAACTAATAGAGCAGTAATAATGAATTATTTCAGTGGTACTCACAAAAATTTATCAAATATCATGATAAATATTAGGAGAAGTATTTTCCTAATGATTTTAAACAATAAACTCTTAGAAAAATTATGTTTAATGTGTAGAAGTTAAGAAATTCCCCTCAGCCTGTTCTCTTGCAATTCACAAAAAATAATGGAAAAAGAAACAGCTGTGGTGAAGGCTTTGACAAATACTGACCATAACATATTCAGAAAAAACCCCAAAACATTCTATCTGGGGGAAAAAACCCCAAACCCTAGAATGTAATCAAATACCAGTCATCTTCTTATGTTATGATTAAAATGCTGCCCTTAACAAACATACTCTATAAAAATCAAACCACAGAACTCTTTAACCCTGGAAATGAACAGATAATGGAACAACTCTTAGTATCCCACAAAGGGAGAACTGATTTTGAGCAATGCATATGCTTTGGTTACAAATGTCTATTAACAAAATATTATAAATCAGTGGCCACAGGGTATGTACATTCCAGAAAGATGAGCAGAGACCACCCCCCAGTGTGATAATGCCTAGATTTTAGAAGGGCATCTGCCTAAATTAAAAAATCATATTAAAAAAGAATTAGAAGGAACAGCTAGGAGGGTATATGATTGCACATTACATGTAGATGGTTGTGCTATAATGATACAACATAAGTATTTTAAAAGAGATTGAGAATCAATACAGATAATAGTTAAGAACAGGAATTTCTTAGAAAGAAAATGAAGGAAGAAAAAATTCCCGATTTCTCCCATAGTTAAATGGTGGGCTAAATCCTAGAAAAAAAAAAGGAATAGGAAATAAAATCCATAGCAGATTAAATTAAATCAGTAGCTAGTCTGTCAAAAGAAATTTGTAGAAAATTATGTCGAAAGCTTAAAACTAATTAAAAAAAAAATCAAACACATTGAGATAAGGGGAAGCCAGAGACTATTTAGGGCAAACAAGATCATTATATACAAAGTGCAGTTTGAAAAGATAAATCCCTGTCAGAAAAACTAATTTTTACACGTATGTTCAGTGGGTTGGAGAGGGAAAACAGCATGATGGACCTTGTTTTAATGCAAAGTTAATTTGGAGATTTGTCTAATGTGCAAATGTCAGTAAAATCATTATACAACAATTGACAACAATAAACAATTACAGCTAGAAAGGTATGAAGATATCTAATGGAACTAAAGTATGAACTAGATGACTTATAAATCATGGTATGTAAACTCTTGCATAAATTTAACTCAGTATCAGTGATTCAGAAACTGACAGTTATGATGCGAATTTCCCAAACTGTTACCTGGGAGAATTCAAACTACTGTAGACAGGACAATCTGTATCAAATCAATTAGCCAGAGCAGTGTTATGGGGCATATGGATGAAGGAAAAGAGTTCAAACCAGTTTTGTAATGGGAGGTCATCTCTTATGAATCTATGGACTTTGAATAAATGAATGAATGAATGAATGAATGAATGAATGAATGAATGAATGAACATAACTAAGGAACATGCAGATTAAATACCCAGTTTTATTCCAAGGCAACACCATTACCAAAATCTCTTAATATAGATGTTGTGAGAAATGAAAGATGGTGTTTCCATAAATAATACTTACAAGATAGGAAACAAACTGTGGGAATATGCAGCCCTTACCGTGAAGGGAAGGCACTTTTGCATTTTATGGGGATCTTTGATGTGTTCACAATATTAGGTGTTCATAAACAGTTATTATGATTGTCAAGTTGTTTAGAAACACAGAAGCTGACAGTGAAGAACTGGAGAAGGACATCCCAATGCTGACTGAGTTGTATAGTATCAAATAGGTTAGAAAGTGAGGCATTGGGAAACAACTTATTAGCATAGAGATGAACTTTGAACTGAACATTCATTTCCAAGTGCCACAATCCCAAGGATTTGGATTCTAGTTTTGTAATATTAAAACTTTAGCTCAATTTTCAGTAATTAAAAATATATAAAAATTATAAAAGTAAAAAAAAAAAACAAAGAAGAAAATGGAAACATAATGCACAGAATATGTGCACTAGTGGTACACATCCTGAATGGTATGTGCTGTTTGTGTCTTTCATTAAAAAAAAAATACAGACAAGATTATCAAAGTAGTCAAAAGTATGACATGAACTTTCTTTAAGATACAAGAAAACCTTCTTTAAGATGCAAGAAAACAAAAGGATTTTGTGTGGTGCAGAATCCTACAAAATTGTGAATGGCATGGGGAAGGTAAATAGGGAACAAGAGTTCTCATCTCATTTGGAACACACAAAAGAAATAATTGGTTTGCACAATATGTAGACAAGATGATATGCTGGTCAGAGGATAACCTGGATGGTAAAAACTAGCTGAGCTTCAAAGAAAAGAAACACATAAAGTGATGTGTAGTAAAAGTTGAATTCAGATTTGAGAAGTGCATGACACATTAAGTGTTATTAAGACTGGATCCCTTTCATTGGCTTTGTCTGTTGGCCAGAGAACAGTAAGTTAAAGGGGGCTTTGCTTTTTCCTCTATGAACTTTCTTATGGTCTTTTAAGTCCTACAGATGATTGATACATTTTCCTGGATTCTCTGATTCAGGTGCACAGAACTCTCTGCTGATGTGCAAGATTGAAACTGTTGTCTCTCAATGGTTGCACTTTACTAGGTACAGGGGAGTAGAAGACATTACCTGTGTAAAATGCCATTATGTGATGTAATGGATTTTGTTCTAACTGTTCTGATATCAGACATTAAGTATGGTTATGGGTACAGATTTACCTTATGAGTCATGTTATTTTCATTTCATTGATGTGATGAAATTGCTGTTTGGATGCTCTTGACACAGAAACAGAACATAGGCCATTGGGAGATTTAGCTGTGCCAAGTGCCGTCAGTACCTGCTGGTACTGACATGCATGTGATTTATTCATGCTTAGTCTTCTCAACTGATATTTCTCAGTTTGACCTAGACATTAAGACTGAAATCAGGAGATTCTTAAATGAGGGGCACTCCCAAGAATAGATTTGAAGCATAGCTGGAGATCGCCCATATAGCCAAGAAAAAAATTGAATTATCCAGGTCACAAACCTGTAGAGAAATTCCTTTCTGTATATAGTTTTATTTAATCTTAAAATGTAGTTAATTTTTTATTAATTTATTTATTTTTTATTTTATTTATTTAATAAAAACTTGTCTGATAGGAGCTATTTCCTAGAGTTTTGGAATTCAGGCATAATAATTGTCTTGAAGTTGCTTAAAAAGAAGGAAGAAAATTACTCATTCATCAGTTGATTTGAAAATGTGCGGTGAAGAAAAGAGCAAATACTATGTACAAGGATCTGGAGTACTGGTTAAATGTATTGTAATACATCAACAAGGCAGAAGGGTACTGCAGAAAATGGCTTCTGTGAACATCAAGAGAGCTCAACATCACAGAAATATGCTGTTCTCATAGTTTTATGTTTGTACTTTCAGACACAGGGAAAAATAGCAGCAATTGTTCTTTCCTGTTAATGGAACTATACTGTTAATATAATTTATCTTTAAAAAAAAAGACACTGCTTTTTTATCTAGAACAATTATGTATCTAGATGATTTTCCTAGAGCTCTTCCTTTATATATTTAGTGTTGTGTAAATAGTATTGGAATTATATTTTTAAAACAATTTTTTATTCAAAAAAGTGCAGCATTTCAGAAGACAACACATATTCAGAGCTATACTTTGTTCCAGATGCGAAGCATGCATTTCAATGGACTGTAGAAAGATTCTGTGGTAATATGTGAATTTCCATGCTTTATATTTAAAAACAAATTATGTCAAATAAACACCAAATCAATATCTCATCAACATGACAAAATCGTGATTCTAATTGTAAATTACAATCTTGCAGAGCAACATAGAAAAGGTTAATCTTAAAAAAGAAAAGTAATTAGGAATTCATGTTTAAGTGCTAGTTTCTTGTCCAATTAAGATTCATCTGGTCATAGTCTTTCTTGTGCATATCAAACATGATGTTCAAACAAAAAAAGCATAGGTCTTCATACACAGAGGAAATAACATCCTCATTAATGAGAATTCTGCATAATTTCTATTATTCAGGCACAAAAAATAGTAATCTAATGAGCTATCTGTGCTTGTTGTAAGCTGTCTTGAAGATTAATCTTTGTTAACTACTTGTTTAATGTTATAGTTAATAATTGGCTACCCTTTATTCCTATATCATCCATCACTTTACTGAACTGAATCAATTTTTTTTTAAACTTATAAGAGGTTGTTTATCTTTGCTTAAGGCTACTTTGGATGAAAGATATCTGAAAGGTTATAGGGTTTTGAGTCTGTGAGAGTTTATTCTGCATGCCAACCACAAATCGTTCTTCATAAGTTTCCATGTTTATTGCTTTGCACAATAGAAAATAAAATTTTATTGCCATTTTCTTCAACATAAATGGCAACCACATAACTTTATATCCTGTTGACTCATAAACATCTTCATACATTCTTCAGTGGAAACAGGACTAGTGAATTAGCATAAGCTATTGTGCACTACAAATATTTTCTGAAAACTGTAAAGGTTGGTTTCTAATTGCTTTTAGTATGGCAGAGAATTTCCCCTGGTTGTCTAGGGTCTAATAAAGATTTAGGAACAAAATATTTAAGAATTAAATTCTGCTGCTCATAAGACCTTGGCTGGAAAAGGTCCATATAACATTGGCTTTTCTGCCTAGAACATTATTTCAATATTTGACATCTTGCTGATTTGTGAATTATCCTCTATGTTCATATTGTATAATTTTTTACCTAGTGTAGCGGGTTGGGTGGGAATAATCACAGTAAAACTAAAAAGGTAAAATGATAAATAGAGAAAAATAATGCCAGAAGTTAGTCTTTATTTTCACTAAAATCAGCAAATTAATAGTTACAGTTCCCACTGTGGTGATATCTCAATCCCTTGGCACATATGTTGCATTCTGGTTTTCAGTACGTGATATTAGCTTTAATACATTTATACAAAGCAGCTGAGTTAAAATTGCTTGGGGGAATATAATTTTAAATATGTTGTCTTTTGTGTGCATAACACCACAGACATAATGCCCCATTAACGTATTTTTCCCCATTTAATTCCATAAAGAATTTATTATACTCCTCCTGATGTGCTGCAGAATGCACTATAGGACAATTACCTGGATTTTCAGCTAGTGAGAATGTTTAACTCAGGTGAAATCTTGAAGCTACAATTGTTTGCAGCAGCTGAGACTCTGTCCTGGTGGGATTAGCATGGATGGGATACAGCACATTAACATCAAGACGTTGCAAGGTCTTTACTTGTCTTGCAATAGACCTTCCCTGGAATTTGAATGTTAATTCTCGTCTCTTGGGAAAGAACAGCTGCCTAATCTTGTGCTCAGTTACACGGGTGTAAATCAGAAAGGACTACCTGAATTCAGGGAAGTTATTCAAGTGTGAAAAGCAGTGTGATACCTTCATCAGATCTGAAAGATATGGTCTAAGGTGACCTGAAATAAGCTTGTAATGAAATAAAAGTGGCTATAAAGTACTTTTACTTTGGTGTATAAATAAACAACAATTTTAAATAAGCACCCTTTACATTGTCTTCACAGACATTCTTGGTGCAGTGAGAGTTGATAAGGTGCATTTTTTTTCTTCTTGACTTATAAATCAGAGGCTGATTAAAGAAACTTCAGAAATAGTGTGGAAAAAAGATTGCTGTTAATGGTAAATATTTATTGAGCTATTTATTCTTTGATTTAGGACCTTTTGTAACATCCATCACCTACTCAATTTTAAAACTAATTATTGCCAACTGAAATAAAATTATTTCAGAAATTGATATAAAATGCTGCTGTCTGGTTTTCAAGATATTGCAGTACAAGGCAACTTTGCAAATTGTGAAGCAATGGTCCAGAAAGGCACTCTGGTTTCTGCTTCTTTGTTGCACATAGTGCATCTTCCCTGGCCTGGATTGTAACCATAGGTGGTGAGAGGGTTTGGCCAATTTGTGGGAAATTTGGCTGGCCAAATTTGTCATCATCATTGCTGCTCTAGGAAAGGAAGCTATTCATTCACTTCAGGGAAATGAGCAGGTTGTAGAAACAGCTGTCAAGAGAATGGAAGGAGCATTTGGAACTAGATTTCCAGCTATAGCTGTGAAATACCTGAGCTACTTGACAATTTTATTTGCTGCCTAGCTTCCTGTGGCTGATGACAGAGTTGAAGCCACTTACCATCCATTTCTCTGTTTCCGAGAACATAAGAATAAAATCCAGCTGTGGTGAATGCAAGCATAACTCTGGAATTCTTCAAAGTGACTCTGCACATGGAGAGGTCCTGGGATATGTGACCTGCATGAAAGAGTAGATGACATTCACACCTTTTCCTTCAGTTTCTGTGGGGAGTTGCATGAGATGAGGTTAAAACCCAGCAGAAATAATTTTTTGTTCTTGTTTAACTGAATCACATGCCTGTAATTTATTCCCACAAGCAAGAAATCCAGTTTGAGTTACGCTTATCTTGTTCTGTGGTCTGACATATAACCTCCATCAGATTGACACAACAGGACTAAAATGTTTCCTTAATACCATTATTTAGATACTGTACCTTCAGTGTGTAATATTTTATCCAAGACAGATTTTCCCTTTCACTTTAAAAACATCTTTTGCTTGGTAAATTACTTAATACTTTCTAGAATGTAAAGCTTTATTAAATGTTCAAAGAGTTTTAAATACTGTTCTGTATATTTCTGAAGAACCATAGTATCACACAAGTTCTAATTCAATATATACCATAAAAGATCCTTTTCAGGTAGGATAGATCATAATTCCACACTGCCATTAATGAGTAAGAAAGCATCAGATCCTAATTTTTTTTTCCATAAAAGCTGTCATGATTTTTAATAAAGGACAGATTGATTCTTTCCCTCTTATGAAATAATTCCTCATTGTTTTTGGGAAGACTGGCAAATGCTTTTATTGTACAAAATTAGGGACAGATGAAATATTCAATTATGTCAAAAGTAGGTTTGTTGCATTTTACTCATATTGGTATAATTTCCAACCAAAATTGCTTTTTTAGGTTGTGAACAGTTTACATTTGAATGTACCAGTGGGTGTATTAAGTGAAGGATTATTGATTTATAAGGGCATTGTGTAAAAATACAGAGATTTGTATTTGTTTTTTTTTTTGCCGTTATTTTAAGTGTAGTGTAAATTGAATGGAATCATGACCAGATCTAAAAACCTTCTTTAAAATGTTGTTACTGAAAAGATCCCATTGAATCCCACTTTGATGACTCTCTATTGATGAGCTGCATAGATATTCAGCTACCATGTTTCCTATCTTTAAAATCACAGGAAGTATAGTAAATACTGTCACTTTTCTAAGAATGAGCATGTGAGAGTATAAGTGATGTACCTTGGCTGTGCAGCAAGTGCAGCTGACTCAGGGACCGAGGTCAGCAGTGACCAAGTCTCCATTTCATGATGGTCCCAGAATCTGTCATGGCAAGTGAGCACTTTCACCAGCAGATAAACTTTGTTTTATAGGTTTAGTGTGTCTTTCATTAATTCATATGCATGTTTCTGTTTCTCACATAGACAGGCTTCATCTATCAGAACTGTTTTCTCTATAGAGACTTATTTAAACTTATTGCCTTAAGTATCCCAGGGGAAATGCACATGTTGATATGCAAGGAAATCATGGCACTCTTCATGCCTTTTCCTGACATACAGCCTGTTTCTGACTTTGGAAATGGTAGCCTGGCAAAGGCAAGATCCACAGCACAATCTTTACAGAAAGCACCTGGGTTTTTTTGGTCACACAAGGCTCTGAAAGTTATCATTATTATAAAGTTTCCATCTAGGAAAATTAAATTAATTCTAATTTAATTAATTCTAATTAATTCTAATTCTAAGATGCTGTGAATAACTTAACTTTTCACCTGCTCACAACTTTCCAAGACTATTATCTGGGCATTTTATAACCTGGCATGTTATTTCTGAATGAACAGACTTTGCTGTAGTGACTTGAGATAGGTACATTCACTCAAACTATCAATTTATCAATTAACAATTTATCAATTATCAAGTAGAGAGATAAAAGCCAGTTTCTCATTCAAAAGGGTAATAAGATATGGTACCAAATCATTTAGGAGAATACTTTGCTTATCTGAAACCCTTGGTTATAATTTGGTCCCTTACAACTGAGATAAACTGAGATACAAAAGGGTTTACCTCCAGTTCAATAAGGAGTCAACAAACACTTAGGTGTTTTGAGGAGAGAGTGAGCATCTTGCCCTTAAATTAGAAATGATTAATGCTTTATGACTCTAGCTGGTTTCATAAGTAGGACAAAAAAGTTTCATTTTAGCAGACAGTTAAAAGATTGTCATTCACCTAGATCTTGTCAACCTCTATGCTCGGTAACTAAGTTATTAGAGGTGAGATTTCTTCTGACCTAATTTCACTCACTTAAAAATAACTTTGAACCCTTTCGCTCAGCCACTTGTAACACTGTGGAGATACTTCCAAAGGCAGGGTGTTCCCCACCTACGCCTTTGTTTGAAGATCAAACTCTACATTTTTTTTTTTTTTCTTTTTTCTTCTCAAACTCTAGTTGCTAATCATTGCTTTGTGTTAAGGGTTCTGTTTGTAAGTTTTATTTGTAGGAATCAAAATTGCCAAATAGAATTTCAAAGAGAAGAATAAATTTATTCTTATATATTTTGTGACATTTTGAAGGTAGGAGCTACCTGAGTCAAAAGATGCAATTTTCTAAAAGTGATTTTTTTTGTACTCATATGAACACAGTACTAATAAACACAACCTTGAATAAAACTACCATGTAATCAAAATCCAAGCTGTTACCTCTACAGAGCCTTGTGAGGACAGATGTGGGAAAAGGAAAGATCAGATGGGTTTCATCCGTGATAAACTATGTTTGAGAATAGTGAAAATAGCTTCACTTAGTTCTGTATTCAGGATCACATGAGGAATCAGTGTGTGTGAGAGCTAGCTAACAGGGCACAACAGGGGACAGGTTTTCTCATATATGGGACTTCTGGCTGCTTTATTATGTGAAGTTCAGCTTATACTCTACAGGACTTGATACACAATGACTGAAATTCTTGTCTGATGTTTTTGGGTAACATGAAATTCCTTATGTCTCCTGTTGTCCTTATGTTGAAAAGCCAGTCAGTGTTGTGGGTTACCTGTGATAAAATACTTATAAGAACATTATTACTGTCCTTATTTATTATTCTCTCTATATATTGTTATTTATTTTTTCCACTGTATACTGAATAGGAACAAAAGATGTTTTTTCAGATTGTCACTCTTTTTTAAATTTTCCACTCTTCCCCTCAGCACCCCCTCCATGATTATGAATACCTTGCAGCAGTTGAACTGAGGTGCTATGATGCAACAGAGGTGTATGAATATATTTTGAGTGATAAATGACAGCACAAATGCCATTACAAACCAGCACAGTTATGCTTACTTTACTACATCTTGAATTTGTTGTTTTTCCTTTTTTTTTTTTTTTTTAACTCTAATCACTCTTCCCTCCTACTTTGGCAGAGGGAAACATATTGCATATTAAAATATGTTGTCTTTCATTTATCTTCTCACCTTTCATGCTCAGCATCTTGTAAATTTGTAAGTTGGAAAGAAGATAGGCTTTGTGTTGTATTTGCTGTCCTTGAGCAGTCAGTCATGATTTCTGCCATCAAAATGTGCACTGATGTTTACACCAGCAAATTGACTGTGCAGTATCATCAAATTAATTGGATGACACTTCATACTTGTTTAAGACATTATAAATCCCAGAACACTCTTCTGGTTTATTTAGTTCCATTTTTTTCCAAATGAAATGATCTCATTTTACATATATCTCCCTTCATTTTCTTAATTTTCCCTCTTTTATTACTATCTCCTTTCCTTGTATTCATTGCTAACTTCATATCCCTGTTTTGTAATATCCATCTTTTCATGACAATACTTCAGCAGTTATAACTCCCATTTTTAACTTCCTTGAAGTGAGTGTGTCCAGGTCCAACCAAATTCCATACAATTTATATGTTGCACTTTTCAGATAGTTGTTCACCCAAAAGTCCAGTTGTTGTATGTGACTCTTTATTGCCCAGCATACCATACTTATGAAACAAAGTACTAACCAAACATCAAACAATGGTCCACGCAAACATCATGAGGCCCATACAAACCAATTTTGAACAATATTATGTTCATTTTATGAATAAAAGAACAGTGATATTATTTTTATCAATTTCTGATTAACAGCCTGCTGGATGTTAATGTTATCATGTGAAATTTTCTATTTTTTTCCTGTCTTCAGACCTCTGATTACCATTGATTGTACCTTCCTAGACTGCAAAAAACAATTGTGCATTCATGGCACATGTTATAATTGTGGAATTCTCTTAGTCAAAGTGTACATATTTAGTCCATTGTTCTGAATTTTGGGTTCTTCAGCAAGGTTGTTGCTATATCCCCTAAGACCATCTTCAGCTAACAGTAAGTGACAAAGTTCAACCTCCAAAAGTATTTCCAAGTTATTTTTTCACAAAAATGTTATACTGTTCCAGATTCAGAATTTCAGAGACCTCAGGTTTCTAGTCAGTTGAAAGGATGGCTTGGAGTGTAATTGCCCATATTTTCCAAAATTATCTAACTTTTTTTTCCTAGCTGAAGGCTCTCTCTACTTCTCTAAAAAGGAAATATGTTTCAGTTTCCATGGCTTACCATATTCCAAAATTATTAATATGTCTTGCATATTATTTGTATGACCTTTCAAGAATATGAAAAAGCTTTGGGAAACACTGAACATTGTTATAGCTACCTAGGTAAAAATCATGAAGTCTTTATGTATCTCCTTTGCCTTTTAGCCCCTCTTCTGAAAAATGAGAAGCTTGAAAGTGCATTTCATATCCCCTAGAGAGCCATCCATTTCTTTAAGTCTAAGATTTTGCTAAAAATTTAGTTCATAGTATTACAGAGATGAAAGAGCAATATTTTTTTCTGGTAGTAGCTTTTGCCAGGGGCTAAACAAATCCTGTGTGAATTTCCAACTGTTCCTCAGATGTGTAAGTCAAATAATTTTTAAAATCTTGTTTTTCTTTCTTTTTCTCTTTTCTTTCTTTCACAATATTCTGCATCAAAGGCAGAGTCATTAAGTCAATCTATTATTAAGGATGACTGACACTTTCTATTGTAACACCTTGTTTTAAAAGGCCTGTAATTTTGACAAAGCATAACCACAGGGGGTAAAGATTTATTCACCAAACAACTGCAAAAGGTTGATTTCCTGCTTTCTTGCTTGGACAAAATCAATTCTTTCATTTCCTAACAATAGGACATGCAGAAATATTGTTTTCATATATTCTAAAAACTATTGCAACCATTTTTAAAAAAGGTCTAACACCTTCATTTGGAAAAAAAGAACTAAAATCTTATAGGAGTTGATTTTCTGGGGAAAAAAAAGTGGTTCATCATCCTTATAAATGTCTTCTAAGTTGGATGACATCTCCCACACTTGTTGAAAAATTGAGAAATTGCTTCTTTATTGTGCTCAGTAATTTTTTTTTTTTTTTTTTAAATTTTGGCTAAATTTGCAACTCACCTGAATTGCAAATCTACCTAAACTGAACCACACAGAGCAAAAACAATGTTGAAGCAGTGCAGTGTGAGGTGGATGAACATGCAGAAAACATAAATATCTAATAAAGAATCAGCTTTCTTAGAGAAAAAATACATTTACACCTCACCTTGCCCCACATGCCCCCAGCCCTTCCCCCTTCCACTTCCTCCCTTCCTTCCAATGAAAGAGGAATTTTGCTGTTTTGGGACTCAGAGTTTCGTAGAGAAATGTAATGAAAATATCATCCACCTTCTGCTTCAGCTAATTTTTTACGCAAAAGGTCTATGCAGTTCCCCTGCCAAGTGAATACCATCCACCTTCTGCTGCTAGTTCCTGTATTTTCTCTCATCTACCTTGCCAGGAGTCCTAGAGCTCCCTTTTCTTCCAGTGACCACAAACGACAAAAGGAATCCAGCTCCAGGTTCTTGAAACCATTTGTTTTTCTGTGCTCTGCTGGGGCCAGTTGAGGAGAGAAAAGGAAGGCAGAGCAGTGAAATGGAGGTTTGTGGTGCTTTATCTCTGTCCCAGGAATCTATGCTGATCTAGAACTGCACACAGAGTGAGCAATAATGGGAATTATTGCAATTCACTGGCAATAAGAGAGCTTCACCCTGAGATGGAAGATCTAATCTGTCAGCTACATCTATAGTTTTGAAATATACACTGAAAGCACAGGCTCAAGCATTCCTTATAAAGGTCCTAGCTGATAAATTGTTTGCTCAGTCCCTGGTGTGGGCTTTGCCTAAGTTAGGATTCACTCCCTGGACAATTCCCAGGGAATTACCATTGGCCACAGTACACCTCTTTGTGCTGTGTTACTGACCAAGGGTGTTTATTTATGAGGACGCACGATGCACTGTTATTTTGGGAAAGGACTTGATAGTGTTCCAAAGACAATTATTTTCTAGTATAGATCTAGACTTTATATCACACTTACACAATGTCCTGACAAAGGCAGATTGGAAATGTTTAATTTTTAACCAGATTTAAGTGTGACATTAGATTATAACTCCCTACCGTCAGAGAATGTACACATCTGATGTGTGTGCCAAACTCTCAAGTCTGTGGGTAGGGAGGGGCATTAAACACTGCAAAGATGAGCACAGCCTGGCCATCATAGTAGAAAATGCTATATTCAGTGACAAGGCCAATTAGAAAATTCTTGGTATCCTTTTCTGTGCCACTTGTTTGCTCTTACTCTCCATTTTAGCGTCCACTGTACTTACAGAGTTGTCTGTAAATTTTGTGTTGTAAACTGCTCTTTTGAGCCAATCTGTGTCAAACGTGAGAGGATTTAGTCTAGGGGATTATTTTCCTTCTTTGCCACTCAGGTTTGGACAGACATTGTGCAGCCCTGACTTTCATTTGTATTCAACTGCCTTATGTTTTGGCTTAAATGAAGTATTCTTTCTTGTGCAGCAGGACTACAGGATACTGAGGAACATCACAGCAGAGTGACTGCATCTCCATGGGAGATAGGATTGGTGATGTCCTTAGGTATCTGAATGGTGAATATTAAGTGTTATTAGGTGTTGTTGAGAAAGGCAATGTTTCAAATGTTATATTTTTCTAAAGAAATGGTGAATTAAATTAAGACATTAAATCAAAGATAAAACCACTTGAAGATCAGCAGAGATTCGGTTTCATAATTAGTAGATAGGAATGTTTTTCATGATTATGATTTATTTTCTTCTCTCTTTAAAGTTAGGTTGAACTGACTGGGAATTCAAGAACTCCAAAGATACAGACAGGGCACTTACAGTTATTTAAGAAATTCTGCCTCTGTGAAAAATAATGAAATATATCATACACTTGCATTGCACATTCTTCCTGCCTAAAAGGTATGGGGCACTTTACAGATCTTTCATGTGAAAATTACACAAAATAGATTATAGAGAAAGAACATGTTCTTGGGTCTTATCAAAAACTAGCAGAAGAAGAAAGTGGCAATCAAAATTTTGAAGTCAAGTGTTACTCTTCTAGCTACCTGAAAAGTAGCTAACAAATTCTGTACTGACCAGCCACCAGTGGAATATCCCAGGTTGTTTGCAGGTGAGGGAAAATCAACCACTCCCCTTTCCTAAACACTTTTCTGTAGCACTTTCTTCAATACAAGGAAATTCTCCACATTCTGCTGGGCAACAAATATTTTTGAGCAGCAGGAGGGGATCATCTTGCTCCTAGGGAGACATCAGCACAGCCTGGTCTGAACAGCAGGGGGCTGGAAACTCTTATTTATTCAACTCTGTCCTTTTAGTGATTTTGAGTAAGGGGTGATTTTTTGTAAAAGCTTGTGTCACAGCCCCACCAAGCTCTCTGCTGTGTGTCAACTCTTCTATAGAGCCAGAATAGAAGAATGCAAATATAATAATAATAAGTATAAAACCTATTTGAAGTAAAACATGGAATGGCTGTGCTATGCAGACAGAGATTACTGAAGAGGTAGTTCCCTACTTTCCTCTGCTTTATTAAATATTCCCTGAATCCTACACACTGACACAGGAAACTATTGTAGGAACTATTGTTTCTTAAACAGATGTCACAGTCTGAGATACACAAAATATTTTGGCATTAGAACCATTTGGTTTTGAGACCCAAAAGTTACCCCTTGACAGTTTTGCCAGCACTACATTTCAGCATTACACAGTTTTTCTCTGTATGTGGTTGCATGATATGCAATGATGCTATTTCAGCTTTTAAATCTTTAAAAAATGTATTATTAAAAGACATTATTACACAAAAGGCTTCAGCATAAGGCAATATAACATCAATTTTTTTAGCTGTAATGTGGTCTTAGTGCAATTAACCTCCTCACACACTGTTCTGATACCTCATTCTAGTTGTTTAGTAATCAAGAATTTGTAAAAATAAAAAAGAAAACCCACAGCCAGACCTCAAAATATATTTATTGGAAAAAACACATTATTCATTAGCTCTATCCTGCTACTTCATAAAAGGAAGTTTAGGTAAATAGTTGCCTAATAAAATGTTATGTTTGGAATAGTATTTTGGAAGAGACTTTTATATAACAGTAAGTAAATGTGAAATTATCTCCTGGCATTCACCAGATATGTACCCTGGCAGGAAATCAGCTCTTCTGACGTGATGTTTGTGATGACACAGAACTCAGATATGTGGCAGTATCAGACAACACTACACTGAACTTCAACATTTACTCAAACTGAAGAAAGAGAGCATAAGCTATGAATAAAATATTGCACTCTATTTTTTATTTTTATTCAGTAGCCTTGTATCTTTCAAGGAATGCAATTTTTTTCCTTCTCTTGTATGAATATTGTTCCACTTAGACCTCCTGCTTCAACTGGTGGATTTCATAAGGTTATCCCTCCATGGCACCTTTGGACACATCTGGTCAATAGTGGTGTCCCCACAGCAGCTGCAGCTCTGCAGGGGGAATAGCCTTATCCTGGCTGGCTTCCTCACCTCAGGTACAGCACTGCTGGGCAAAGGTTCCTATTTTCAGGGAGCATTCACTAGTCCTATTCTGCCAGAAACCGTGCTTGGCAACGTCACTGGCAGTGGGTGTCTGAAAATCCAGAAGAGATTGTGTGGTTTTACACTCCACTGCCAAATGCCTGGCCTATTGTTACCATAGAGGAAATGGGAATCCCCAGTAGTATCAGAATCCAAATAAGAGAACTGTAAACCCCATTGGCAGGAAAGGGGAAATGCTCATCAGACTGCTGGCTTCACTGTTGTCTCTGAGTGCTTTTTTAAAAGAAGGTCATCAGGACTAGAAAACTGATGAAGCCTACAAGTGTATTATTAATATGAGTTTTTTCAGGTCAAAATTAAGCTTGTGCTTTTTGCCGCAGCATTTTAATTGATGTTTTAAAAAAATATTTTAAGTTTTGTAGGTATAACATGGAAGATGCTAAGGACATGTTAATTTTCTTACACCATACTTCTGATACACATTTCCCTCAATATCTTTTATAGTATTGCTAAATTCAGTGTAAAACATAGTAAGGGAAAAGGTATTTATCTTCTAAGAACCAGACGTAAATTATCCTCCTAATTACAGGCAGTTAACTTTCAGTTTAACTCTCCACCCTGATGTGTGAAACTTTTTATTTGTTGTTGTAAATTCTGTTCAATGTAGTGTTACATGATCACAGCCCAGCCTGTTAGGTGTTATGGTATTACTGTGATATGTGTTTTCAGCTTCAAGGCTAAAGAGCCCCAGACAGAACTAACATGCAACAACATTGGAATGATACTCAAGGAAAAGAAATAATTGTGAAACACTGCAGAAAAAGCCCCTCTATTTGTTAAGAAATCTGTGTATAAAACAAGATAATTCACTAAAAGAAATGTAAAATATCATTCAAAGTATCTTCCTAAAGTGATGTTCTCCTAGTTAAAAGTCTGGCCTCTGTGATTTAGATTTAATTTCACAGAATTGCAGAATGGTTGAGGATGGCAGGGACCTTTGGAGACTTGTCTACTCCAAATCCCTGCTTGAAGCGGGGTCAGCCAGAGCAGGTTGCTGCGGGCTATGTCAATTTATTAATATCTCCAAGAGCAAAGACTCCATGGCTCCTTTGGGCAACCTGTCCCAGTGTTTGACATCTTCAAAGTAAAAACTGGTTTTGGTGGGTTTTTTTCTGTTGGTTTTTTCCCCCGTCCTTATATTTAAATAGAATTTCCTGTATTTTTTCTTGAGCCCATTGCCTCTTGTTCTTTCTCTGGACACCTCTGAGAGGAGTCTGGCTCTGTCCTCTTTTCATCCCCACTTCAGGCATTTATACACATTAATTAAGTGCACCCAGAGTCTTCTCTTCACCAGGCTAAAAAGTCCCAAGTCTCTCAGCTTTTTCTCAGAAGAGAGATGCTCCAGACCCTTAATCACCTTAGTGGTCCTTCACTAGACTCTCTCCAGTATCTCTATGTTTCTGCTGTACTGGGAAGCCTGGAACTGATCCCAGCACTCCATATGTAGCCTTAGCAGTGGAGAGCAGAAAGGAAGAACTCCCCTCTGGACCTGTTGGCAATATTTTCCTCACACAGCCCAGGATGCTCTTGGCTCCTTTGCTACCAAGGTGCACTGCTGGCTCACAATCAGCTCTTGGCAGCTCTCAAAACCAAAGCTAGTTAATTGTGTGGAGGTTTTTGGAATTAAATCTCATCTGAAAGGGTCAATTGAACCTATCTTTCCTTCATATTACTTTAGGCAGACATCCCAGATGTGTCCCAAATTAACAATTTTTATAGAAGTTGTAGTGGCTTCACAAGGAGAACCTGCAATTTGTTTCAGAGAACTGTGTGGCTTGTTAGTCTGTGATCTGGCATTAGAGCACATTGAATCATGTAAATTGGACACTAGAAAGTGAGGTTCCTAATTCTGAAATAAATTTCTTGACTTGCAGTGCCATAAAAACATTAGTGTCTCATTTTTTTCCTAATTGGAAAAATCTGCACTGCAACTACCATTTGAATGAAGATGTATGTATTCTGAAGGCATGTTTTGATAAATTGTGTTTCTTTGAGAACTAAGGAGTTCAGTGAAATTAAGAATTTGTCAGCTAGATACGTATGCATAAAGATGAAATAGGTGCCACACATTTTTTTGAGAACTAAATGTCTAGATCTTTTAGAAACAAAAGTCAAAGGTCTACAACAGGAAATTCAGTATGCTTTAATTACCTAAAAGTGAGGCACTTTGCGGAAATATTCTAAAACCAAATAAAAAACTATCTGTGAAAAAGAAAGATTATGTAAAAGTTTTCCACATTTATTTGATAACTTTAAAAATGATTTAATGCTGCTGGTTGTGATTCATTCCCTTTTGTTTGAACTAAACTGTGTTTGTGTTGATTCTGAGAGAAAACTGAGGTGTTCAACCACAGACAGATGTGTTTTGGTGATTTATTTCATACTGCCTCTGCTCTTTGGATTTGAAATAAGTAATAATGAACTCCTTCCAATTCCATTGTAAGCTTAGGCCAGGGCTTTGTGTTCTACAGCCTACTCATCACACATAATGATATGGGGCAATTATATGGTATAGCTGGTTGCTCATAAAGAACAGAAGGGACAAAACTCACATTTTGCTTTTGATTCTCAGGCTGCATTTAAATTGTATACAAAGAAATTTCCTCCTGGTCTGATTCTTAATGAGCATAATAGCTTCTCGAATTCATGCCAGAGTACTTAAAGGTGGTAAATTTGATTACATTATAAGTATCTCCCTGGAATGCTTCTGCCCCTGCTACTTCAGTAGGCTTCTAATTTCACAGAAAATAATGCTTGTGGTTAATGCTTTGGGATGTTCCTGAGTTGTGTTCCATAATTATCTTTCAGTGATGTACTTACATAGCATGTAAAACCCAGAGAATTTAGGAGATGTGGTGTTAAAAATTCAAATTAATAAGTCAAGGTTCACAATCTATTAAGATTTCCTCTCTTTGTAATACTGTAGGGCTTCAAGAACATGAGGGTATGAGGCATTTTCAATCTTCACATTGCTAATGCAGGCACCCTTGGAATGTGCCTTTCATAAGGAAGACTCATGGTGAGACTGCACTATGAATTCCTCTACTGCCCTTCTCTGAGTTTGCCCGTAGGGAAGCCTTGTTCTGAACAAAATGTACAGAGGTTAGGGGCAGGTTAGGAATTCCAGGAATCCCACACTTTATGCTTACAGGCACTTCTGTCACTGTTAGCCATGTTGACCTTGCAGCGCCCAGAGGTCTGCATGTAACAAGGTTCCCAGATGTCCCATCTCAGCTTTTGACAGCTGAATGTGCAAGGAGAACCTCTGATGCCTTCAGAGACTTCCAACTTTTGTCATGCCCGTGAGGCCAGCATCTGTTGCTATGACACTGCACTACAGTCAGCCTTGCAGCCAGCTCAGTAGTTTCATGTCTTGCTACATAAATAGAATGAAACCATTCTTGCTGAAAAATGTTTTTTCTGTCCAGCTTAAATTGGACATTGTTTCTCTTATAGTCTAAGCATTCAACATAGACCTTCATAAGTCCACGTTCCTTGAATGTCATTTTCTATCTACCAATGTCTGTCTACGATACCACTTGGTATTTTAAAGGGGACAACATCTAGAGTTAAATCTCTGTGTTCTTCTCCATTGTGTCCTCAGGGATTCTCTAGATATGTATTTAATTGCATACCAAACCTGCTCCACCACCAGCCCTGTACAGTCTAAATCCTCCAGATCTTTTGATCACTTTACTTGTCTAATGATTCCATAGCTAATTCAAACAATTTTACTGATTTTAATTTTACTAATCTTAATGTTATCTTTAACCCTAGATATCTGCTCCCTTAGGGGACATATTGAATTATCCAAGCAGCAACAGATATTTTTCACCACTCCAGAGTTAGAAAGGACTTCAGTGGTTTGGACTTGCATGCCAGCCATTGGCAAGTGGGTGAAGAAGGAAAGAATATGACTGCAAACAATCATGCCCCAGAAATCTAGTGGATAACAAGTCAATTTGTCAAATGCTTTTTTAAAACTGGGTTTTTTTTGACCTTATGTTTCTTAAAGACCTTGTTTTTCTATGCAAGCCTTGTGTGTGTAGCCTGAGTATAGCCTAGTTCAGCCACAAATGAAAGGGCAAGTCTTGAAGGGAGCTGGCAGGGGGATTGATAAAGGCAGTCAGATCACGAAAAAATCCCTAATAAAGAAATATATTTTTATGCAGACACATTTTTTCAATCCTTCTAAACATACTTATCATTTGTCACAACATTTCAAGCTTGCTAAAGGAGTGAGTAAAATTCACAGCAGTTCCAACACTCCTGTCTGTTTGAGTAAGACTGATTTCTATTCCAGTTCCTGAATGGCAATTTCTTGAGCTGTCAGACAAACACAGACTGTGTGTCAGCTGCAAGGAATGTGGTCCTCCATATTTCTGTACAATGACTGGCTGCATGTTACAGCTTGATGGAACATGAGAAGGAACTTGATCAAAACATTTTATATAGAAAGGGACACTACAAAAGACCTACTAAGTCACAAAAGCACTTGAAGGAGGTTTCATGGGGACTTGACAGATTAAAAACTGACAGCACAACTGTCACAGTCTTAGTAGAAATCCAGCTTGATCTCATTACCAACATTACCAAAGTGTGAGAGACACGCAGGAACAGTAATGAAAAGAAAATCAGAATACAATGGAAGTATCATTTGTGTGCTCTGGTATGCATAGGCCATAGACAAACCCAGCACAGGAGGGAAAGGCAGTAAAATACAAAAAATGAGCGAATTAATGAAACTCAGAATTCAGTGGGTTTTTTTAAGCTTTTTGGAACTGATTTTTACACTAAATCTATATATACAAGGGAGTTTGTGTCATAATAAATCATATCAAAATAATGGGAAATTTCAAGAAGAAAATCCCACATGACAAGTTGCCTGAATTTGAAATGTTTTCAATTTTTAAAAGATTTTCACTCCTGTCTGTCCAGCTCAGACTCAAAGTGAATGAATTTTTAACTTCTTGGGGTGGTATAGGTGGGATAACTTCTTAATAAATCAGCAACAAAAAACCCCTACAAATATTTGGCAAAAAGAAGACTGTCTTGTATATACTCATGGATGATGGAAGACTGTAAATCCTGACTACTTAGTATGAAACCAACTCTCTAATTGTGTAGGCATACTTTGTATTTTAGTTTGACAAATACCATTTGATGTTTTAGAAATAAAACATTATAAAATAATTCAGATTTTCATGTTTGTGATTTTTGCATGTGTAATATACCTTTGTTTCATTCACACCCACAAAACACATTAATGATTATTAAATTTTATTTTATTTATCAATCCTTAAATTAATTTTTAAAGAACAAAATAGAAATCAATATCTGCTAGATATTATTTGAGATAGGCAGCCCTAGAAATGGTGCCTACTTGTCTCATTTTTTTACCAATAAAAAGAAACTGTAAAAGTATGATCCCAAGAGAAATAATTTAATGTAAAAATTTGAGATTGAAAGATAGGTTAAAGAGTACGGTCTTAGTATTTTTTTTACTGTAAATAAATACTTTACTTCTTTTGTGGTGCTTTAAGATGTCATTTGGATTTACACCATTATCTTATAAAACTATGGCATAGGCTTTAAATAGTAGAAATAATAGTTTTTATTCTTCTCATAAAAAGGTGTTTCTGATGTTCCTAGAGTGACTCATTAAGCTTAACTGATCTTTTCCTTTTCCATGAATTTTTAAAAATATACTTTAGAGCTACACAGTTCCTGATGCAATAAGAGAGTTGCCTCTGATCCTGATTAGCTCTGTCCTACTCTTGCTTTAATGCTCCCCAGGCAGTGTGTGCTTCATTTGAGTAGAACTTCCTGAATAGGAACTTTTGGGTTCTTGTGTTTTTATTCTAATTACAGGGTACTTTTACGATGAAAAGAAAAAATACGTCAAAACTATCGAGACAGCTCTTCCTTGTGCGGTTGATGGAGAGGCAGACTTTTCTAGTCCTCTACCTCTTGGCTTCCATGGCTCAATTTTTTTGCCTAAAAAAGATGTGCAGAGTCATCTGAGGCCCTTAAGATTAACTGAGACATCCCAATGGGTCTAGTAACAGTGGCAAAAAGCCTGAGAATGACCCATTGAATGGACAGGAAAAATACAACAAGGCATCTGAAAATATGGTTAGATTCCAACTTTTAGGCAGCTAGACTTAATTGCCTGAATTCCTTGTATCTTAAATGGAACATTATATTTTTCAGCGGTGTTCACAAGATTATTATATTTGTTCTTCTGGAATGAATAGATAGATTTTCTTTTTTTTTCCCATCAATGGACATCAGCTTCTGTGGTTCAAAGTGTCAGTCTATATTGTTTCAAGAGTTACTATTTCACAGCTCCTGGTCTCTTTAATAGATGTATACAGACAATGAAGGATTACATGCATGTTTTAATCAAGCCCAGAACTCACAGGAGGGCATCTGGGAAGTGTGCATTCAGGGAATGAGCAGGATGTCTGAGGAAAAGGCTAAATGTTCTGAGAATTACAGTGGCCTTTGTATGATGTCAAGTCTGTACCATTACTCTCCAAACCATCCTGATTGCTTGCAAAATTTTGGGTTAAAAATATCAATACTTAGCTCTGTGACCACAGACCACAGTCTCAAAAGAAAGTGCCACTTTTTGGTAACATAATACTACTACAGAGTGAAGATTCCATGTGCACTTCCTGTTGGAACCAAGTCAGAGATCTTATTATTTGTTGTCAGAGATTTTATTTATTTGTTGGTTTTATTCCATCATTCATATATTTGTGACCTTCAAGTAAGTGATCTCTCTGCTTCCAAGAAATGTTTAATTATTTTTTTAATTTGCCACAAAATTGTATTGTATCATCACAACAGGGGTGCATGATGTGTTCCACAGACCATGCCGTGGAGGCACAAGTGTCATGTATACATCAATTATCTAATTGATCAGTGCTGAAGAATGGGTTAAAAGAAGGTAAATTTAATACTACCTCCTCTACACTCTCCATAGAGGGTAGCATCTAAAGCAATATTCTTCATTAATCTCCCAAAAGAAACCTCATTTGAGTCTTAGAGCTACACCCGTATTGGCTCGCTGGGTGTAGCTGTAAATGGATGGTGGACATGGAGTGAAAGAGTTAACAGGTCTGCTTCCTGGGCTATGCAAACCAGCAACATCAGCTCCCCGTTCAGCTGTTGTGGCATTTAGAGCTAGAGCTAGTAAAACACAAAAGAAGGGAAGATAAGTGTAATAAGAACAATGATACAAAGTAGCAGAAGATAAGCAAGTATCTGCAAAACTTTACTGAATGTCAAAGTAATTCAGTAGCATCACCTGTAGGGCAAAAATCGAAAAAGGCATGCTCTTTATCTCCATAGCTGTAATTTCCATAATGCTCAGAAGACTTTAGGTCAATTCTAAAAATAAAATGTGCCTGCAGTAGTTAGCCAGGATTTGTGTTTAATTCAATTCACAGCAGTTGCAGAGGTGGAAGACATTGGATGGCTCTGACCTCCCATGGTTAAGAATCAGGACCGTTGAAAGTGTTTGGTTGAGCTGGTGACAACAGCGAGATAGGGGTCAGATCAATAAAAACCTTTAGATCAAATTGTAAAGAAAAGTTTCAAAGTACCTCTTAGCAAGAATTGGCAAATCTTTTACATGCTGACACCAACAATGCAGACCAACATGTAAAACTATGATCCATTAATCAATCTCCAGTGGTATATTTTCAAGAATTAACAGTGTGTGATAACTACTGTACCAAAAATGACCTTGTTTCTAGTGCTACTGATTAGTTGATGAAATTGCCAGGCCTATAGTTTATATTCTGAGCTGTTTCTGCTGTCCTGCAGAAATGTCATTGTGAGTAGATCTGAAAAGGGAGCTGAATTTACAGCGTGCACGATTAGCACTCAGCTGTACAAGTTTCCCCTATTCTGCATTAGCAGTGATACCTAATACTGTGCTGCTGTTATAATTTAAAAAGCTATTTTAAAGTACACTACTTTTTTTTAATTTTCAGTTACTTACTGAACAAAAATGATGAGGGTCATCAACCTGCTAGCTTGCCTCTTACTGCATCACTATGGAATTTGCAATGGAAATATAACAGCCAATTTTAAAATGGAAAAATCCTTTGTGCTAAAGTGGAACATTGAAAATTGTCCATATCCTTCTTATAGACCTATGTTTTTTAAAACTTAGAGTAAGCAGAAAGATAGATTGCAAAATATTCAGAGATTCTCACAGCCCATGTTATTTAAAAGACACCAGATACTGTTATATAGTGACTTTTAGCTACATTTTTCTTTTTGAAATACAAGTTATTATATTTTCAATTAATATATTGCATTTTTCTATTTGTTAATCATGATAGAATATAAAAATTATTTTTTCTATGAATAGACATGAAAGTTTCCTCCCAGGTTTTGGCATACTTTTTCTTGTTCTGTAGCTTTCAGGTGAGATTTACCCTCTTGGCATGTAGAAGTGAACCATCTTACTTTGAGGGGGATTACTAGGAAAGATTCAACATGGATATATGGGGTAGATGCAGCCCCTTTTAGGACACCTTAAGCTAAAGGTTGAAGTGAAATCAGGGCACCAAAAGTTTGAGCCAGTTTCCTAATCAGCAACACAAAATTTTGGATGCAGATTTATTAGGCCAAATTTTGCTTCCAGCTGTCAAGAGCCTTGCACTCATAATTTTGCAGTTGCTGTTTTGCAGACAAAACTTACAGTATGTGTGGGTACAATTTTATTTCCTTCAGGTTTTTGAAGGTCTGCCTGCTCTTACACATTTACCTGTTAGGTCTCAGCTGTAGGGAAAATTTCACAGATTTAACCTGAAATGTTAACTTGCATGGATTTTCGTAATCCAGAATATATCACTTCTAGTTAAATTTATAGATCATAATTTTGACTAATATAGAAAAGGCATGGAGTAAGCTAAAGAAAGAAAAAAGACAATCCAAATCAAATTTAGGATGACTGAAATAAATTACAAGAATATTGCTTTTAGGTCAGTCTAACAATAAAGAACCTATAAGCACTTAACAATATATTGAATTGTTAACATATGACTTCTATATAATTACTCATAAGCTTGAAGTTTGGCATTCCCTCAAGTGTCTGCAGAATCAAGAAATAAGTGCTCTGAATTCAGCTCATAGATTCAAGACAAGGCTAGAGTTCAGGGCTTGAAAAGTTAGCTCATAGCAGAAGTAATGGAAATATATATGCTCCATGCTTGTTTGTTTTTCTTTCTTATGTATGTGTGTATGAAATTCTCCCTTGTTACTAGTTATTTCACAGTATGAAGTGTTTTCAATTTGTCAAAATAATAAAAAAATATAAATCAGAAGAATTACATGTGGTGAAGAGGGTTTGGGGAGTGGGAAAAGTCAAGAAAATGACAATCAATATTTCATCATCATATCTCTAGAGGCTTCTAAAGCACAGTTTACAAAGCATGAGACATTTTAAGACAGAAAAATGTTGCATATAAATGGCATTAAAAAGTGAGCATTTGCCAATTTCTGTTAAGGGAAAAGCATAGCATATATTTTCTGCTGAATAGCTTTATGTTTTAATAATTTAATATACCCTCAGCACACAAAAATAGTGGCTACTTTTTCTATTTTTTTTTCCTTTACACAGAGATGTAGAGAAGAAACATGAAAAAAGCCCATAGCCCCTGAAAGAATCGGTGGAATATGTGATATCAAAATGGGACTTGTACTTTTCTGACCTTAGAAGTCAGGTTGTAGAACCAGCAAACCTACTCATCCCAAGAGACCTGGTCTCATGAAAGCTGCCCCTGCCCATGGCAGGAGGGCTGGAATGAAATGGTCTTTAAGGTCCTTTCCAACCCAAACCACTCTATGGTTCTATGACTTTGCCTGCAGGAAAGCTACAGTGAGTGGATGCCCCAGAGTGAGGTGGAGCAGAGAAGACGAAGGGTAGAGTAAGATAGTCTGTGGTGCACTGGTGCTGCTGTGACAGGTTTATTTTATACACAGCACTTAAGAAAGGGTAAACATGCATTTAGGACAACCTAAGCATGACTTCTTTATATTTACAGGCAAATGCTGCCAGTGCTGTCTTCTGTGGGGTAGTAGGAGTGTGTGGATAATACAGAAGGACACAATTTTCTTGCATTTAACTAACTAGATGCAAATTGCTTCTTCACTAAGGAGATTTGTAGCTGACTAATTGTGGCATCTTCCGTCTACGTCTTTCAAAGTAAATATGATGCCAGAGTTTTCTGCAATTTATCACAGCTAGCACAGTCTGGCCACATATATACTAAAAAAAATGTATTAGATCTCAGGCCAGGGCAATCACATCCAAACTGCTTACTGGGAATGGTATCTAACCTATGCTGTTAAAACATAGCCAGAAATACTTTGGGAGATGCGGTCTTGACTGAAATTCTAAAAACCTAACACTCCAGGTAGTTATATTCCTGTTACTTCAAGTGCATCTGTGCATTGCTTAGTATTTTAGTGCACATGCAACTTTAGAAGGAATTCCTCTCACTGATTTTGGGAATGACATTCAGCAGTAGATTAGAAAACCTAAATTAATTTGTTGTAGTATAAACATCCACATGAATGCTGATTATCTACACTTCAAATATGAACAGAAAAAATCAAGTTGATAGAGTTACTGGAGCCTATCCATCTTTTGGTGAAGAGTGATTTGGCATCAGTCATTGGCCAAAGACTCTGGGGCAGTCAATGCATTTTTTTGAATCATAGTGTATATAGGAAATTCACACAACCATACTAAATATGAAAGGAGCCTATGGGGTGCTCAGGCCTCTCTGGAACAGCAGCTGGAGGCCAAAAGGAATACCCTGGGAGGGATGGGATAAATCAGTATCTGGAAACTTGTAATTGTTTCAATAATTACAAAGGGAACCTGGCATAGCCTTACTATTACTACCTGCTGGGTAATTTCAACTGAAATGATCTGCAAGTAAATAAGATCACAAATCTGTCCATATATTTGAACCTCACTACTATATTGAAAACAAGTATGTGCTTTAATAATTTTGCTGGTAAGAAGTGAAATTTGTAATGATTCTGCTTCCATTCTAATATATATGAAGATAAGTGGTGATATGCAGGAAATTATGAGAAAAGTAGTCCTGGACATGTACAATGGTGAGAATTAATTTCTGACTTTTTAACAATAGGATCAGCTTACACTGTGTTGCTTGCAAAGATCTCCTCTGTTATCATCTCAGGAAGATCTGAGCGTCTCTCATCACCATTGACAAAAGCATGAAAGGCAGGCTTCTGAGTGGTATGGGTATGACTGCTGAGCTGATTAAATTCTGTTCTATTATGCCTTTTGGACAGATTCACTGGTGAATTCAGATTGTAGAGGGACTATTTGGATGTAAATAATACATTTGTGGCTTTTCTTTTTTTCTTGTTTCTGTTTTGTTTGGCTTCTGAACTGCATATAGGCGTTAAGACTTTGGCAGTGAATTAGCTGCAGAGTTGTCCTCCATGGGAAGAGTTCAGAGGGGCTACCCCATGCTGGGCACAGCTGGTTCCATCTGGTTCCAGCTGACTCTGCAATGGACCCATCATAGGACACAGCTGAGGCCACCAGAAGAGCTGGTGGCTCTTCTGTGAAATAGTGTTTAAGAGGGCAAAAAGGGATTGTAAAGTAGAAGAGTATTAACACAAAAATAGTGGGGAGCAGCAGCAAGGAGAGCAAGGTTAGAGGAGGTGCTGCATGGAGTGAATACCCACTGCAACCTATGGATGAAGCACACCAGAGCAGATTAATATTTCTTGAATGAATAGCAGCCTTTGGAGGACTTATGCAAAAGCTGAGGGAGTTTTTTTTTTGAGCAGGGCTGAACTCTATGGGAAAGCTAGTGCTGGTGCAGAAAGCGTGAAAGCAGTTGCAGAGAGGAACCAATATGTACTGACCTTAATCCCCCATCCCACTCTCCCTCTGCACTGCTCGGGGCAGCAGAGAAGTCAGGAGTGAAGGAGTGAAGCTTGTTACCAAAACCTGCTAAAATAAAACTTCTTAGCACCACTGTAGCATTAAGAAGCTGGCATTATTCATTTGGATGGATGTACAGAGGATAACACCACTGAGCATACATGCTGATTATAGAAAAAGCTCCTGTTTATATACTGTATTTTACATACATATGCTTTGAGTTTTCTGGAATAAACACACATAGGATAATCATTCCCCCAAAATCATTAACAGATGTCCCCTCCCCTCTGTGCACGAATCCTTTTGTCCTGGTGGTCTCCTTGGTGGTCCCTGGTGGTCGACACCCCAAAGTCATACCTGACCTCCTGGTGAACTGGTAAAGTTGGCACAACTGGGCTGGTAGCTTTCCACTTCTTCCCACAGAAAAAACATTGTGAGGTTCCATAAGGCAGTAGTTTTTGAAGAATAAGCATTGTTTTAAGCCACCAGGTGCAAGCAATTCTTCATCTGGCAAGAGGGTGAACCTGGAAAAGGTGGAAGGAAAGGTGCTGTTTAATGTTTGTATTTGTTTCTCACAACCTAAATATTTTTTAATTGAGTATACATAAATTTTCTCCAATCTGAGTCTGCTTTGCCTGCAACAGCACTTGCTATGCAATCTCCCTGCCTTTATCACAGCTCATGATCCTTCTCATTCTATTTTCTTCTCCTTCCCCTTTGAGGAGGAGGAGTGGGTGAGCTTTTGTCTGTTTGCCAAAGTTAAAACAGTGCTATTTCAAACACAGTTGAGATAAGCATGGAATAGAATGGAATATGTAATGATTTCTAAAAAGCATCCCTGAAAACATTGTATAGGTACTGAATTTTTTAATGACATCATACTTAACACTTTTGGTGTACACTGATTATGTTGCCTAAACCAGGGCTAAAGCACAAGAGCAGCCACTATGAGCTTGACTTGTCCATTTGTAGGCATCTCACACCATACAAAATACTTTGGGGGGCATCTGGCTTTTCATAAGGGCAAGTTTCCTGTTTGTTCTATTTCTTATCTAAGATGTTGCATGCACATACCGTTCATATCTTATGAATCTGAAATTACACCACATGCTAACAGTTGGTAAAATAGATGTTTCTTTAGACTCTGCTAATAAAACAGACTCAATTTCTTTGGGCTAACCTAGCAAAACATTAAACATCCCAGTATGATCACTTGTTTTTAGGTAACTATCAAACTGACTGTTACCCTTCTTACCTTTCTAACCCTTAGTGGTCTGAATTTTTTTTCCTGCCTGTTTTTCTGACAAGCTTGCTCATTGTAGATGTGAAAGATATGAGTGGCGTACTTTCTTTAGCTTGGCAGTCAAATTTTTTTTTGTCCAAATTAACAAGTTGTGTTTCCACATGGAGAGTTCCATTTATTGAACTAAGAGAAAAATACATTTACAATTGGGATGAATCTGTGTTGGTTGTACACCGCAGAAAACTTATTTTCTACCTTAAAATATATTCCGGCAAATTCACTCAGCCTTAGGCAGGATATTATGTACACAGATGCCCTTTGTAGTTTAAAGTTTGGGAAATATGCTTTAAGTAAGTTGAAAATATTCATCTTTAATTTAGGCTAGAGATCTTTTTAGCATGACTCACTCTCATCATTATCTTATCCTTACAGCATTACTAAAATACTGGTGTAATTAAGATGAGTATCGTACAAGATTTCTCCCAAGGAAATTTATTAGAGAAAAAAGGATACTTTCTCCTTTTTGACAATATGAGACATAACTTTCCTTTATTTTCATAAATATGAATCTACTATATGATAAGGAAGTATTCTATATGATTAATATATTTAAATACAATGCTAATAATTGCAGAATACCAAATGTGTAAAACTACTGTGTTATGAATAGTACAACTTCACAGTCAGAATTCAAATGCTTAATAGAGTGGCTCCAATGCCAAGTTCTACTTTCAGTCATTTCAAGTATACATTATTATAAAGGAATCTAAATGGACCCAATATTTTAAGACATAAAAGGCAGATAGCAAGATAGAGAAATAAGCATTCACATACACATACTCACAAACTGAACAGCTTTTCCCTACAGTATTACAAAAGTATTTTAATATTGGTATCAAAACCAAACCAGATCAGGTATGCATGACATCACACACCCCTGAGATCTTTCTTTAATTGAAACTGTACTAAAAATAATAATAAATGTCTTGATGTCCACAATCAACTTCAGGGGAAACATAAACATTTTCATCTGTGAAAAGTGGTTAACTTTGTTATGTTAAAAAAAGTTTGAATCAATAATAGCAAAAATCTGCATAATGACCAGTGTGACTAGTTTGTTTTATCACTTCAAGAAGAGCAGAATTTTTATGTTAAGATCTTCACTGTGGTTACAGTCATAGAAAAATATATGGGATTAGTGTACCCGAGAACAAAAGTCACCACTGGATTTTTAGTGGCCATTTAATACTTTTTGTCCCCTTAGTAAATGTCATTTTATGTACCATCATAAAGACTGAGATACCTGCATTGTCCCTGCACTTGCTATCTCAACATATACATGCAACTGTCTTCATTACACAAGTAAACACAAAATACAAGGTTATCTTATGATCCCTGTTATTTTGTCTATTTTGCAAACAGACATTGATGAGATTATGATTAGGTAATAAAAATGAAGACTGACTAATGATATTCCAGTGTAACAGGTAATCCCTTAAATTTCTATTGATATTTATGTTTTGAAATCTGTTCTGCAATTCAGTGCCCTAGGTGACAGATCAGGAAGTGCCAGAAAAACTAGAGAAGAAAACATTAGTAAAATAAAAGCTAACACCGAGACAAAAATTTTTGGTTTTGGAAAACCTCATGATTTTTAGAGTTAGTTTTAAGGATACTCCTGACAGTGACTTTTGACAAAGTTGTATTAGTAATATAACACCCAACATCAACAGTCCAATATGGACTAGCTAGTTTTGCTTCCCAAAATGTTAGTTTTATATTGGAAGAATTGATAAATAGTTTTACATTATGTGTGGGATCTATAACTAAACCCATGGATTTTTTTATAACAGTTAGCACTTTTTGGTCTATCCCAGCAGAAATGCCAAAGTAAGGAAAAAAATTAAGAGATGTGTGTGCCCTGTAAAATCACATACAGAGTTTTAGTGGACTTTTAATTGCCTTTAAATAAGCTAGCTTCAGTTCTTGAGATAACCTGGCAACAGGGAAAGGGATCTTTGTGGGTTTCATCACTTCAGATTTGCTGTCCTGATTTCAAAGAAATCCTAAGGAACAAATAGATGAGAAGCTTGTACAAATGGATCAATTCAGCAATTCAAGGCTGGATTTTTTCCCCCATATATAACAGTAAAAACAGTAACAGTTCCCTTGTAGAAAACTGGAGGGCAAGGAATGCTCCTAACTCTAAAGACACATCTGAAAAAAAATTCTTCCATTTTCCATTTCAAAATGAGATTCAGACACTAGACCAACAAATCTGGGTTGAACAACAAAATGGAACGGAATGTAGCAAATTTACTGACTTCACAATTTGGGGAAAGGACCTTGCTATGCTCATCATTTCTTAGGGCAGTCTTAACCTCACAAAAGTTTTAAATCATTCAGCTCAGCTGGTCAGTGAGATGGTAGATTACAGAGGCAGCAGTTCAAAGCTGCAGGAGCAGGATCCTTTGTCACTCTCTTTTGAAGAGACATGCTAGATTTATTCCAGCCAGTTCAAACGGCAGAGAAACAGGGAAATCAAAGTGTAATAGAAAGTACAAACAAAGTGCAATGTCTGCTGGATCTCATTCCCGTACTTGAGCCCTTCCAAGTGCAGAAGGTTGACCCTTCTTGTCCTTTACATTTAAAGGCCAGTTCCTCCCTGGCCCCCTGTAGTTACGAGTCAGAGGAGTCAGTAGCCCATGAGGGTCTGTGCTTTCCTCTTCTCTGGGTGTCTCCCCTCTTCATCTCAAATAGTTGTGACTTTTGTGTTCTATATCCTACTTTTTCTTAAAAAAATACATTTATGATCTGAGGCCCTTTTCCAAAACAGACCCTAACCCCTCTGGCTGCTATTCCTTTTTTAACTGGGCTGCAGTCTTCTATGCCAGCTGCTGCTAATTGGTCCCTTAGTTGCAGCTAGGGAAATAATTGGTTTATATTGGTCTCTTTGAGCTGTGATAGGGTTTTTTTCGTCTTATCTTATTCACACTACTCCTGAATAGCCATCATACAGAAAGATTCAGAAGATAGGAGCTTTAAATATCCTAATACATTTGGTATTAAAAATTAGTCCTCAGAGTCTAAATCCTTTGGATTTAAGTAAAGTTGCCACTCTTAACTTCCATATTCTGAGGTAATTTTAGATGAAGAATATGCACAGAATCGCTTGAGTAGGTTCAGCAATCGAAAAATCTGCTGCTGTCTAACCTAGCAGAATGCAGTTACTTCCTTTCTCCTTAGAAATACATGTACACCCCTCATGGAAATCCTGCCAAATGAGGTAAAATACATCTTTACGGTGGGCTGGGATCATACCAAACAAATACTTAGAGATCACAGTCAAATCTCTGAAAAAAACCACTGGTAGATTATGAATCAGAGAGATGACAGGATGTATTGTTTGTGGAAAAAAAAAAGACTTGTGGCAACTTGCCTGGTTCCCCATGTCCTGGAGCACAGCCAGGTACATCATTATTATGATTCAAATGAGTTTGTAAAGTGCATTTAATGGTGTATCAACCTGTTTCATTTACCTGATAGCAGCTTTTGATCATTCTTAAGAGTTTGCAATTTATTCTGTTTGCCTTTCATTTTTCTTTGTAGTGCATCAACCATCAAATTTTTTTTTGGCATGAATTTCAATGATGCTTACATTACTAGATCAGCGAATGTATGAGGATATTGCATTTTATGGGATCATTTTGATATGTTGTTTGTTCATCTTCTCTTTTTACCTGTGTCCAGCAATCGTTTTCTTTAATTGTCCCATTTATTTTGTTGAAATAGTAATCAACCATACAACTGAAGTAATCAGCTTTAGGAAAATGAACATTTTTTGATGACTTTCACCTACATAATTTCATTGCAGCTTGCAAGGTGTGACTTCAATGAAGTTTAGTGCAAATTTTTGGCATACTTCCATTAAATTTCATGAGGCCATTTTAAAATTGAAGATTATTTTGGCAAAATAAAGGATGGGAATTCAAAATAAAGTGGGCTATTTTCTGAGCTCTCTTCCAGCTCTCTCTGGGCACATATACTTGCACAGAGAGCAATGAAAATATAAGTTCTAATATTGCAGCAGCCTGCCCATGTTCAGCTCTATGAATTACACATGAACAATTAAGGCCTGCAAGTGAATGAGACTTCTGTACTCAGGTTGAATCTAGAAGAAGCTAGATTCAACCTGAGTACAGGCTATGGCTTTCAAGTACTTTAGATTCTGTGTTTAGTGGGGGGCAAATTCCCTCTGGACTATGTGTTAATACTTCTCATGCAATCTTAAACTCTATTCCTAACTTTTGAAATGTGGAGCAGAGGGAATGCCATGCCTGAGGCTCTGTGTAGAGGCTGGTGTGCTCTTCATTCTGTGAGGAGCTGCCACCACCTGAGGGAGCTTCTGACATGAGCATGTCCTCTCTCCCTCAAGGAGAATTGTTTGGTGACGAAGGCCATGGCCAATATTACCTGTCTCCTCTGGTAAATGCGCTCCTGAAATAGTCTTTGTCTCCATCTCTTAATTGAGCAGTGACTGTACAGGTGTGACAAACATTGGTTGTACCCCTCTGACAAACCTGAGAGACCCCATGAAGACAAAGTGAAATAAAACAACGTTACCTCGTTTGAGCAAATTAATAGTTAACTGACTACTTTCAAAGGCTATTAAAAAAGTAAAAGAAACATTTCCTATGTTGTTTACTCTTAGCTTAAATCTACATATCTATCTATCTATCTATCTATCTATCTATCTATCTATCTATCTATCTACCTATATATCTATTATTGTTATTTAAATAGTTTGACAGGCCCCCAAAAATTCAGTATTATTTCTCAACTCTGTGGTAAAGCATCCAAGCAGTAGCATAGTTGTGTTACTGAAGGGAGAACTGTATGATGATATTTTTAGAGGAGCACTTAATGAAAAGCCATTTTAGCTATTGAGGACTACAACAAACTGCAATGAGATTTAAAGATGGGTCTACCTATTCTTTCAGAGCTAGAGAAAGATCATGTCCTTGGAGAATTTACTACAAACACAGGAATGCTATAACCAATTTAAGAGTACAAGTGGATATTTGTACAAAGGGGAAATTTGTACCTGCTGCTAAGATTAAGCTTCCTCCTATTCCTGAAATATGATGATTTAAGGATTCACTGTCATCCTATATATTAATATTTTATCCTTGCAGTGCGGATATTGATCTTGAATGTAAACTGCAGCATTTGCATTATTCAGATCTTAAGTTATCAACAAGTCAGATTGATCTGCACTTATTATAAAGGTTATTGTGAAGCTTAGTTCAAATGATTCATTCCATTCAGCAAATGAGTTGGAAAAGGACATAATTTTATACGTTGTGACCTGAAACTATGAGTACTGAATACTGAACTCTCTATGGTTGGTTGAAAAACATTTTCAAGTGGATTTTGTTTGGGTTTTCTCTATCTGTTGGACACAGCTTCAATCTGTTAAATTACAAAACAATAATTACTGAGACCCTAAAGGAGAAGTTGGAAACATTAGTACAAAGACAGTCTTTCAAGTTGTCTTTAATTCAGTGTAGCAGAACAATACAGTCAATAGCAAAGCAACTACCCTAAGCTGAACTGAAAGCTGAGAACACCCATGCAACAAATTAAACTAACCATTTCACACATAATGCAACTAACTCGAATAAATATGCCTCTAAGACATAAAAGCTGTTGCAAACACTGAGATTGTATTTCTACTATTGGTCTATTATAAATGAAATTTAAAAATACTGTATGTTGAAAAACCCTGCCGCTAAAGAGACTGAAGTATTTTAGATGTTGACTCTTTGCAACCTAAAGTGATGAAAATGAAAGTTTAACAAGCAAAGAATGTACCCAGTGAGAAAATGTTTCATCATTCATGCACACATACTTTCATGCTCTTTGAACTGAATTTCAGAAGAGAAATAAGCTGTCCTATATCTTTAAAGCCACCTGGATAGTTTAATGCACTGTCTTCAGTGATGAGATATTTTTCAATCAGTTTGTCTCCCTAGGGAAGGGTGGCAGGGTTCTTCCTCTGTCCTCAAGAGTAAAATAATCTAGGTTATCCTAGGATGTGTCATCTTGTTAGTTTCAGCACAGCTGTGTGAAAGACAAAAGTTTTAGGATTGCAATAGATATTGTGCTTGTGGGGTGATCAAGATAGGTGTAGACAAGGGAATTTGGCTAAGAATTTCTTAACTGTAGATATAACTCAGATATAATTAGCATTGGAATAACACGTAATTTGGTTTTTAGCACATATGAAATCATATTTCTCTAACAACAGAAATGGGGCATATAATCCATGATCTATTTCCATATTCTTACCTCAAGGTTATGAGTAGCTTTTAGTTTTGCTTCTTATTGTAGCAAGATCTCTATGTCCCCTGAAGTAATTAGTAGCACATTACAAGCTTTGACACTGTATTACTTAAACACACTTATTTTTAGAAAGTAAGAAGAAATTGCAGATTTCTGTGGTTCAAAACACAAGCTGATTAGTTTAAAATTATATCTACCAAGAACAATGTCTCTCTCAAAGCAATCTTTTCTGTAGGTGGTTTTATGGAAATCATGCCATATATTAGAAGATTAATTTGAAACATTTTTGCTCCCTGAAGTAAACTCAGAACATCACCTACTGATGATTTGTTTTGATAAAACAGTATTTTTAAGTTTAGTTACTGAGAAAATTCTCACTTCATGCAGTGTTGGAAGAGTTAGAAAGGGTTTTGAGAGTGTTTTCCATAAGATTTATTTTTTTAATTCCCCAGTCTGAATCATTTCAAACAGATTGGTTTATTTTAAAACATGTGAAAAGTCTGAAATCTCAGTAGACTAATTAATCCTTTTTTTTTTCCTCTGGGGTTGAAAATAAGAGCTGTTTCTATCACTTTTCCAATATTTTAGACTGAATCAAAGGAGATGAGCTGTTCATACAAGATTTTAGGCATTTTGGGGCATAACCTATGTCCATTTTTGGATGAGTATTTGGCTCATAGTTATAATTCCGGGTGATGTTGTTCATGAATCTTACTCTTCTGTTTTGTCAGACCTTTGAGAGATTCAGCAGTTAAACTACACTGATTTGCACAAATTGAAGATCTGGTATTGAGAATGTTGACCCATATGCTGTGTGCAGACAGGGAATACACTTCACGAAATCTTGAAGAGAAAAATTACTTCTTTCAAAATGATGGTATGAATGTAAACAAACAACTTGAACAGATCTTGAGGTAATGAAACACCTGATACAGAAAGTCATTCCAGACCCTTGAAACTAGCGTGACTCCCCACGTGGGTGTGAGAACAGGAAACACAAGGAGGTAATAATGAAACAGAAAGAGAGAGGATGGGAATATATGTTCTCTATTTCTATGTCACCTGAGCTGGCTGGTTGTATTCTAGCTTGGGTATTTGTTCATGGTGCAGCAATCTGTCGTGTAAATGTACCTTTAAGTAACTTTGTGCCTGATATTTGGTGCTGTTGTCTATGATTGCATAGTTTTCACAAAAGCTTATTGGATTTTTTTAATATTCTTGAAAGTAAATTTTGTCTTGAGATGGAAATGCATAACCCAACTGATATTTTGATTGCTGTAGATAAAGAAAAACTTGAAAGAGAGAGAACAAACCTTATCAAGAGTTTGAACTTAATTTTTGTGACTGTTTTCATTACTGGAATTTTTTTCCAACAGCAAATTTACAGTATTTCAGTAACACTGTCCTAGTAACATTTCAAAAGCATTTCTTGCAATTTTTAATTCATTTGATGATAAGCAGACTCACAAAATTAGTTTCTTCATACAAATCTTCAAGTATTTTATGCACCATTGATTTCATTAGAACTTCTACCATCTAGAGTCTGTAAATGACAAATTCATGCCATCCAGTGGGAACCAAATAGCATGTCACCAAAGTCAACCTGATGCTGATATGCCTGCAGCAGTTAGTGTCCTATAAAACAGTGAGAGTAGTTAAAAACCCACAGACCATGGCAGAGGAGCATAAATGCAGGATTTACAAGGTCACAGACCTTGAAGAGAAAAACGTGCACTCAGATCAAGGAAAATGAGATGAAATTCATGATAATCCCAGAGCCAGGGACAGGCAATACAAAGGTCTAGGCAGTAAGGGGGAAGCTCAGGTGGTGTTGTATTTCTGGGACAGAGCTGAGCTCCTGCAATTTAGGGAATATCTCTTATTTCATTTGAAGTGATAAAAACACTAAGGAGGAAAAGCATCATCTTCTGCTTTCCTCTCCAGTACTTAAAAAGTGTTGCTCTATAAGAAGTGTCTTTAGGACACTTCACCTGGAGTAATTCGAGTAGGTCTGATGAAGTCTTCAAAATATAGAGATAATTTTGGGCCTTTAATACTATCAGAAACTGCAAATTAAATACTGGAAAGACAACACAAATATTCATTTAAGTTGTATAGGACAAAATTTCATCTGTCCTCCTTCATTGCTTCACATTGACCTAACTTAATTTTTATTCACATTATAATGTGTTTCAAAAAGATAACTGCAAAATCAAGCATGAATTGTATGTGTGCAAACGTCCTTTTTCTGCAAAACTGGCAACTAAAGAGATTTTTCATGAAGGCCATAGGAGAAGCAGATTAAAATGTTGGCACATGGTGCTTGGTTTGCAATTTTTTTTTATACTTGACATGAAATCACTCTTTTTCCTGATATTTCTCCCCTGAAGAAAATTAAAAGGGGAAAAAGGAATGTGAAATGAGGAAAAAACCCAAACATTTAGAAGATAATGCAAAATAGAAAACACCCACTTTTCCACAATGCTCTTCTTTAACTTCAATGCTGTCTTTTGTGGAAGGTTAGTTTTGCGAAAAAAGCACTACATTTTAAATAACTTTTTCTAGTTCTGCTGTTACTGAACTATGTCTACCTATTATTTTACTTCATTACTGGTTGTTAAAAAGAAAAGCACTGATATTTTTGTTTTCTGTCCTGCTTTCTACTTTTAGTTTTGCTTTTTTTTTTTTGCATACAAACGTCATTTACAATAGTTTTTGTCTAGATTATAGATTATTTGGGATAGAAATGGTGCCTTATTGTACTGGTTTTGAATGGGGTAGAGTTAATTTTCTTCACAGTAACTAATATGGTGCTGTGTTTTGGATGTGTGGCCGAAACAGTGTTGATAACACACCAAAGTTTTAACTATTGATGAACAGTATTTGCACAACATCAATGTTTTGTGGCTGGTTAATTTGAAAAGGAGAAATTGTATTTTGAGAACCTCTGTCTGTTGTGATGCTTATATATGCATGAACTCCAGTGAAGGGGTTGAATTTGGAGGTGAGTAAGCAGGACAGTTTTCCAAATTACCAGTCTTGAATGGTCCTGTTTAAATTCACCTAAGGGAGCATTAAAAGCTGCCCAGTGTAGTGACAAAGAGGAGGGGCCCCTAGCTTGTTCTTGTTTGCCAACTATTTCATTCTACTTACACCACTTTTCAACACCAGCACAGAAAATTCTTCATCTCATTCTTTTTGAAGACAGAATAGAGGAATCCAAAGTTTATTGCAAGTTCTTTATATTGTCAGTAGAATTTCTGGCATAATATGTAATTAACCAGAAATTATCTTCTGAATTTTCCTAATCTTCATGTGTATTTTATAATAATTATCTTGAAAGTCTAGATTTCAAAGTATCAAATCAAACATAGGAAATAGAGTTATAGCTCCATTCACAGCAGTAACTAGTTTATGAATGTGTGCCACCTCTGAAAGAATGAAATGACAATACTAAACTAATCTCATTTAGCAGAGGTCTCAGAGAACAGGTTAGTTAAATGTTTGTGAAAAATAATATAGGTACAGGTGATCTTGCCTTGAAGAGGACAAATTAGATAATCTCTTGAAATTCCTTCCAAAACCATCCTCTTCCAACTTCTTGTCTAAAGTTGCACTACTACTAAATTTTTTATAATTTTATCTTTGACTTCCCCGTATCTAAGGAACAGTTTAGGATAAATATGCAGCTGTTCCAAACTTTCTTTAAAAGAAATGAATCACCAAAAAAAAACTGAATTTTTTTTTCTGCTGTCTGTGTCATGACAATGATTTTCAATCTTTTGCCTCAGTATCTTATAGAGGAAAAAAGGGAAAAAAAGTGGAGGAGGGTGAAGAGAAAAAAATCCCCAAAACAGCTGCTTAGTGGGAAGAGAACCCTGGTAGATTTGGGGAAAACAATTGCTTCACTGTTTATATAAAGTGACTGCTTGTTGTTTAGAAACAGGAATGACTGTACATCGTGAATCTAATGTAGCTAAATTCATGTATACAGCATAGGAAAAAGCATTTAATTTATGTACATTTATCTAACAAGACATTTAATGATCTCATTTGTTCATATTTCAGTCTGAAAGTGACTTTTAAGAACTTTCCACCCTTTGCACAGATGATACCCTCTCTGAAATGCAAATGCCATAATTTCAACTGGAAGACTGTAATTAGTTGTAGTTTCTTAAAATATGCTAATATGAGTCACTTGCAACCATGCAAATTGAATAGAGTGCAATATTTTCCATAGTGTAAATATTATTTTTCTAACAAAAGTAATTGCTATTAGAAATCAGAGTATATATCTCTTTTGATACTTTCCCAATAAAAGGAATCCTGCTGCTAATGCAATATTAAAATACAGAGACTTAGCATTTATCTGAACCCAAGAGGTTCAAATGAAGTAGGTGAATTATTTCTGTTTTCTGATTATAATAACACCTTTGTGTACTCCTTTCTAACATTAATCAATGATTCACCTCTATCTTATTTCCTATGAATGCTAAAAATGAAGATTTTAAAATTCTCTAGGGTTTCGAGTTTGCATTTAATTATGGACAAAAACCTGATCAAATAGAAAGAAAAAACTCCACATTATTTTTGTATATATGTTTTTTGCAAATAATTTGTTCTAAGTTATGTACTTTATTTTAAACATTTCTGAATATCTTCCAGTTATTTATGAAATGTTCATAGATGCTGAGTGAGGAATTTGAAATGAATGGTTATTTGTCCAAAATATATGTTAAAACTATTTGATAATGAATATTATTTTCTCTAGGTAAAATGAATAATGAAAATTCACAGAAGGACTTACATACTTAGAGCATATAGAAGAATGGGAAAGCAACATATGCAACAGAAATTATAATGGAATATATTTTCTAAACTCTCCAAACTAAGTGCAGTTGCAAGGGAAAGGATTAGAGAAAATTCCAAGCGTATACCGGCAATCCCACTGAGACTGAACCAAGACCTGCTAAACAGCAGGGCCTTAATTCAGGTTTTGATTCAAGCATCAGGTGCCACTTGATGTATTGTGGGTTCCCTTCCTGGTATCCTGCTGTTGTTGGAAAGGTCAGGTGTCCCCCACTGCTTTTGTGTCATATCTGCCAGCCCCATATGGATTATTTTGGGATCTCGTGATATTGCAAAGGACCCAGCAAACTCAGCAGCAGGTGGTTATGTGCAACTGCTTACAAAAATGTTGGATGACTGAGGATCCGTGGCAGACAATAGAGACCTTGAAGCTTGAATTAACGTCGATGCTAATATGCAGTTAATTGTCCCTACACAGACACCGAGCACCATTTAGGATAAAATCTTGTGTACAGCCTTTATCTGAAGATCCAAAAAGATTCATGTCCTCAACAACAGTTATATCATGTGTACTAAATTTGTGCCAACCTCTTGTACACCCAAGGGCAGTGTCTGACTTAAATGACAAATAAACATTTATTCACTGACAACTGAAAGAGCCCCTACATTTCAATATTTCATTCCTAAATTGAATCCCAACTCTACCACATAAAACGTCCAATTTCAACTGAGAGGTGGCAATCCAATTCCTCTGTTTCCTAAATCAATCTATTTTCTTTGTCTTTTCTACTACTGTAGATCTGGTACATTTTTCACACCTTCAACCCTCAGCCTTCCATCTGCTTTCCCAAATTTGAAATCCCATTTTATTCAGAACACATTATTTCAGTAAAACATGTAGAAATATATTCTCTATGTTCACCAAAGTACTTTCCATGCTTTCTAAGCCATATACATAATTCTTCAGCTTTCTTAATAAAGTATTTTCTGGTCTCCGACTTCTGTTTAACTTAATAACTGGATATTAAGTTCACATAATTTGTTTTATTACTGACTGCAGCTTCCAATAATTTAGATTTGGAATATTATGTAACATATATGTCAACAGAGAATTTTAAATGAGGTAATTTCCTTAAAAATAACAATATATTTAAAAAAATACTAAACTAATTCTATTCAATTTGAAATGCACAGTTTCCTTCATTTTCTTCCAAAAGTAGAATTCAGAAGCCTTCAGAATCTTCTAGCTGATGCTCTTTGACTGATAGTGAAGCAGATTTTGACATCTTTACTTATACATGAATGGAATTGTCCATTATGATTAGTCTCAAAGATTTATGAACATGGTAACCACTGGAAGTTAATGAGTTGACAAAACTGGCATATCTCAAATGTTTTTATATGGTAAGAGACAAGTTGCTGTAAAATTAACATGTTACAACTGGGGTGAATCCAGAAAGGTAGTACAAAGATAACTTTCTTTTGAAGAAGAAATTATAAGTTCCTGTGTTTTTAGCCAAGTATTTTACCAAGTTGAAGTTGTTTTAGCTCATTGTCTAGCAATCGTGTCTTATGGTGACCAATGCACTGTGCTCAATTTAGAGCAGGAATGAAATGTCTGTGCTTGACCTATGACAGGCAAAGGGTTTGGGTTCAAAGACCAGGATACAGGACTTTCTTCTCCCAAGCTGAAATTGTGTATTGATGGCAGAGTAAATTGTGTCAAATATAATGAAATCCAGAAAAGTAACAGACTCACAAATGGTAGGTACAGTTATTCTATTAATTAATTATTAATAATAGATCACTGAAGTGCATGAGAAGTATTTTAGGCATCCTGATCCTAATAATGCTTCTTTAATGTAAATACCTGTAAAACCAATTGTACACCTCACTATATACAGCATGAGAGAAAGCTATCTTGGAAAGCAGAATATTTTAGAAAGACAATGTTGACTACAAATAATTTATCTCATTTTGTTATTTCAGCTTTCAGTGCCAAGCGATACTACTATGAGACTTATAGAAAAGATATTATAGTTTTCCATATTTATTTTTAAATTTAATTATTTGTTCTTCAAGTGTGTATCATGCTGGATTTTCTAGAAAGTTAAAAGAACTAAAAAGACAGAATGCTATTTCATAAATACCTTCTTGATTAAGAGAGAGATCATTGGCAATTATTGTTTTCCAACAAATTATAACAGTACACCAAAAAGCCATTTAATTTCAACATTAATTAAAAATAAGACAATAAAAGAGATTTTTCATTTTGCTAGCAATATTTCCTAACTTTGAATTAGTATTTTGAATGACATACTTGAGCATTTTAAGCAAGAAATTTAGTATATTTTTTCAAGTATTTATTGATGTATGTATATGTGTATATTTAGATCATATATATGCCACATATATGATCTATCTAATGCATGGTTTTGATAACTTAAAACCATGGGGATCTGCCAATAGACTTCCACTAGCTTGATAAAGTTCTTTGAATGAAATGTTTGCCAGGATTTCTCTTGATAGTAGCTCTTGTGTATTCATTAAGGACTATATTTCAAAGTAAAATGTTGTAGTAATGGAGACTTATTTCTATATTTCTAATTCTCTGTCTTGCTGCCACTTTGGAGATGAACGTGGTGGGAATGGCTCAGTATCAGTGGCACCCCAGGTAGCACCTATTTGTGCTGGAGGATGCTTTGAGGAGGGAGAAGTTTTGGAGCAACATCAGTGCTCCATAGACTTTCTCCTGTCTCCCTGTGTCCCAATGCAGGTACACAGTAATATAGCTGAAATTGTTCATCTTCTGTTTCAATTTATGGTGAAAACTGTGCACCTCTTTGCCTTAAAACACAACTGTATTGATTCACAATATGGCTCTTTGAGATACACTCTCTGTACTGTTCTTGGGTAATTTTCAAAGACAAAGATGATCAAAAGAAATCTATTTTCATCCTAATTTCATCTTCACCTTTTTTCCCCTATAGATACTTCTGAAATGAATAGACATATGTCAGATATTTACTGGGGCATGACTCTATGTGTTACTACCAAATTAAGTCAAGGACATCCCTGTGGAAGAGATTCAATATAAAACTGTCATTAAAAAGCACCTGAAGGGGTCTAGAAAATAATGCCTCTGTAGCAGAAGATCAACCAATTGAAGATTACCAGCTACTGCCCATCCAGACATGGTTTGTTTTATTTAGTCTAAGAAAAAAAAATCAACTGAAGAAGATAAATTCTGCAGCAAAAATCCAGTTTTTATTTTAGGCAAACAGGTTTTTAAGTTTTTGGAGGAAGTAAAAATAGGCAAATTCTCTCACAGAAAGATTATTAAAATGATATCTTTATACAATCCATGACATCAACAACTTCCTCCAACTCCCCCTTTTTTTCCTCTATAGTTATGCTTTATTTCTATGGTTAAAATAGAGTGATGTTCTAGTTGAATTATAAGTGCTAGATCATGTTGGACATGTTTGAATAGAGGTTGGTTGAATCTAGATCTCTGTTTACATAAATTTACCTGAGGAAATAGTAGTAATAAGACTTGTTGCCTGTGACAACAATTTGAGGAAGACCCAAATGATTATGCAGTCTAAATGAGGCTTATGCAGGATTTAGATCATTAAAAACACTTCTAAAACTCTCTCCTCCATGACTAAACCTGGTTAAATGCATACTATCATTTGGGTCATGCCCAGAATTAACATTCTCCTGGATAAACTGACCCTATAACCACCTATCTCCTTCAGTTGTTTGGTTTATAATATCCAAATGTTCTTCTGACTAAGTCTATGAATATTCCTCTATCACAGATTTCAAATTTAAATATTTTAAGAAGTCTATGAAAAAGAAACTATATTTGTAGGACTCCTTCACGAGTAACTTTAAGCAATAATGTGTACCATCAAATTCCTCCATATTTGCCCTTATTCTGGTGTCAAACTAATATTCCCGAGTATATGACAACAGATTCTTTCCCTTGGATATTTTGTTTCCCCTTAGGACATTCTCTCCAAAATTGGGAGCAACGGGTTCAGCCTGAAGAGTGACGAGAATTGCTTACGGCTTATCCCAGTCTCAGTTTTCTTCAGGTTTGAATTAAATCCCTGGAGGGCAGGTGTGTTTACCTCACCAGCAGGAATAACCTCAGAGATATCCAAAGTATTTCTTGAGAGAAAATAACATTGCCATGCTGAAAAGGGTGAAATATACTTAAATAGGGTCTTTTTCACTCATAGATACTACAGAATCACAATTATTTTGATTATGCTATAATTTCCATAACACTGTTTGGTACTTCCTGGTTATAAAGATATCTTTTAAATATATGAAAAAAAAAAAACAACCAAAAACCATGTTAAAAGCTTTAGAGAGTTTGACTGTGCAATATAATGCTGCAAAATGTAATTGTGAAGATTGCTTGCACTTTTGGACCTTTGTGTGTACATTAGAGCATACCCTTCCTCCAGGGCTCGGTCTCATTTTTTGTGCAGTTAATGAACAAATACTGGTGTGGTCCCATGTTGTCTTTATTACACTGAAGACAAAAGTGATAATATTCCCTAAAGGTTTTTGTAGCTGTCCTTAATATAATATGCAAGTGCTTCACAAACACTGATTTATTAATTATTTTTTCTCAGCAGCTTCACAATATGAAGAAATATTTTTCTAATTTGACATATGGGGAATCTGAAAACAGAGGCATGACAGTCAGAAACATCCATTGTTTTTGGGGGTCAGTTTTGAATAGCTGGATATGATTTATGTCAGCATGTGTTGTATCGTGCAGCACTCTGTATTTAAATATAGCACAGCTCCTACAATTTCAATTGCAGCTGAAAGTATTCAAACCAAAAAGCACAGCCTTTAAATAAAAACATGGGAAATTAAAAACGTGCAATTAACGATCACCTGTTAAATGTTTGAGGAGAATGACTTTTTCCATTACATAGCCAGAACTCAATTCCCCAAAGCAACACTTATCTTCCTCTTTGATAAAAGCATTGCTTTCCTTTCCCCAAGTACTATACATTTCCAGTTTCTGTAGTAAATAGCACAGGACTGTATAAGTTTCCCTTTCACACAGCTCTGCACAGCTCTGCTTCATCTGCAGTCTAATTCTGTTCTTGTGCATTAGTGGGAAGAACTGTTCTATAATAATATAAAAATGTTATTGTGCATACCAATATTGGTGAAATTAATCAAAACATTAGCACTTGGCAAAAGCAGTATGAAATATTACCAACTAAATAGTTAACATTGCTAAAATTGTTTCTGGGTTATGATGGTCTCTTAATTCTCTCCTAGCCTCTCTTATCTTCGAATTTGTGTCCAAAAATTGCTGGAAGCATTGCAATCGAGGTGTAACCAGTGCTGAGGAGAGTAGAGGGATTGCTTCATGTATTCCTAGGGCTTTAGTCTCCATGCACAGAGGCATGTTGTGTTTTTTGCAGCTGTATGACCTTGTTGGTCATTCTCACTTTGGGACATCGGTGACTCACACACCTTGTAACGTTGCTCCCTAACCACCAGGTTTGTATCCTGTGTTTGTGCCCATAAGCCATATCTTGTACTTGTCTCCCAGAATAGCACCCAATTTTTATCTCTGTATCTTCAATTTGTTAAGATTGATCGGAGCTCTAATCTTGTCTTCAAACATAGCTCTAAGGTTGCACAAGGATTTAATTTTCTGGTTTTTTAATCCATTTTATTAATTAAAATATTGAATTGTTCCATATCCAGAGTTTAGGACAGATCTTTCAAGAGCTGTGTTGAGCAAGTCTTTCATTTTGATAGACTGCCACTAATAACTATACTCTAAGAAGGAGTTTTGAATCATCCTTCTTTAAAAATACGTGAATGTTTTATCTTCATCAATATTATTTGGTCAAGTTGTTTATGAGAAGGACATCTGAGACACTGCCAAGAAATCATACAGCAGTCAAGATAAATTATACATGTTCTTTCTTTTCCATGCTTGCAAGACCAGCTTCCATGTTGCAGAAGTAATTTAGACTGATTTGCAAGTTTTTCTTATAAGATTGTGTAGGCTTGTACTCATCTCCATACTATTTTGTAGGTAATTAGAAATAGTTTCGCTACTTTTGACAGTATTTTTCTGTAAGTAGAAGCCAACTGGTCTATATTGATGGGGGTTTTTTTGATGCACACCATGTTTGCTTTTTCCAGTCTCCCAATGCATCACATATCCTATAGTGAGTCCAGAGGTCCAAAATTTTCCTAACAGTTTTGTAACTAAACATATGAAAAGCTAAACTGAGCTTTCTAAACTAAAAGGGATTTTTATTGTGCCTTGCTTTTACTCAGCTATATTCATAGCCTTTTCTTACTACTTAAAGTAAGTACTTTCTTACTATCAAAATTAATGTTTTTATGGCTGTATGGTTTGAGCCATATCTGGGGTGAAGATATACGAAAAGATTAAAGAAAAAAAGAAGTGTTAAACACTTCAGTCTTTTACAGACCAGATCCTTCTCTCTTATTTTTATTTAGAAATGTACTTTCAGAAAGATTTTTCTAGTGCTAACAATCCTTTCAATTTCCATATAATTCTTTTGATATTTCTGACTTTTTAATTACTTAAACAATTTTGCACTTGAGTTCACTAAACAGTCCATATGTTAAACATTCTATGTAATGTTTTCCTCTTTTTAAATGTTAACCTCTTCCTGTACTTTCTGTCTTTCCTCTGCAACTAAACATTTAATATCTGTGTCCCTTAAACTCCTGCCTTTTCTTTTTCTCCTTTCTCCTCCTTTTTGCTGACTTGCAAGATTCTTTTTTACATGTATCTTTCTAAAACCTGTTTTTCATTTGTTTTTATGTTCCTTGTATTCTTTATGTCATGAATTCCCTCCATTTGATGATCTTTTTGTCATATAAATTCTGTCTTTGTTAACATTGTTGACCAGTTCCTCCCCTTTGAAATATCAGTTGACTCACCTTTAGTAATTTCTCTGTCTTTTGTATCAAATACTTACCTGGAAAAAAATTACTTCTTTGGAAGAGAACAAATTGGAAAGAGGGAATTCCTCATAACTTCATTCTAGTTCTGTACTTGCTCCCTTGGTAATTTGGGGTTTTTATTGTTTTAAATATTAACTATGCTAGCTTTTTTACAGTATTTGTGGGCAAAGAGTGCATTTTAAAGGACTTTGGATTTCTTTTGATGAACCTAAGGAGAAAATCAAGGCAAATTCAAACTAACTTAGCTGTGGTTAAGTTGGGTCTCATCATAACTTTTGTGTTTCTCCACAAAATGACCTGACAGAAATTATAAAAGCACTTTGATATATACGGCAGCATTTCTTTTTTTTCTTCCCTACAGGCAGAGGATATATTCAGTGTATTTTCTACAGAGATGGAAGAGTATCTAGGTTAATAGAAAAGCACATGGAGATAAGGCTAACAGAAAAAAAATATGGAGAGAAGATACATAATATCTTACATAAGCACAAAGTTAGCACCAAGTAGACAGATGACTAAAAGGGAACTAGTTTATATTTAATAGCTGACTCTTTCCTGGGACATGTCTGATTTTAAGAACAAGCAGAGATTTGGCTTCATTAAAAAGACAGAACTCCTTCCTGCCACTTTTTTTAGGTGTGGTTTCTAAAAGTCAGTAAGAAATGGAGTGATCTCCATTCTGCTTGATTTATCAAGAGGCATTTGGAACTTTGCAGAAAAAGGGCAATAATGAGTAAACCACAATTAGGTTTTCCCTAATCAGTCATGCTTTGTGCTCTTATGCAAATATTTGGCTTTTGTCAGACTAGAAATTCTTTTAAGGGAAGAATGTGATTTCCACTTGTGCCACTATTGGTCAATTAGCCTGCAGAGCATAGAAAATCCACATGAATTACTCTCAGGAACAGAAATGATCTGGGGAGTAAGTCAGGCACAGTGGGGGTGGGCTAGAAGTGGTGGCCCATCCCCATTCTCTGACCCAGAACTCACACTGCGTGTGGAAGAATTAGAAAAGCAACAGGGTAAAGGCCTGGCTCTGTCTACAAATTTATTTCTGAAAACGTTGATGGAGGTGACTTTAAAAGGGAGGCATTTGCTGAAGGAGCAATGACTTTGGTAAGCCTGTGTAGTTTGCAGTGCAGGATTTGGAAAGCCATAAAAGAAATAGAACTACTCTAATGGAAAATGATAAAGAAATGGATTTCAGTCAGGCTTGCACTTCAGAAAGAAAAAATTCTGGCTATATCCCAGAAGTCATGTTAGATGGATTTCACGGCAAAGAAATGTAAGGGGAAAAGGTAAATTTATAGAAGGTAATGTGTACTCTGACCTCTGAAAAGAACTTGCATTTTATGATGTAACAATTCACCAGTTCATCTCGGTGTATTCACATTTTCTCTTATGTTCCTCCCAACTCTCTATCTCTAAAAAGTAATTAGTTATTCATATCTTGCACTCTTTAAGTATATTAAAATCAGGGATTTATTTGTAAATTGCACTGTTTGTATCATTACTAATGGAGCTACAGCTTTAAGTAAGGAATGTTTACTCAGGCACATCAAGTATTCACTATGAAAGCAATTAAAGGGTTTGATGTTCACAGTCAAGTATTAATATTAATGTGTGAGAAACTGCATCCAAATCATTTAGAGGTGGTTAGGAAGACCTCTGGGAGTGAGACAGTCATAGAATGCAGTGAAATGATTACAGCTGTATGGAAAAATAATGGAAACAGCTACTCTCTAAGCATCCTCAATAGGGAAGGAGGATCCTCAAAACCTAAATGAATGTGACTATAAGTGGCAGCATTTAAGTTTGATTTGCCTGCTATAAAACATTTTACATTAGTAAGTGTCTGGAGCCTTTGCACTCAAATGTATTTTTATCACTTGTCTCCAAATCCCTTTATGGATAGTACAATTAACGGCACACACGAAACAAAATTGCATGACAATAATTTGCAGGCCATTATGATCTCAGAACTGGAACTGTAATTCTCATCTTCTCTTCCTGACACCACCTACTGCCAGACCTAGGGTGAGCCATTTAACTATTGGCTTGATTTTTCCAGCTATAAAATTGACAGGAAGGTTCTAATGTGTCTCAGGGTATATTTGGAAGGTTAATTAATAAAGTTTGTAAAGTCCTCAGAATATTGCATCAATAAGATATAAACTTAATTTGCTGAAGATGTGTTTGGATTGACTATCAATCTACAGATACTATATTTACTATGCAGTCTAAAAGGATAAAAAATTAACCAAAAAATTAATAAATGAAATTTGAATAAAAAATTGTGATCCCTGAAGGATGACAAGAAATCGGCTTTGTTACAAGTCTCAGTGACAGTCTTCCTTTTCCACTGCTTCAGGAGATTTGCTTTCAGATTACAGTTTCTTCATTTCTAGATGACTCCAGAGGAGTTGCTTTAGGCCTGAGAATAGGATGAATCTTTTCAGTGTATCTTTTTTTTGGTTTTGGTTGCCTTACTGGAACTGATTTGGCATGTTGACATTCAGCATGAATTTATGCCTCTCTCCCTCTCCTGTATCCATGTTGTCATGGCTGTGTATGCAAAAAAGCACAAATGCATTGCTGAGGGATGTCTGTAAGTCAGTGGTTGAGGGGGAACAGTGTAATAATGAAGAGAAACATGACATTCCCATAGCAACAGCAAAGCTCTTTATGCTGATGTTGACTAGAAAATTGCCAGTGATCTAAAGGACAGCAAAAATAAGCTGTATGTGATTCTAAAATAATTTCTTACTTTGCTAGAAACAAGTCAATTTAAGGTCAGTGTCAGGCCCCAGTGGCTGAATAACATTAATATGGAGCTAAAGGAAGACATTTGCAACTCACATCACCTGAGGAGAGTATATTATCCTACGAATTAAAACCCACAATTTATGCAACTATTTCAGAATATTTCAGAATATTTCAGAACTTCTCTTTTGTCACTCAACAATTCTTTTTAACAAAATGCATGTTTTTCTGAACAACCTTAATATCAAGCCTGAGATATTCCTTTTTTTGCTGTCTTAAAGATACGTTAAAGATAATGTAATTTGGTAGTGTTTACAAAAATCTGAACGTATTCCCCACTGGATTTTACATCTTGCATAGCATCCATCGATTAAATTTTACAGCTAGACGTTCTTATTTTTATGAGACCAACATTTTTCAGGTAGAGAAACAAATTTCTAGATGCCTAAAGCAAAATCATTTTCCAGCTTGCCTTTTGAGAAAATTTCTGTAAAACCCAAGATGTTTCATTGGCATCTATATTTCTATTTCTGATTAAAATTGCAAATAGAGCATTAATATAACTGAAAAAATCTGCAAGTAGCAGAAGAGTCTGCAAAAATCTGGTTTTAGTTTTTCTGTCAAAATCCTAGTGGGTTATAATTTTTCAAACCAGTCATTTCATGCAGTGCACCAGTGTTAATTACATCATGTTGTATCACAACAGCTATTCAGAATTTTCTGCATGAAATTACCCTCCAACAAGCAAAATAATTTTATCTCCAGGTAAGTGCATCCCCACAAACAATTTAAAAAAATCATATTGGAAAGAGGATCTAGCACTTAGTGACTCATAAAAATCTTAGCCATTTGACAATGATGGGCAGCCATTTATTTTCACAACCCATTGCTAGCTTTTCCCTTTGGCTAGGCTTTATTTTAGAAATGAGATTCAAGGTACAGTGTTTTGTTACTTAAAAAGTTAAAGCTACTGCTTGGAGTGCTTCAGGGAGCATCACTTCATCATGAAATACTAAATTAGAGGGATATACCTATCAGTCCAGGTTGTTAAGCATCACCCACAAGGTTGCTGCTCTAGTGATAATGCATTTAATGTTGATTCAGATTATACCATTGCTGGAGTAAAAAAAAAATAGGAAAATATTTTCCTTCTTTTGAGCTGGTAGTTTCTGACAGAAAAAATGCCAAAACAGGCATAACTTGGGAAGCTGATGTGAAGCCCCTTAGGCCTAATGCCTGTATTTTTTCTTTAATTATAGTGAGTTCCAGCTCTTTAATAATCCTTGTCACAATCCAAACATGGCATGTCAGGTCCTGTACCACAGTCATAAGGAATTGTTCATATGAATGTCATATTTATGGAGATATATGTGAGAGGCTTCTGTGGAACTCACACATTCATTCAAATAATTTCATATGGTTGTAGATATAAAATCATAGAACCATAGAATAGGCTGAGTTGGAGGGAACAGATCAGTCTCATGAAGACCAACTTCTGGCTCTGTGCAGGACATCCAAGAATCCCACCATGAGCCTGAGAGCACTGTCCAAACACTTTTTGAACTCTGCCAGGCCCACTTCCCTGGGGAGCCTGTTTGAGTGCCCAATCACCCTCTGGGGGATGAGCTTTTTCCTAATATTCAACCTAACCCCACGCCTCCCCCCAGCTCAGCTTCAGGCCATTCCCTTGGTCCTGTCACTGTCACCACAGAGCAGAGATCAGTGCCTGCCCCTCCTGTTCCCCTCACAAGGAAGTTGTACCTGCAGTGAGGTCTCCCCTCAGTCTCCTCCAGGCTGGACAGACCAAGTGACCTCAGTCACTCCTCACACAGATTCCCCTCAGGGCCCTTCACCATCCTCACTGCCCTCCTTTGGACACTCTGCAATACTTTAATGTCCTTCTTACATCATGGCATCCAGAACTGCCCCCAGCACTCGAGGTGAGGCTGCCCCAGTGCAGAGCAGAGTGGGACAATCCCCTCCCTTGCCCAGCTGGCCGTGCTGTCCCTGATGCCCCCAGGACAGGGATGGCCCTCCTGGCTGCCAGGGCACTGCTGGCTCGTGTTCAACTTGACATCAGCCAGGCCCCTCGAGTCCCTTTTCCCATACTCCAGCCTCCCATGCCTTAGTCCATCCATGTTGCACCATCCCAGGTGCAGAATCCATCACATTCCCTTCTTGAACTTCTTATATTTGGTGATTGCCCATCTCTCTACATTGTTTTGTGACCCTCATTTTATTCTTCCAAATTCTGAGTTTCCTCCTTGTCATTTCATTCACAAATAAATTCCCTGACTTTTTTTTTTCATGTGATACTAGCCCCCTTCAAAGGTCCTTACATTTCTTCAGTCTTTCTTTCACTCATATCTTAAGAAATTGTTTGAATAAGACCAAAATACATTCTGCATAATTGAATAATGGACCAGTTTATCAGAAATAATTATTCAGATATGTAATATGCTATCGAAAATTTTATTGTTCTTCACATAGTACTAGCAGAAAACTATAATCTCTCGTGCTCTTCATTAACTCAGGAAATGCAAACCTACTGTTAGCTGTCACTTCAACACATGTTGTAACAGTGGTGGTGCAGTTTCAATCAGTGTTATATTTATTAGTTTCTCTAAATGATTGAGGTGGAAAGTGATGAGGCATGTGAGTGTATATTTATTATTATGATAACTTTGTGAAATGTGAGATAAATTGAAGGATTAATTCCAAAGTAGTCTAGTGCCTGAGTTTGCAGATTGCATGTGAAGTGGGCAAAAAATCTTCCTCCATTTATAATGTAATGCTCTTATGGTCAAGTGGGTAACATTACAGCTAAAGGATAGAAATTAGATATTTTTATCTCAAAATGGTTTGAAACACTGAACCTCCAGTTAAAATTGTATAGGTTAATTACCTATAGATTACCTACCTATAGATGAACCCCATAGTCTTCATTACTTCATAAGTGTAAAAAGCACAGGTGACCTGTTGATTTTCTCCATTAACTCTGGGAAATGCTAAAAATCTGTACAGTGAGTCACTGGAACAAAACATTTAAAACAGTTGGTAGGAACAACAAAGAAATTTTCACACTTATTTTGCTCTGGATTTTGGCTGAACAAGAGTATGGTCAAATGATTTGTAAATAAATATAAAATGTTCTAAAGTGGGAATATCTGACATTTGGAGAAAAAAAAAAGGCAGAAATCTGGAGCAACACCAGTCACAGCACATTACTTCTGTTCAAAAGGCCCTGTCACTTGTTCCATTATCTGCTCAGCGTTCGTTTTGCAAAATGTATTTTCCATACAGCTATAGGTAAAATTATAAACAATCTTTTCAGTTACAAGAACTATTCTTGTCTGAAAAGGAGATTACTTATTAATGGAATATTTTTCCCCAGTCTTTGCAGTTTTTGTGGCTTGTAGTTTGAGTTTTCTACAGCATAAATGTTTTCCTCTCCTTACTCTTTTGGACCTGTTGCTTTATGCTGAAGGATTAATAACTCTATTTTGGAGCTTTATGTAGTCAGGAAAAGAAAAGGAAAACAGTGAACTTTGATATTTTCTTTCCTCAATGCAATAATATGCAATTTCCTGTCTTATCTTCAGTACTGTTTTCATTTACATCATACTTTTTATTTCACACCAGGGCAAGCACAAATAAAATACATTACTAGTTTCCTATTACCTTCCTGCACATGCTAGTAGAAGAGCACAATGCTGCCTTTATGTAAAAATGAAATCCTAAGCTTATCTCTTTTCAGTACTAATAGCAAACTTGCTGACCAATATATTAAAATTATGTACGAGAAAACCTGCTTCCTTGGCTGTTCATATTGAGTCAGTTTCATTCATTATGATTTCATATCTGAAAGTACAGACTGCAAAATGTGGGGTTTCAAACTGCAATAATGTAATAATATTTACAGAAAGTATATGTCTTTAGATATTTGGGTGTAAGCTTCTCTGGGATTCATTGTTCACTGAATTCAACAGTAATCTTGCCCATGACTAATGGGAATGGTCATGGGCATGAAGGGGGCTAGGATCACGTAAAAAAGAATGTCATGGTCATGTCAGTCTCTGACTCGTCTCCTGATTTGTCCTGATATCTTAAAGGAGATTCTTCCCTAAAAACTAGTTTCTGTTTCTATAAAATGACCTTGTGAAAGGTTGCTTAGCTGCTTTTGCTGCAACATGGTGAAACATAGAACTATCTGAATTGACTGTGCTTTAGCTTCTTCAATGATGGACACTGTTTTAGAACTCTTTCGTCAAGAATTGTGCCCTATACATGCAGTTTTGGCTACACATTTGGCTAGGCAGATGATTCAGGTTTCAGATTTTATTAAGTTTTGTAGCTTCCATAACTTGCTAAATTCCTAAGACTAGTTCCCCTATAAGCCTTAAGCATTATGATATTTAGCACTACAGTGCTGCAATATAGACCCTCAGTGCTGGGAGGGGATGCCTTTGATACCCAGCTCCCGTAGAAGTTTTATTTATGTGTTGGAATTTTAAATAAACAGGATACTAAATCCTTGAATGCCTCAGTCAGGAAAAAACATGTCTTTCAAATCCTATGCAATCTGACATATTCAGCTGGATTTGCATTTGTTTACACAGATACAGGACCACAGACCAACCAACTAGACCAGTCCCTATCCAGTCAGAAAAAATTCTCTCTGGAGAAAATGTTCATACCCAGTATATTCTCACAAAAATTCGTTGTCTCTGTAATGAAAAACAGCAGGGGAGATCTTTGGTACCTGCAGATTCAGAGCTGGTGCCTAACCTCTGAGATTAGAACCCCCGGACTTTGTATTTTGGCATTGTTCTTATCTACATCTTGTGTAAAACTTCATCATCAAATAGAAAGATAATGATGGCAGTGCTTTCTAGAGTTCAGCCATCATAAGTGTTAGATTAAGGCTGCATACCTAAAATTTACACAACACTTGGGTTGTAATTTGCTTTTTTCCCACCTGCATCTTCTGGTGCTGCTAGCTGCTTAAAATCCCAGCATCAGCATACAAGGTATAGGTCACCCTCTTCCTTTAAATCTGTAAAGTGGGAGGTGTGAATCTTTCAGCTGAAGGATTCACAAATGATTCAAATTGAAGACGATTATTGAGTTATTTTGTTTCTGGAGTGAGGACTTTAAGATTTGGAGAAAGATGACATTTGAACATTATATTAAAATCAGAATAGGCTACCATCATTGGAAGTGTCTCTGACTGACACTTTTTATGTTAAACTTAGTAATGATAAAGCCAGATATCTCAGTTAGATACTTCATAAAGGTTAGTTGAATTATCTTCTAAGGAAGTAACTCCACAATCACTACAAGGGGAGCTTAGTATGATTGGCTTCAAATCTGGAAACTATATTCTTAGCTTCTAAAACCTTGATGGTTTTTTGCTTTCTTTTTTGCTTTCTTCTTTAAGATATGATGCATCACATGACTGAACTCGGCCAGACTCAGGTACACCTAAAAGGAACTCTATGCCTGCTTGTGGTTTGTACTGACAAGCCTCAGCTCTGCAAGGATTGTCAAACATGCTGCCTGCAAAGCTGGCAGTCCTCCAATCTGCCCCTCTGTTTGTGATAAAGATTAAGGTATGCCTGGAGACCTCTGATAACTGTATGCAAGTAAAAAGCATATTATCAGGTCTGACAGAAGAGCAAAAAATGGTAGAACTACAAAGAGAAAATAGAACCCCCTCAAGCATGAACTGAAAAGTTGAGGCTGATAGAAACCTCACAGATTTGTAAATGATAGCAAAGAAGTGTCTGAAGTCATACAGTCCCCATAAGCTTAGTGCTTCTGAGTCTGTAATCAGAACAAGCCTCAGGCTTATAGGTTTGGATAGACATTTGTTGCAGGACTGTCTTTAATTGCCTGCACCTGATTCAATAGTTTCTTCAGTTATCATTGTGCATCATTCATCACTGCCCCACTGTCTCAAAAAAATCACCACCAGTAGCAGAAAGATGAATAGTTTGAAAGTGAAAAGTTTCTATGCGCATTTAAACAGTTGAAGATTTTTCAGCTTTTTATTTGCACTCCATCTGTAGCAATTACCCTCATTTTGAGAATGATTGTTATTGCAGACAATTATACTTTAAACAAAGCTAAAGGGGATGAAATTGAATATGAGTGTTCAAGAACCAAGTATCCCACTTCATGTCCTATTTTTACTAAAGATAATTGGTTCAACACTTCCACAAATTGCATTCTCAGGTGCCCTCTAGAGAGATTACCTTATTTTGCATACATGTACATATATACCAACACTGTAAGATATTTTTCCCTGGTATCCTTCTAGGTTTGACTTTAACGATAGGTAAATAAATATGTACTGTACAACTCTAATAACTCTAATAGTAATGATTTTTAATTCAGGAAAATATCTAAAGCTGTATCAGATATTAGCATCTTATTTTGTTAAGTGCTGTGTAAAAACAATAAGAAAGCAGTTTCAGTGCAGAAGGTTATAAATAAAATCACTTCATGCACATCTGTTATTCAGAACTTAAGGGACTCAGAAATGATTTGTAGGATCAAACAGGCAGAGACCCTGTTGGTAAACAGAGCTTCAATTCTAGAAAATGTATAACCAATCCCAAAATGAGCTATTTTATCTTCGTTCAATTTAGTTTATATTTATCCACCGTGAACTCTGCAATCCAGGTAGATTTTTCTCCCTCTTATTTGTTGAGCTGACCACAGCTGTCAGGAAGGAAACCTTCTCAACTACAGAGTAATCCTAGTTAGACTCTGGGAAAAAAATCACTGGAGAACATGTAGCATGCAAGGTAGCCCAGCAGCCTGTCATAATTTTAAAACTTCATAGCACAAAGTTACTGACTCAGTAACTTTTACTGACAATGTCTGCAACCACACAGTTCAAGTTTGGCCACAGTTCATCATTGGCCAAACCAAGACTGGGTTTCACGGGTGATGTAAATATAGATAACAAGTTGAATCATGGAATCATGGAAGTGTGTAAGTTGGAAAAGACATCTGGTTCAACCAGTAATGTGACACTTCCAAACTTAACCATGTCTCTAAGTGCAACATCTACCACACATCTTTTAAATATCTTCAGGGATGGTGACTCCACCACTTCCTCAACCAGCCTTTCCTGATGCTTGGCAACCCTTGCTGTGAAGAAATTTTTCATAATATCCAAACTAAACCTTCTCTGGTGCAACCTGAAGCCTTTTCCTCTTACACTATTTCTTGTAAAGGGAGAGAAGAGCCCAAACCCCACCAGGCTACAACATTTTCTCAGATAGTTGCAGAGAAGGTCCTCCACGAGCTTCTTTTTCTCCAGGCTAAACAACCCTTAGCTGCTGCTCCTCATCAGACTTGTGCCTGCGCTGGGCCGGAAGAGCATCCTGCAGTCAGGAACCTCTTTGAAGTAAGCTGGAATAAGTACTAGCTTGGCAGTGACTTCATGTTGAAAATGCATTTCTTTACCCTCACCATAACCCCTACTGAATGCAGAGAGCATCCATCCAGCCCCCTTTGCGGGTTCCCCATCCCATTTGGAAGAACAGTCTTGCTGAAGCTGTGTCCTCCACCTAATGGCTTACTTATGTGCAGGCCTGTAATCTTCCCTGTAGCAGCCACTTTTGTTTGGCCAACTTTCACCATGAACAAAGAGTTTCTACAAGAAAGATTCATGTAACTTGTTCATGTGCTGCAAGTGTTTCCTGTTAATAACAGATGGCAAGGATTGTCATCTTATTGACATTAATATGTTCCCCACTCCCACTGAGCCACTCAATGAGTCCCTGTTAGTTGGTAGGAATCAGCCAGTTGGAGTAGAATCATCCTCCATTATTCCTTGGGGCAATTCCTCCTTGAACGTGTTTTTCTTTTCTGACTCAATATTATTTTTGGTGTTTGGGGTTTATACCTTTTTTATATTCTTATTTTGAATCCTCCAGTTGATAACCATGAGTCTTTCAGCATGATTTCTGTGTTTTTACTTTTCTTATCTTGCATAGCTTTACCTTACATTCTGTCTTACAGCTTAGGCAACAGATTTCTTTGTAAAATCGAGCCAATATGGCACAGCTGTGACTTACAAAACTGAATTTTCTGTCACAGAGAGGTAAACCTCAAGGCTATGGCTTAACTGCCTATTCAGAGTCCCTGTGTAGTAGTTTCTCTGGTATAGTCTTGCCATTTGAAGAGGGTGGCATCCAGAGGAATATTTTTAAAATATATAGGTTACTACCAGAATTGAAGTTTGTGTGTGGAGAATCATTTTGAGAGAAAGCAGCATTATAAACTGCCCTTGCGTCCCTGATGTTAGGATCATGTTACTGTACTTCTAGGTGGGTGATCATAAGTGGCATGGGGCCCAAAATACAGAGAGGCATGTAAGACTCTTGAAGGACTACTCACAGGTTGCTAATCTGCCTTGAGATTTCCTTGATCTCCCTAAACCCCTTTCCCCTTTGCTTGTTAGTTTTAAGCAGGCAGCTGGCTCATATTTCTAGATCTGCTGAAGCTGCCATTTCAGCTCTCTAGTCAGGTTTGCCCTAGAACTAACAATTCCTCAGCTGCTGAAACAGACAAAGAGTGTTGGAGCCTCCAATTCATCTTGTACTTTTCATTGCCTTTCATAGTCATGACTACAGGATGGAAAGGGACACCCTGCTGAGAAACACTCTGCTGTCAAAGCAATTTACATTTTGCATCCCTTTGTCTTGGCACTGGCTGTTCAAAAGATCTGGTAATAGCACATGTTCTCTCCAGGAGCTTTATATGAACACCTGAACAGATGTCCCTGAAGAATGAGATGGTGTAGAAGACACTGTGAGCTTTTTTGCACTTCTTTAGTCAAGTTACCAGGATAGAAATACCATGGGTGTTCTCTGGGGTATAATCACAGCCAAACAGAGGAAAAAAGACCATCCTTGTTGTTTTCTTTCTTTTTTGCATTCATGGAGTCCCAGAATCCAGCTTATGCTGGCATATACTGAAAATTGATGGTTTTGCAGCAGTTTTAAATACCTATTCCTGAGTGAGTGTTCTGGCCTCTCACAGTCCTACAGGGGAGCTATTCCATTCCATGTGAAGTGGAAACAAAGGTCTAGAAACTGTACCTGCACATCTGCAGGTCTCCCCTCCTCTTCAGCCTTCCTCATACATTTTTCTTTCTGTAAGAAGTCTTGAAATTGTGGCTTATAATGTAGTTGCAGAATGACCAGAGCTGTCTAGACTTTTCCAGGAGATAGAGTTTAATTTTTCTTCTACTATTTGCCTTTTGTGTGGCTGCTAGATGACTAAGCAGTGTCAGATTAATGGAAGTAGCATTCCCCAGAGTAAGCAGTTGGGCAGTGTAGTCTTTGCACACACCTGGTGTGAAAGGAGAGAATTACTCCCATAAGAGATATAATTGTATCATTTATTTTTGTCTACTGTATGTGTGTGTTGCATGATTTCTGTCCCAACTTTTTCTTTAAAAATGAATCTGGTCTCATATAATCTCTGTTCTTGCAAACAGAATGACTTGAAAAGTGAAAATAATTTCTATATGTCACAAAATTTCTAGCTCTCAGGAGGTTTCACCCTGTTAGATTTAGAAGATGCTGACTTGGATCTGTTTATAAAGCATTTTTCTTAAATTAATATCTTTTGTACTGATTGCAAAAATGTGGGGTTTTTTTGATATTTTAAATATCTGACCAAAACTTATTCATTAATACTATGAACATAAAAAACTTTCCCATTCTCTTTTATGATTGTCCAGAAAATGAGTCTAAATATATTGTTGTCACTAAATGAGTCCTAATCTTGAGATGACGAGTTGGATTTTTTATATTTATTTAGAAGTCAGTAACTCACCACCTTTATATGGAATTAGAGTTGTAAAGAATGTCTGACAAACAAGCCCTGCCTTTCTGTTTTGAACATGCTGTCTATTGATTTGAATTTTTTTTATTTGATTAGTTTGATTTTTTTCTTAGAGTCAGGGTATTCCTCAGCCCTGTTGAGTATTAACTCTCCAGGAATACAACAAAGAAAAGAGGAATATCTGGGTGGATTCATTTGAAAAGCTGCCATCACTTCACTCTAATGAAGCTAGTTGAGCATTAGTAGAGGGTCAGTAATTTCCTGAAGTGAGGAATAAAATATTTCATAATCTGTGGCTTTCACAGTATGTGATACATAGATATGATGTGCTGAATGTCACAGATGTGCTCTGACCCTTCCTGGGAGTTTGTTGTTGGACATTTTTGTGCCGTTTTTTGTGTGTAATGGCACAATTCCACATTACTGTTCTGTCCTCTTTAGGATGGTGGCATCCATTTCACAGTCTGACAGAAGTTACTTCTCATCTCCAAGTCTAAAAGTTCCTCTCCTTATGGGAGAGCTTTACTTTTCTCTCTCTCTTACATTAATACTGGGAACATTGTAGTTTTATTGGTTCCTCTGTTTTCTAGTGTTCATTTTTTATGTGGGCTATTCCATATGAAGTTCAAAGATAAGTCTAGAAACTGTATGACTTTCACAGTTCCACCAAATTTCAACAGCTCATAGCCATTTAGCTTATTTATAACTGTCTGCTAGACTGTTTTATGTAACTTTTCCTTCAGGCTTTCACAGTTCCCAAGACAAATACTGCTGTTTATTGAAATGACCAGCAGAAGCACAGAGCAGCTTTAAACATATTCATTTATTTATTACTTTTTTTTTCTATGAACTGGGTGTTCTTTCCAAATTGTTATTCATGTAAAAACCTCAATATAGTTCCTGAGAAAACCTTTTGAAGGTCAGCTAAGAAAATATGAAGAATTAATAAGAAAGTTTCACTTTTTGGTCATTTTTAGCAAATCGGCTTCTAGAAACGGTGAGGTTGTCATATGTTCAACAATACAAGTAACACTTCGAAGGAACTTTACTTTCCCTTATGAAGAGAAATTCTTCAGGAACCACCAAAGGGAGTTTTCACTGGTATGTCCGTGACAATTCTTTCCTGTATTGCACTGCACGATAATACATGAAAGATGACTGCCAGGAAACATGGTTATTTATCTTGGTTGAGATAGGGGAAGGTCACTGACTTATAAATCAGTTTAAAGTTTAAGGTAGGGGAAAGGGACTAGAAAAACAGTTTGGCTCATAGAATGAAGTCTCACTGAGAAAGACCACAGACATAGCTCCACGATCATCAGAGATACAAGGGGACACAGCAATATAACTTGTTGAAATCTTTGTTATCTGTGCAATGTTATATGAAAAAGACAAAAAGGAATCTTAATGTCGGTACCCACAAACTGAAAATATAAAACCAGCCCCTGGCATCACTTAGGTTTAGTGAGATAATGTGTGGACTGGAATGTTAGTATAGAGTCTGATCAGCAAAGACGTGAAGGAGAAAATATAAAATAGAGCACTCCAGAAATATGAGATGTGAAGCACAGTGAGATTTGCTTGGAATGAATCAGGGATGTTGTAGGAGAAGTATATCCTAGAGCCTTACACTAGTAAGTAGATAATGTTTTTCTTTGACACAAGGACAGTTGTCAGCTTCTAAAAGAGAGTGTTAAAGAAAATCTCCTGAATGGTCCCTTAAATATAAAGGTGCAAAGCCCTTGAACTACCACCTCAGGAAGACTTTGTGCTGAATATTACTGAAACGGCTGATTAGAGATTCTTTTGCAGTGCCTCTACCACTGCCTGTTATGAGATGGATCTTGCCTCTGAACCAGTGTGACAATTCTTCTATTGTTCTCTGGATAGTGATTGACCTACCTCAAAGGAAGGGAAGAATTATGTAGACCATAATCTAGCTGCCTATTCCAAGTACATAATCTAGATATTGTAACATTTAAAAAGGTCACATGGCCAGCACAGAAAGGCTCAAATCAACTTTTTTTCCCCCAATTTTGTCACCAGTCCTTGAGTTCTATGATAATGCAAATGCCATTTTTTTTTAGCTTCACCCTGAATTTACCATGCAATCCATTAAGACAAAGTGAAATTACAGTAATGGCTATCAAGTCCCTTTCCCTAATAGCGGGACTGGTTTAAACTCATTTTACTCTTTCCATGATAAGAAAACAAACCTACTAAGAAAACCCCTAGAATAGTTTTATTTATCATTGTAATATTCTTTTTAGTGTTAATTTTAGTGCTTCATTTTTTTACAAAATAATTTTCCTTTATTTTGCTTACATCCAAATATTTCTCTACTTTATTTGTCTTTAATTCTTATGTAGTCAATATGAATAATTGAATCCTGCCCTCTTCATATTAGTACAATTACTTGCTGAAAGCTATTTTGTCTTCTCTTGACATGTTTCTCTCATATAAACCTCTCTGGTTGTCTCTCTTCTTTTCTTTTTCACCTCTCCCCCCACTTTAGCTCTTTACATTTTCCATGACATTTATTACCATGCAGCTAGGCTCTGAATTGTGTGCTTGTACCACTTTGTGTGAACTGCTGCAGAGGAGAAAAGGATTGCTAAAATCCATCCTAACACCTCAAGATCATGAACATAGCTTTGATTGTTCTAGCAATTCTCTTGAGATTAGTTTTGGGGCTTTTTAGAAACTGTTTCAAAAATAAATGCTGCTTCCTTTCTCCCAACAGGGTGGCTCTGTTTGCCTCCTGCTCCATGGTTCAGTCTTGTAAATTCCCTTTTCAAGATGTACAGTTCAGCAGGTCAGTACATCTTGATTGGCTGGTCAAAGTTTAAAAGCCTTATTGCTGAGAATAAAAAGTTGCAGAGGATCCAGAGGTACAAAATTATCCACTGAGGGAAAAATCCACCCATGCCCTGTTGTACCAAAACCATTTGATTTCATAGGTGTTGTATGTGATAGAAACTTACAGTTTCATTTACTACGGGAAGGGAATCTTCAACATTCAATACCAAATCATGAGATAGTTTTTAAAATGAACTGTTGGAACACTAATTTTTACAGCAAGGTTTTTCTGACTGTGGTTCTCACAAAACATCTGGTTTGAGGAAACATCAATATTCCCTGAGTAAAGTAAAAAAAACTCTCTACCAATTCTTTAACACTTTTCATGAATGATTTCCACGAACCTTGAAAACTATCAACTTTTAATATGGACATGGAAGAAAATAGAACATTAATTTAGAAACATTCATACTCAGATGAAAATGAAATTCACACAGTAATGGAAAAAAAGTGTGAGGAGCTAACACTTGTGGACTCAGTATGTAATCATCAGACTCTATTAACCATGAGGGCTGCTAGGAAAGATACTATTGCTGGAGTTTGTGCATCAGCACTTCAAAGCATAACATTAATTGTCTGATGTGTGTTATGTTGTCTTGATGGACACCTCAAGCAGTTCTGGTATCATATTATTATCAAAGATTTATTTAACCCTCTACATGGCTCAGGCTTTAAGCAGGAGTCAAGGCAGCTGATAATTTGAGGTCTCCTCAGCCCATATGGTGCCAGCCCTTCCACCAGTAGTAACGCAGAAGGTTTTGTGGCAGGCACAAGGAAGTAAGCTTCTCCACGAGACATAAATAAGGTTGGGTTTCTTAACAGTGGGTAGGCAAAGGGCAAATGATGTTTATTTGAACATGTCAGTAAAATCTTGTCAGTAGGGAAAAGAACAAAGCAGATGGTGCTCAAGTGGAGGAGAGTCATGACCACCAGCTTGCTCTGCAAGCAGCAGAGTGGGAACCCCTGAGCGAGCAGCCTTTTCTGCCTATTACCCGAATGTAAGCACAGCAGGCAAGTCATTTGTTCTGTACCTGGCTTTTAGACTGGGAAAGCTATCCAATAATCCTATTACAGCCTTTCTGTTAAATTGTGCAGCCTAAATGCCAGTCAGTGGGCTGTGCAAATACTCTTTTGTACTTTCATTTTTTAATTTTAATATTCAGATGCAGATTTGCGTGAATTCCCATGGTAAATATGAATAAATCTGAACAAGTTTTTTTTATTATTATTTTACTGGAAATTTTTCCTGTCTATGAAAACTTAGTCTAAATGCATCAAAGACTCTGAAAAACAGCAACAAAAAATCAACCAAGCAAATAAAAAAAACCTAACCAAATTTTGATAATCAAGTGGTAATTGTATTTAATTATTTTTATAGCTTTTATAGCTAATTGGTAATTTTAAAAATTATTATTATTCACAGGTAAATTTAACTGAAATTTTGATATATGGACAGAGTAGAAGCTGAGCTGTTAGGGCAGTGAATAAATTTAATGTTAATATAAAATATTCTTTAATTTTTTTTTTATAATTTCTTTCATCTTCTGGATCAGGGTGGAGAAAGGAATTTCAGGCTAAAACTTAACATAAGAGACTGCCTATAAAGGCGTAAAATTACTGTCAGTTTGACAAGTTATCAATATTAGAAGTCTCTATCAATGGCAAGTTTCTTTTCCATGACATATAATTGCAATAGAGAAAGTCCACTCGACCCTTGATAAGTTGAAGAAGTGCAAGCTTCAGTCTGTGCTGCTTTTCACACTGGAGCGAGCTACTTAATCATAGATGAATCTCTTTTTCCTGAAGCTTCATCAGGCTAATAGGATGCAAGGGAGAGAACAGCAATCCTCCTGTATTGTGCACTAAGTGTCCACTTGTACCTCCTACCAGTAGGGTGAATCAGAAAGAAAAAGCACTATAAGATTACTATAGTTAATTATAGCTGCTATGTACTACTTGATTGAATTAATAACTTAACCAAGATCAACTTTCTGAACTGTTAGAGCAGTTGAAACCCAGTTTATTTCTTCAATTCCTTCATTATCAAAGATATAATTTAACAAATTAAGTCTCAGTCCATCCCTGACTACACACGGGATGGCTTTTGATCCACATGTTCACACTACACAGTTTTACACATATGTTGGAGGCTACTTTTGAGGTGTGAGAAAGAGAATGAGAAGAGAGCTTCTCCTGTTTCACTGGTAGATGGTGGGTTTTTCTTTCCTGAGCTTAATCTTTACTTTTGTGTCTTGAAAAAGTGTGGAGCTAAGAGCTAAAGCCCATTGCAAAGCAATTATCCTTGATGTTCCCATTTCCTGCAGTTCCTTTCAAGGGAATGACATTGTGTGGAGCTATGAATCAAGTATCACTTACCTTGAAGCCAGACATTCATCTATTTAGATGAGTTCAAAATCAACAATTGAGAAAACTGGGCTAGCTGCAAATGGCAATAAAAACTAAACTCTGTTTTCAAAACATTCAAAAGTAACTGCAGTTAAGCAAGCTGATGAACTGATGACCCATCACTGAAATGTCAGGGATCAGCAACCGGGAAAGGTTTCTCCCACTCTTTGATGGAGTTCAGTCTTGAAGTGCATGAAGGCTAGAATGGTCTTATTTTAGTTGATATGTGTGCACAGCAAGTGTTCCTGCACCTCAGGGATTCTAAGCAATCTTTTTTTATACCCTGATAAGCTACGAGAAACTGAGTGCTGAAATTTATTAAAACAAAATTGTCCTGTCTCTTCTGGCTGCTTTACTGTTCTTCTTCTAGGAGCTGAGGTACCTGCACAAAACATGAGGTTACTCATTAGGATTGCTCCCCTCTTGAATAGATGGATTTAAGCAAAACAAACTCAAGACCTTGAATATCAATGGCATTCCCACTTCGGGATTGTATGATAAATATTAACAGTAGGAAATTTAAATTACCTAAATATCCTCCAAAAAGACCCTGTAATTGCAAGAGGCATCAAACTTTGATTACTTATAATTTATCATTGGCATTGTAACTACTGACAATACCTAGAACACATTCAAATCAAAATATCAACAAAGTTTTGAAAAGAGATACGAAATTGTCAAAGATTCATACAGAGATCTTGAAGAGAGAAAGAAGGAGGAGAAAATAATCTTTTTTTTAGGAATACAGTATGGCTGTAAAAAAAGAATCATAAAACCAGAAAAGTTGAACTGCTTTATCAATATTTGTAAAAATGTACTTAAAGGAGACAGAACAGTAGATTCTGAAAAAAACCCACAATAAAAATGAGGAAAATATAATTAACATTACAAGCATAATGTAGAGTAACTGAAATGCATAGAGTAATGCCCACTAATGCCATTGTTTTTTCTTTCCTATGCTCTGCTGGTACTCCTGTTATATTATCATAATGTGCATTTAAGTAAAATTATTAAAGATTTTAAGGTCTAAGAGAGGGCAAGTTCCACATCCTCTTAAAAGCATGCCCCTTTAAAATATTCCATGATATCTGGAAGTTATGAAGATGAGCTTATCATTAGGCATTAACCAGATCCTTGTAGTAATAATAACAATATCTTGACCTTCTGTAAAATCCTTTGTCCATGGATCACAAATGCAATCCTCAAACATCTAGATCTTGTCACTGTGTGCACTTGAGGTTCATGTGAAATGTCTGTATGTTCAGTTGAACTTCCTGTTCGAATAAGTGCAAGTCACAGAATGACCCAGTTTAAGTAAGACATCCAAAATGCTTTTTTAGGTAACTGAAGTTCGCAGTTTCAAGACAAGCAAAAATAGTAATTTACTTGCTTGAAGATACTCATACTTTAAAAGAAGAAACATGACTGGAAATTAGATATAGATGTTTTTGATAGATTTCAAATTTAGATGACAGCTTTTTTCAAGTATTGATGAAGACATTCAACAAGTGGTTATAAATTATGGAGGTTTTTAAACAGTAGTAAATCAATCTTCTTTTTAATGTGTTTGTGGAAGGATGAAACAAGGTAGCCAGGAAGGCAGATATTTGCACAGTTTCTGCAATGGTGAAAGGAGAAGTCACTTGTAAGGACAAGGACAGTAGGAATGCAGTGAAAATATCTACTTAACTAATAATTACCTTGCATATTCTGTGTGTGGGNTTTATTTTATTTTATTAATTAAACTTAGTTTCTTCTGAAACTTATTCTCTATGGTTTCACATAAAACTTGGTTCTTTACTGTGGAATTATAATACTCTATCACTTTGCTGACTTTGCTATGCCCGCAAGATATTAAAATACTAATTAAAAGTATTCAAGGAAAATATGTCTCAAGTAACATGAAAGAGCACTAGGGTAGAAACAGCAAGGAGGAAGGTTTAACATTGTCCAGCTGCAAATACAGATGCGTGAATAGTGCTACAGTTTAGAAAGTGCATTCTTTACAGTCTTACATGGTAATTTTCTGTAACTAATAGATTCTAATCTCTAGAAGTTACCAAACCACAGTGACTATACATGTATTTCCCAATGGACTAATATATCTGTATAACAACACTCAATTCCTTTAGAGCAGAGGTCATTAATGGTTATGCTGTGCTCCCTATTGCCCCCAAAAGTTCCAAACATACACACAGATCAAACAGATGGGTTGGCATCTGCTTCAGAACTGGGGATGCAGAATTAATTGCTCTGGCATCCTCTCTATGTCTGCATATTTGTGCACACCTTATTTTAGTATCACAGAAAGGGAAACTCACACCTATTGATGTTTTGTCTTGTAGCCTGTTCCTTATTATTTATTCTTATTGGCTATCATCTGTTCAGCACTCCACCCTTGAGCTTTTATTATAACTTGAATGCCAAACCACTCTTTTTGAGCTCAGGGAACACACAAAGGTAACATAACACCATTACTGCTTTATTGTCTACATAAATAATGGATTTCTCTTGAAGAGCTAGCAAAAATTTGGAAAAAAGCTCTTTCTCCTTTTAATGCATCAAAGCCAAATGATGCTACAACTCTTTTATACTACTAAAGTGAGTGCAACTGTATTTTCCAAGGGACATTTGTATATCTAGAGTGGAGAAATAAGTGGGCTGCTGTGAGAAACTTTGATACTTGCAACATTTTAAATAAGATTACAATTACCAATGCTAAAAATGGTGTTCCAACTTCCAAGTGCTTTGTCATATGTTTCTGACAACAGCTATGTAGCACAAGGACCTGATATAAGAAGGAAACCAGATAACTGGTTCTATAATGCAACTTCTTTTCATAGACAGAAAAGCATATATTCTTAAGTGAAAATGAATGTTCTGTTGACCAAGACTGCATCAACTCTGCCATAGTGTGGGAAAAACTTGTTTCAAGAATGCAGGAAAAATTTGCTAAGTAAAAAAAACTTACATGCTTGGAATAACTTTCAAAAATATCACCATGTAAAAATTAGCTTTACACTCTGCTACATAACTTTCTAAACCAAGATTCAGGTGTGATTTGTGTCTTGTTCTGACAATTCATTATCACCACTGACAAGCAAGTGTTGCCCTTGTGTTTGACAACTGAGAATAAGGGGATAATACTGTTTAGGAGACCAGAAAAAAGTTAATTGTCAGCAAACAGCCATATATGCTACTTCAATTTTTCTAGATGTGTCTCTTTGTACTAAAAACTCATTGGCACAATGACTCCTGGAACAAAGTCTCTCTCGTGTAAATAGCATGCAGTAATGCTACTGCTTCTTTCTAGAGAAAGCATTCATGCTTTCATAATGCAATGCATGCATTTTAACCATCGCAGGTCCACTGAGAAGATGGAAAGTTTCTAGAAATTATTCAAGTTTCCTAATTATGTATTCTTGCCTTAGACCATATGTTTCTGTATAAATATACAGATATGTCATTTAATATAGATTATAGTAACATCTATAACTCAAAGCAGTATCATGTTTAAGCACAGAAGTCAAATTCTATTCATAAATACTTAAAAATATAATTTTATATGTATCTATAAATAAGGAATAACTTTATAAACACAATATTTTCTAAAGCTGTAGTAGCTGAAGGAGCTGGAGAGAATTCATTTTATTGCCCTTGAGTATTTGAAGCACTTTATATCTGACTGAAGTAGTTTTAGGCCCAGATGGAGATGGAACACCACACAGCCCCTCACTCAACTCTCCCCTTCTCTTCCCTCCAGCAGAGGTGGAATGTGGAGGAGAATTGAAGTAACAGCTGTCTGTTGAGATAAGAACAGTTTAATTAAAAATAAAGTAAAATACAATACCAGTGGTAAATAATAATAGCAATGCACAATGCAATTGCTCACCACCTGCTGACAGATGCCAGTCCCTGAACCCAGAACCCAGAACCCTCCTGAACCCAGACTGGCTCCCTTCTGGATAACTCCCCCCAACTGATATACTGGGCANTTTTTTCTTTCTTTTTTTTGCTTTTCCTTTTATTTCTTCCTTGTGGATTAGCTCCTGCAGGAAAACCATACCTGGCTAAGGACAGCAGGTCACCTTGCTTAATCCTCACTTTGTTCCCATACAAGTCAAAAGAAGAGTCATTTAATGAATACTCTCTTGTTCTTAGATTAAGTTAGAGACATTCTCAATTTTAAGAGTTATGAAAAACTACCAGGAATCTTTCTTTTTAACCAAGAAAATCCTTAAAAGATAATTNATTAATTGCTCTGGCATCCTCTCTATGTCTGCATATTTGTGCACACCTTATTTTAGTATCACAGAAAGGGAAACTCACACCTATTGATGTTTTGTCTTGTAGCCTGTTCCTTATTATTTATTCTTATTGGCTATCATCTGTTCAGCACTCCACCCTTGAGCTTTTATTATAACTTGAATGCCAAACCACTCTTTTTGAGCTCAGGGAACACACAAAGGTAACATAACACCATTACTGCTTTATTGTCTACATAAATAATGGATTTCTCTTGAAGAGCTAGCAAAAATTTGGAAAAAAGCTCTTTCTCCTTTTAATGCATCAAAGCCAAATGATGCTACAACTCTTTTATACTACTAAAGTGAGTGCAACTGTATTTTCCAAGGGACATTTGTATATCTAGAGTGGAGAAATAAGTGGGCTGCTGTGAGAAACTTTGATACTTGCAACATTTTAAATAAGATTACAATTACCAATGCTAAAAATGGTGTTCCAACTTCCAAGTGCTTTGTCATATGTTTCTGACAACAGCTATGTAGCACAAGGACCTGATATAAGAAGGAAACCAGATAACTGGTTCTATAATGCAACTTCTTTTCATAGACAGAAAAGCATATATTCTTAAGTGAAAATGAATGTTCTGTTGACCAAGACTGCATCAACTCTGCCATAGTGTGGGAAAAACTTGTTTCAAGAATGCAGGAAAAATTTGCTAAGTAAAAAAAACTTACATGCTTGGAATAACTTTCAAAAATATCACCATGTAAAAATTAGCTTTACACTCTGCTACATAACTTTCTAAACCAAGATTCAGGTGTGATTTGTGTCTTGTTCTGACAATTCATTATCACCACTGACAAGCAAGTGTTGCCCTTGTGTTTGACAACTGAGAATAAGGGGATAATACTGTTTAGGAGACCAGAAAAAAGTTAATTGTCAGCAAACAGCCATATATGCTACTTCAATTTTTCTAGATGTGTCTCTTTGTACTAAAAACTCATTGGCACAATGACTCCTGGAACAAAGTCTCTCTCGTGTAAATAGCATGCAGTAATGCTACTGCTTCTTTCTAGAGAAAGCATTCATGCTTTCATAATGCAATGCATGCATTTTAACCATCGCAGGTCCACTGAGAAGATGGAAAGTTTCTAGAAATTATTCAAGTTTCCTAATTATGTATTCTTGCCTTAGACCATATGTTTCTGTATAAATATACAGATATGTCATTTAATATAGATTATAGTAACATCTATAACTCAAAGCAGTATCATGTTTAAGCACAGAAGTCAAATTCTATTCATAAATACTTAAAAATATAATTTTATATGTATCTATAAATAAGGAATAACTTTATAAACACAATATTTTCTAAAGCTGTAGTAGCTGAAGGAGCTGGAGAGAATTCATTTTATTGCCCTTGAGTATTTGAAGCACTTTATATCTGACTGAAGTAGTTTTAGGCCCAGATGGAGATGGAACACCACACAGCCCCTCACTCAACTCTCCCCTTCTCTTCCCTCCAGCAGAGGTGGAATGTGGAGGAGAATTGAAGTAACAGCTGTCTGTTGAGATAAGAACAGTTTAATTAAAAATAAAGTAAAATACAATACCAGTGGTAAATAATAATAGCAATGCACAATGCAATTGCTCACCACCTGCTGACAGATGCCAGTCCCTGAACCCAGAACCCAGAACCCTCCTGAACCCAGACTGGCTCCCTTCTGGATAACTCCCCCCAACTGATATACTGGGCATGTGGAATATCCCTTTGGTCAGTTCAGGTCACCTGTCCCAGCTAAGTTTCCACCCAGTTACATTTTTTTTTTTGTGTGTACCTCCTCAGTGGCATAGCACAAGACAAGAAAAAAACTTCCTTAGGAAAAACATGACTTAGCAAGAAACCAAAATATCAGTTAGCAACACCATTCTCATTCTGAATCCAAGCCACAGCAATGTAACAGCTACTGAGAAGAAATTTACTCTAGCCCTGATTCAGGCATTTTGTGTGGCTCAATTTATGCAATTTCTATGTGTTCAACCATCAGGATATTTGATATTCTTAAAAACCTATCCCCTGCAATCCCTTGCTCATATTCAAGTCTTCTTAAAGGCATATTTTAATCTCTCTGGCTTTGACAGAAATATTGAAAATATGAACATGAAAAAACTAAGTGGCAATTAGAAAATAGCTAAAAAGAACTTTTAATTTGCAGGAGCCTACTCACAATATCCATAGGCAATGCATTCCTTGGTAGTGCTGTGCAGGTGAGACAAAAGCCCTGTGGAAGATGTGGAAGATGTGTGGAAGATATCTGTGGAAGCAAATGGGACTTTCTTTCTTACGTGATAGATAATATTTTAGGGATGTTTTTCATGTTCCTACTTCAGGTGCTTCAGTAGGAGCATTTTAAAGAGCATTCAAGTAGCCCAAATTATCCATATCCTATTTAAATTAGTAATGTACAAAAAGTGCTCAGTTTTAAAATCTGGTGTGCAAGGAGAAGTGGTCATTAAAATAAAGTTTGTGTGTCATTTTCATAACACTCATAGAGTTCCTTCATAAAAGAACTTATGCTTTCTTTTATAAGGAAAAGTAACAAAAATGCTTGCAAAATGCAGGTTAGGATTTTGTATTAAATATATATAAATGTGGTAATTTACATAATAAAAATAGAAGTACAAATAACTTGGTATTTGTGTACTGACGAAACTGCTCCTCTATTATGGCATGTATTATGCCTTTTGAGCATTAAAACATGAAAGATTAATTAGGTACAAACCAGAGCAACTTGACATTTAAAAAATTCCTGATTGTCATTGTCACTCCAATGCATGGGGTTTAAAAATAAACAAATTACTAGCTAGTTAGATAAATTAATGGAAGTGTTTAATATGTCTTCTAAAAGTCCTTCTAATTGCTTTTGAGAATTTCCCTGTGTAGTTGAATACAACTTGAGGAAACCATCACAATATTCCACAATTGCTTCCAATTCCCACTCTGCTACAATGTTGATGAAAAAACCCTGCAAATAATAATGTCTGTCAATTTAATAGAGTGAGTTATTTAAGATTTTCAAAACTGTGCTTTTCATTTATGTCCATATTAAAAAGTCAGATAAATAAGGGACAATTTTTAAAGAACTCACTTGGCTCCATTGGTTACACTGGGATGATGGTCTTACAGATGTCTCAGGAGTGCTCTTTCGTCAGACAGTTAAAATTACCTGTCCTAGACTGAAATCAAGCATCAATCTTTTTCCTAGGGAAGGTAAGTTATAAGAAGAACAAGCTAGTATTTTAATAATTTCCCAATACTAAGATGCAGATTTCAGAGCAATTGACATGAGCAATTGCTGTCAAGTTTTTTGAACATCTTGGATCCATTTAAGAAAAATAGATCTAAATTAAATTCTTAACTTCAAGAGAAATTAGACAGATTTTCAAACCCCCCAAAATGGGAAAAGCAGTGGGAGCTGTGATTAGCTGTGTCATGTAGATGCTGAAACAAGAAGACTGATATGCAAAATAGTTTCTGAAATACAACATGAAAATTTTACTTTCCACCAACTTAATTTCATAAGGATTTCATTGCTGCCTTGTCTGCAGCAGGGATGTGGAGTCCCAGTTTTTCTAACAGGTAATCATGCAGCAGTGTGGGCTGGGGGCTGAACCTGCTGCAAAGCTGCTCTGCAGAGAAGGAAGGACCTGGGGGTCCTGGTGGACAGCAAGCTGTCCATGGGTCAGCAGTGCCCTGGTAGCCAGGAAGGCCAATGGTACCCCAGGTGTATCAGGAAGAGCATTGCCAGCAGGTCGAGGGAGGTGATCCTGCCCCTCTACTCGGCCCTGGTGAGGCCACATCTGGAGTGCTGTGCCCAGTTTTTGGGCTCCTCATTACAGGAGAGACATGGAGCTCGTGGAGCAGATCCCGTGGTGGGCTATGAAGATGATTAAGGGACTGAAGCATCCCCCTTGTGAGAAAAGGCTGACAGAGTTGTGCCTGTTCAAGCTCAAGGAGAGAAAACTGAGAGACCTCATTAATGCCCCTCAGTATCTGAAGGGAGGGTCTCAAGAGGATGGACCAGGCTCTGGCAGTGGTGCCCAGAAGTAGGTGAGAGGCAATGGGCAGGAATTGATGCACAGGAAGTTCCACCTGAACATATGGAAGAAATTCTTTACTGTGCAGGTGACCACACACTGGAATAGACTGTCCAGAGAAGCTATGGAGCCTTCCTCACTGGAGATAGTCCAGAACAATGTGGACACAGTCCTGTGCCCTGTGCTGTGGGATGACCTTTCTTGAGCAGGGACACTGGAGCATATGAGCTGCTGTGTTCCCTTCCAACCTGGCCCATTCTCAGTTTCTGTGAATTGAAGCTGCATGTGAGTTTTTGGCACTGAGAGGACAGAATGGCCCACATATGTATGTGACCATACCAGGTAAGGCCCCACACAAATATATAAAGACCAATGAGAACAGGTGGATATTTGTGAAGACCTCCAGACGAAGATCCTGTCTGCAAATTTCAGCAGTAGAAATGAAGCAGACAGAACCTCTTCCTTGAGACCTCTCTGACTTTTCACCTAATTCCATCAACAGTGTATGAAATGCGTTTAAGCAACTCTGATTAGACACTTAAAATTTAGGCATAGCTACTTCCCTCATTCAAGTTTTAACCCTTTCTTACAGAGAAAGCACAGTTGTCATACATTTACCCCTCTCTTTGAGGCACTCTAAAGACAACCACCTAAACAGAAAATATTTGAATAAATCATCTGCTCAAAAACTAGTTACAATTTGGGTCCCCATTTTTATGCATATATACAGATACAAAGACCAAATCATAATAATTTGAGTCACACTGCTGTGGACATTTATGTACATATTCATGTCTGTCACAAAGGATGTCTTGTGTTAATTTTATAAACTGTGTGTATGTATATGTTTGTAGGCTTATGTGCTCTGCTTTGAAAAGTCAGACAGGAATTTTTCTTTTCCAGTACAGACCTAACAGATCTGCCAGTGACTAAGTGACTCTGTAATATGGAAGCATACAAAAATATGATAAAAGGATGTGTAACACAAAAAGTGGCATTATATGAACTAAAACTGAATTTTGACTTGTAAGATTCCTTGCTCATACAGGAAAATAGAAGTAAAATCTTCATTTTTTTCATAGCAGATTGTGTTTCATCTTCTAGTTAAGTTAGTGTCAAAGAAATCCAATAAATTTTATGATGTTCTAATTAGCACTCTCACAAGCTGTTAACATGTGTACTTGCAGTCAAGTGGCATTCAGAGAAGTGTGAAATTTTCTGTCTTTGAAAATATTTAGGAAATCAGCTCTCCTGAAATGGAGAGGTCTACTTTAAAAACCTGTAAATACATCACTGGAAACTGGAACTGATTCTCAGCAAGGCACTGTGGATGTCTGCTGTTGAATGAATTAATGAATAATACTCTCTAAAAATGTAACTCTTCCTGTACACCTACTTCTTATGTAAACTGTTAGTTTATTTGCATTAATGTTTGCAGTCTTTAAGATTATAATGTCAATCACATGCTTGTCAGTTGCAATGACAATTATAAATAAATGTAACTTCATTTCCTATGGGTTCACGCCTCTTAGTCAGATGATCTTTAAGTCCAATGATGATAATATTTTTGAATACCTGTGCCTTTATTTAAAAGTCCTCTCACAGAGAATTTTGGAAGACAAGATGAAGACCATATTTGATTTTCAACACTATGTCCTAGAAACAGGATTGAGAGTTATTGGGAGGAAAAAAAGTTTTCAAACTTGATGTCTCCTTTACCCAGTTTATGGTTTTTAGGGGATGATCAAGGGGTGCTCTAGTCTTGATTGAAATTGGACAGTAGGTTCAAAAGTTGCCAGAGGCAACTTTTACAGACAAACACAAAGACTCTGTGATTTCTGCTGTTATCAGCAGAAACAAATGAAAAAAGAATCACAATATTCCTTTCAGTATTGTTCAATGTGACGTGAAAATAACTGGAAAGGAGAGGATCTAGTCTCAAGAGGGGAACTTAGATTGCTAAAAGAGAACACACGCACACTCAAACATTCTTTAGATTTATTTAGAGGAGGAAAATTTTAGAGGTCAGACCAATGAAATAACATAGAAAACAGCAGCACCTGAACCACTCCAACCTTTTTTTCCCCCTCCAACCTAAGAAGATTGATAAAACCCACTTCTGTTGTAGGTTTCCTCTTATCTGAGCCCCTGACAATAGAAACCCTATAAAATCACTTTTGACCACAGTTGCATCCTAGAAGCAGAAGAGATGAGTAATGAGGCAGCCTCTTAATCTATCAGCTTCTGATCTCCTCTCTTTACTCTATACTGTAGCCATTCATTAGGGATCCCTTATTTGGGCTGCAAACCACTAAGATCAAAAGCACCTAAACTGGCCCGTCATTACCTTCAATACTTTCAGTTGAATCACTGCCTAGGCTCCACTGGGTAGATCTAAGGTTAAGGAATAGAATTGGGATTGTTCAGCCTGGAGAAGAGAAGACTTTGGAGTGACCTCCTTGCGGCCTTCCAGTATATAAAGGGAGCCTACAAGAAAAATGCAATGAGACTTTGTTACAAGAGCGTGTAGGGGCAGGACAAGGGGGAATGGCTTTAAACTGACAGAGTAAAGTTTTTTATTAGAAGTTAGAAAGAAATTCTTTACTGAGAGGATGGTGAGGCACTGGGACAAGTTGAACAGAGAAGCTGTGGATGCCCTGTCCCCGAGATTGTTTCAAGGCCAGGCTGGATGTGGCTATGAGCAAACTGGTCTAGTGGAAAGTGCCCCTGCCCATGGCAGGGGGATTGGAACAAGACATTTCTTGGGTTCCCACCCAAGACAGTCTATGAGTCTATGATCTGCTTTGAACATAATGGAGATTTAAACACTTGCTACATATGTTGACAGCTACAATGTAGAATATTATATTTATTTAACATAATAAATGCCACTGTTATGATTTGATTCAGCACTCTAAACTCAGGTAAGAGCACAGAACACAGGAAAGAAATTCTAATGATATTTGAGTTGCTCAAGGCTATCTAGGGTCTCTCCATTACGTTGCATGATGAAGGGGTTTTTTACCCTGGGTGAAGGCAGTTGAAGCAGTTGAAGCCCTTGACATTTCATACTGCAATTCTATTTCTGTAAAAAATTTCCCACCTCAGACTTATGTGAACATCTGCCACTGTGTAAATACAGACATGAGTCTGGACACCTCGCACAGATCTGAAGTCCAGCTCTTGACTCTGATGTCTCAGAACTCTCACTGTAACTCCTGAATGTTACCTTACCCAGACTGGGGCTGTGACTTTTGAAGGTGACAAAGTTTGTTGTGGGCATCCATTAGTCTGGGATGGAGGGATTGGAGACATGTCCATGAAACATCTTTCCCTTCTCCCTGTAATGTGTGATTAGAACCAAGAATTTCAGATTAGTTCTCTCTCCCGCACAAGCCTTCACAAGGGTCATAATTAGTTACTAGGTAGTTTTGTGCAACAAGATTTTTTTGAGACCCTTTTTCGCAGGTATTTCATCTTGAACCAGAAAGTAAAATTAACTGCAGAAAAGGCTGGAATTAGACTATTTTGGTACACAGTGATCAGTCTTCCTCCTAGACAATCTCAGTTAGGCTTTTTCTTACTTCACTTTTATATAGAAAATTATTATCTCATTTTAGATATTGATATTCAATTGAGACTCTGGATCAGATCCATCTTTCCAAACAGATATATCTACAGTTCAGGCATTTGCATATGAACTAATTTTTTAAAGGGTATCTTTCCAGTCAATAATAAATAAATTTAATTCTAAAACAGAGATTTCATATCAGTCTGATGAAGTGTCTTTCTCTCTTATTTACTTGACAACCTCAGTTGCAGCCACCAAAAATAAGTGAGATGTATCTCACTGGAAATCCTAGGAGGAAGGTAGATCTTTTCAAGTTCATGAGTGCTAGGACTTAATTCTCTACTCTGTATTCTCAGCAGTTTCCTGAGCCAGAAGGACTGATTTAAGCAATTCAAAGTATCTAAAAATGTGTGCACCATGGAACTCATAATTTCTTTTATAATGAAACCGAATATTAGATCTTTTCCCTCCTCTAGTTATTGTTTTAGAAGATTGTTTATTAAATACTCTAGATTGAATTTCCTTTATATTTAACATTTAAGGAAATTTTGTAGTGTCATGGAGACTGTGCAAATGGAACAATTTGTCACGTGTGGCTCTGGGATTGTGCTTTGTGGTGACACAGGTGCCCAGCTCTTCAAGGTTGATTGAAAGCACATTGACATCAAAAATGTCACAGTTCAGCTTCAGAGAACCAGTCATTCATTACATTGTAACTGAAACCTCCAGTGGTGAAATAGTGAGAGGAAAATCTGCAGAAATACAGTGTGCTTCAAGAAAATAATGTGGTTATTTTCAGATTTAGGGTGATGGGTAATCAAGAGGCAGTTGGTATCCTGGTCACATTCTTAAAGTATATGTTGTTTTAGCACCCTGATTCTACTGTTTTGCCCTTTAGTTGTAGTTTTCAGCAGAGAACTTAAAATTTCCTATTTCCTTGACACGTGGTCCTTCTGACTCAGATGTAACCACATTTTCAGGCAATAGGGGAAGCCAGCACAACTACTGCTCCTCTTTGTCATTCTGGACAGAAAGAAGAGGTTTGAGATTTGTTTCTTGTTTCCAAAGTCTCAATGTGTGTAAGAATATATGCCTTACAATTGCTATTTTAATGTAACAGTGTTTAGTTTCTGATGTAATAGTTTGATAAGATGAACCTCAGGTACTAAAGAATGCTAACGTCAGTTAATAAGGGATCTAGCTATGTTTGTAAATTACATCAGTTTGACATTGATTTTAGCCAGATATAAGGGTTATTTGGAGGGGAGGTTTTTTTCACACTTTTACCAAAAAAAAAAAAAAAAAGACAGACAAAAAGAGAAGTCAGTATGACTTTAAATACAATTTTCATCTTGTTAAATATTTGGAAAGATTTTTTAATTAACAGTTATAGTAGGAATGTAGATTCTGTGACAGAAATTAAATAAAAATAGGAAAAGGTCTGTCACCATGAGACAGAGGAAAAAAATAGTGAAGGAAGGATAGCAAAATCAAAACAAGCTGACATCTTTGAGTAACTCCTCCTTGTGGACTAGCGACAGGGCAATGAATCAAGACATCATTGTCACCTTGGTGGCAGAAGACCTCCCAAAATGAGCGATTGAGAAAAGCAAACAATACTGACAGAGGTGACGACGATGGAATTCATAGCTTTTGAGCTGAAAACAACTTAGCTTAAGGGTTTTCAGAGGCCTAAGGGGCACATAGGCACAGAAATAAAATATAAAGCTCTACTGCATCCCTCATATCTTTTTAACAGAGATGTGTTAATTATATCTTGATAACAGAGAAGTTGTTTTCTTTTTTCTCTTTCCTTCTTTCTTTTCTCTTTCTTTCTTTTCTCTTTTCCACAGTTTCAACCAAAGACTGGAAGTCAGTGCACCCTCCAGTCCATACCTCAGGCCTCTACTTATCAGTGGCATGAAGGAAAAATTTATTTAATTTGCTTACTGTAACAGAAGCAACAGACAGCAACACTTACTGATATAGAATGAAGACAAGGAAAACAGGATTAGTTCTGAGATCTGATATCTTTCAGCTCCCCAAGCCTGGCATGAATTCTAAGAACCATGGCAAGTAATGAGATACCAGAACTTAAAACTACATTATCCTGATTTATCAGATATTTTCCTCTCAGCACTTTGCTCTGCTTAAGGACCCCTGAAGCAGAGATTACTCCCGTATACACCAACAAAAAGCTTGGGGTCACAGTTTTGAAGCTCTGCATATCAGTTCCTAACTCAGTATCAGACTTAAAACTTTTATTAGTTCCTCACACTTACAGCATATTGGTGTTTTTTTCCTGCTTACACTGTAAGCAGAAAAAATGCTTCTGAACCAAGCAATAGCTTTTGAGTGCAAGGCTATATCATGAACCATGCAAAAATCCTATAGAGACTGATCCTGCTGTATGCAACCTGCAAGTGCCCAGACATCCAGTCAAAACACTCCCCAAATGCCAATAGATTGTGCCTGAGGCTGGAAAAGCACATGTTTTTTATAAATTTATGTTAGCAGTGACTTCATCACGGAAGAACCTGGAAGGGGACTTTTAACTACCAATGAAATGACACCTGCAGACATATAAATAGTTAGAAACCTGGAGGAAAAGAAAAATGCAAATTTACCATTGCTTTTGATTGGTGCAAGTCTGCCGAAGGCCAGCTACACTGGCTTCTTCATGTGTGAAATAAATTTGTTTCCAAGTATTTAATACCCTGATCAATGCAATGACTTGATCGAACTCTAGTCAAAAGAAAACGAAGTCTGCTGAAGAAGACATTAGGAATTTACACTTCACCAATTCAGAAAGGAATCCTAATGGAAATCTGGGGATGTTGCAAAGAACTGTTGCCTGATTAAAAAACATGCTAGACAGATAATGTTCTCAAGGACAATTTAGAGCACGATAAAAGTTGATAGGATATTCACAGCAAATTGAATCATCTGTAAAGAAATACTGATAAGATTATTGTTTTCATTTTACTTTTCATTGTAGGTGTTAAATTCTATGAGTGAATGATGTCTGCCCCTCATTTATATGAAGCATTTTTATGAGTTAAATGAAATACCAAATTAACTACTTTTGGAAGTATTTAATGCCTTACAACATAAATAAACAACTTCAAAAGAGCAGAAATAAAACTACCTGAATGACTGTAAAAGTCACATGGTTTATTATTCATAAGATTATTCATTATTCATTTTTAGGATCTTTCTAAGGAAAGAGCCTAAAAATGATCTATGACAAAATTTTTCATGTTTATTTACATATCTCTTCTGTTCTATGTTTTGTTGCCATCATCGGATTGCATCTATGTGTGCAATTACATTTGTTCATACAGCTGGCAGATGGTATGCAACAAGAAACTCATCTCATAATACCAAATGGATGGGAAGAAAACTTATTCTGTAAATTATTATGTATTTATTATGTATTGCATCTTCCTGCCTTTCATTTCCAACTAGATTATGAGTCTGCTTCTATGCATAACATTACTGGAAAAGATGAAGAATCTGTGTTTGGTCTTCGAGGGCTTCCTGACCACATTTTTGAAGAAACATTTTCTTTGTGGTGAATTTACAGTTTCCTAGGCCAAACTGAAGCACAACTTCATTACTGTCAGGTAGTTTTGCAGACTGAGGTTCCCCTCACTGGTGTGGACGTTCTCAGTCTCTGGTTACAGAGGAGAACAGCTTCTCCCAGGCTCGACCTGGGACAGTTAGAGAAAGAATTAAAACAATTATTGTCTTATCCCCTGCACCTGGTGTTTGTGAAAGGTGTTTACCAGTAGGTGTTGTTCCAATTGACCGATAGTGTGAGAGAAGTTTCCTAAAGACCAATCAGGTCTTGGGTTCATGATGCTCTCTGTAAGAACTGTGGATTTCTATTAATAAATGCCTTTTATGCCTTCTGAATCATAGAGTCTATGTCACCTTCTTCCTGTCCCCTATACTGACACGTAACACACTGGTACAGCAGAGATGATCTGGAGTCTTTTGTTGTAGACATCACTTTTGAATAAAAGACCTTTTTCAACCACTACACTTCATCTTTTAACTATAAAGAAAATTACATTAGGTATAGACTAAGTAGAAGCAGACTAGGGGAGATATTATTTCCTAAAAAAGTACTCCAATTGCTCCCCTAGAAGTGGTGGTACATATGAAGAATATACCTTTTTGTTTGTCCTTTGCTGTGAGGTGTGATCTATCCCTCCCATGAGGTACCAAGAGGCAAAAGGAACTGAATCAACCAGAATATACACATTTGTCAACAAATGGGGAGCTGCCTTGGGCAACAGCATGAAGGAATAAGCAGCACAAGCCAAAATGGGAACTAGAAGTATTCAGTAGATTTAGAATTAGAAATAATAAGCAAAAAAAGAGGCCATGATAACAGATGGATCTTTCTGGGAATGGAACCCTGTGAGATAAAAACCAGAGTGAGCATGTGAAAAGAGACACATCAGCTTCCAGCTCTGTTGCAGGGCATACAGAGGGCTTTGCAGCATAAACTTCATGAACTTGTCCACTGTGACACTTGCTTATGGGAGTTCTAATTTTATCCTTACTTAGCTTATTTTCAGACAGATATCTTCTGTGCACTTCTTTTCCTCCTTGACCACCCTTTTCTTAGGAGTGTTACTTGCAAGATTCAATAAGTCAACATGCATCTATTTTTCTACATTCGCTGTTGACCACAAGGCACATTTCTCTCCTCATTTAGCCAGATGGATCCAAATCTTACTATCATATGGTGGCAAACTATAAGCACCTAACAAGAGAGACGTGAGTTCTTTGCCACATGGGGTGAGTATTTTGGTGATGGCCAACTAAGCTTTCTAAGCCTTAGTCTTCACTGCTTCAATCTCCCAGGCCTCTGTGCTTGAAGACATGGTTCAGGGAGTTCTCATGGTTCTAGAAGTGTCATTAAGCCTTACTGATTTCTATAGCTTTAGAATTAAGCTACCATTAAAGCTGCCTAAAACTCTTCCCCTGTGCAGTTCCAGCAAAGGAGATTAAACTCTGTGTTGGTTCTGCAATGAGTACCATGGCAATGCAAATTCACTTAAGCTGCTCTCCACAAACCATGAACTCCATGGGAACCATGAAATATCAATGTGACATATATTAGGGAAAAAAAAGAAGTGTTTTTAAAACTTCTGAACTGGAAAAGATGTGTAAATCTCCATCTCATATTGTAAGATACTCACTTTCAATACTTTATTATTACCAAGTCTCATAGATTACAAGTGGAATTTTACACAGCCATACTGATATTAGTCACAAACATGACTTTCATTAATATTTTTTCTCCAGTAATTATGTACTGAAATAGAATGAAATTGTAAAAGCTTGTGACAAGGTCAATCTAATTTCTTAGTGATGTAGAAAATAGTAATTTCTCATAAGGTTTCCTGGGTTTGAGATCTCAGAGTTTGATCACTTAGCTAATTATGCCATTACTTTACACGCAACGGTTCCTTGTCAAGGCCTGTCGCATGCTAGATTTTTTTTCACTGATATTTCCTGTACAACATTTAACCCTGGTGAAGTGCTATCAAATTTTGGTATTACGTGACAGAGAAAAAAATACATTTTTGTATGAGCTAATTTGTATTCTATGATCTCACTTTTTCCTTCATGTCCACATATACTACAACAGGTTATTTACAGTATTAAGTTCCACTGAAAGCACTCAGCTGTGATCTTTATTTGCATGGCTACTAAGAGGAACTGAAGAACTATTTTATTCTTGTTATGTTCATAAAAGAGATTTTTGAGATAAGAGATTATTAATATATTTATTACTGTTACAGCATTAAAATGTGAAATTTAGTTTGGGATATCATATTAAGACACTGATGGAAACCTTCACTGTAACAGCCGCCAATGCACATTCTTAATTCTTTCATTTAATATGGGGGGGTGAGAGGGGAGAGAAAAGAATTTAGTTAAATATTGTAATTTAAGGAAAGGTTGTTTTTTTTTTTTGAGGGTGGGGCATTAACTTCTTTCACTTTCCGTTTAGCAGGAAAAAAGGGATTTTTTTGTCCAGTGGTTTTGATTTCATATTTACTCTCTTTTATTGGGATGAAGACAGACACAATCTTGTTCTCCTGTTGAACCTCTCTTTAAAAGAAATCAGGATGATTTCAATAAAATGTTAGCAAGAATAATATAAGAGACAGAAAATGGAAATATTTATTTTTCATTTGAGCCTTACTGATGGATATTACTGACACAACATAAGGTCTTAGCAGCCAGTCTAAAGCTGAAAAAACTTATTCCAGTGTCAATCTATTTAAATAATTGCTCTGTGTTTGCTCTTCTAATCATACATTCCCATCAGTAATAGAAGAAATGGAATTGACTTGGCAGTCTTAGCTAGGCTATTAGGCAGGAATAGAAAGAAAAAGACTGGGAAAGAAGAAGAATAAGCTCAGAGTAGAATGATGCAGTGGTGAGGGGAAAACAGCAGAGCACTGAGCATCATATCATAAATAAAATTTAAGATTTAGCCAAAGATATTTTCCACCCTCTAAAAACACGTTGTATACTAAGACCTAGAGAGTGAGCAGAGAGGTAATTATTTTTTAAGTAGTCTTTTAAAGATTAAACATTTAGTCTCCTTGCTATTCAGATAACAAACTTCAAAATCTCAAAAATCACTAGAAAAACAAGGGGAATTTAACCCTGGTTATGGGGCAGTTCACACATCTGATGCCTCAGTCCCATGGGCAGTGGTGATGTCCCTCCTGAAGCAGCCTAAATGCCAGGAATGGAGACAGAGAGGTCTCTGACATCAGACTTCTGGGGGAACCTGAAGCTCCTGGTTCCTTCCTAGTGAAGCAGGCAGCCAGCCAAGAGGAGATAAACTTAGCAGCACCGCTCTCCCTTCAGTGTCTTGGACATGCTGCTTGAGAAAAGTGAATGAGATGAAGAAATATGGGTAAGATCTGATGCATATGTTAGATGTGAGCACATTTGGAAGATGATCAAAATTAAATTATCTCTGGTTTTGATTTTGAAGGTAACAAGAACATCACCACCACCAACAACAAAGGGTAGATATTTCATTGTTAATTTCAACAGTGGTGATGTAGTTGCCTAATATAAGAATAAATCCCAAACCTGGAGCCTGAGATACTGCAGTACAAAAGCAGCAGTGTCGCATATTTTAGTTCCTAAAATCACCTTGTTCTTCAGGAGATTAACAAAAATGGGCATATGCAGGCTTTTATAACCAAACATATTTACTGCTTATTGTTTTTAATTTTTCTTATTTTTAAAGCTTCCAGTAGCTGTAGAAACATGTACTATTCCAAAATTTTAATTGTTCATTCTATCATAGAGGAATAACTACTGAAATAAATGACCCTGAAATGACAGTAGAAAGTAAGTCAGACATTCCTAAAAATATTCTCCAAGTAACTAACTGTTTAGCAATTATGATAAGTACTATCATGTGATGTATGCACATGGGCATTGGATAACTGGGACAAAATATTTCTGAAGGAATGAAACACTCTTTTTGGGAGAAAGGTTCAACACAACCTGGGCATGAAAGATAATTGACAGAACTGCTTCTAAAAAGGCTGGAGAGGAAGGACGATACTGATTATTCAGCGCTCTGAAATTTTAATCCTATGTACCTCATGGATGCTTCTGCTGATGAGATCCACCCATCTATCTTTAAACAAATTATCTTTAAAATTTCATCTTTACACGTAGTACATATAAATGAGAAGCCTATATATACTTGATTCCCGCCATAGTCAAGGGAGAAATATGTTGTATCCAAAAGGCAGTTTGTATTTTTGGTAAGATAACAGCCCTTGGAGATACCTTCCACCTGTGTTGCCTGCAGAAGAGACCTGGAGCAATGGTGTTCCTGAAAGAGGTGGCTTGATTAAATCACCAACCTCAGTTGGCATGAGCATGTTCCTACAAATATGGGGGTGTAACCCTGATCTGGCTGAAACAAAAATAAACACAGTCACCCCCCATCCCTCCCTCCATGCATATTTCCCACCATAATCCTGTTGGGAAGTTACTCCATACATATGTTAAGATGTTGCTGCATATGTAGTTAATCTGCTTTTGAGACGGGGATGTAACATTTCCTAATATGTTTCAATCAAAATGAGTTGGGTTAGTCAAAGCAGCCTTCAATAACTGTTAATCACCTCTTTTTGTTCCACATGTGAACTACTGATGAGGATATATCTGAAGAAGAATCAGTGTCTGGAGCAGCAGTCAACTCCTCATATCTTAGAAGTTCAATCCCTGTAGTACAGGAGAAGTGCAGTGAGTTCAGCTGGCTGCCAGCTTAGCTCAGCTTTAAAGATCTATAGATATTCTTCCTTTCCTATTTGCAGATGAGTGCATGTGATTTTTTCACACTGAACACCTTTATTTATGAAAATGTTTAATGTAATATTTTGATTAATTCCCAAGGTTTGATAGTTTTGAATAGACGAAACCTAAGAAGAACTGAATCTCTGCTGAATTGCTGTCTGAGCATTTTTTTTTTTACCTAAGTTTGTAGCACTAACAGTGGAAAACAGTATATAACATATAGATCAGTTCCATGCTTAATCAGGCAGAAATCTGCACTTTTTAAGCAGGTTTATGTTTGCACCAGGGAAGGAGGTGGGGTGAGAGAGATGGTGCAGGGTAGTTTCTGGATCTCAGTAAGATAGGGCCCAACAAAATATAGCTTAATAAAAGAGTTATTTTAATAAGATAGACTAAAAAGAGGAGTACAGATAGCAAGTTAATGTTCTGTCCCTCAAAATTCTGGGCACCTTGCACTTGTGCAATGTCAAAAGGCCCCCAGGTGGTTTTTCCCACAGTATGTTGTGCAGTTTCCTTCTGTGGCAGAAGCTTCCCATTTCTGGTCCTTTGAGCTATTATATAATTTTCTTACCGGAAAACAACTCTGTTCATTAAAGACAGTTGCATGAGAACTTGCTTCACTTTTAGATGTAGACAAACAGAGGTAGCAGAACTGCAGGTGCCACAAGGAAGCTGCCTGTAGCTTCCTCTGTTGCAATGAGTTGGCACCTGTGTCCAGGGATTTGTGCAGCCCAGCAAGTCCTGAAGGTCATGCTGAACATGCAGCACAGTGCAGCCCAGCACAGACCCATCCCTGCTAAGGCAGCTGTCATGTGGGTCACTCACACCTTGATATTCACTGCTGTCCTTGTCAGGATCACTACATTTCACCCCATGGTCCACCTACAGTTCACCTTTCTCCAGGAGGTTTTAAATAACAGGTTATGTTAGTAAACTGTTTGTCTAAGAGAAAGTTTATTGAGAGGTTGGACTGCCACCTCTGTTATAACACCCCTGTATGTGTAGCACAGCCCAGCATGGGGCTCTCCAGGAGGTTCTCATACAGTGACTACTCATGATAACTTATGGACTTCTCAAGCCCTAAGAAGACTCAATAAAACAGACCTAACCTCCTCAAAACCATTAACTCTTCCTCAAGTACAGTATCTTCTCCAAAGTTCCCAATATAGATTCTATCTTTATGTAGACAGAATCATCGAGTCTTAATTTTCTACAAAAGAATTTCATGGTAAAGTAACTGTGATCAGAACAATCCCATCTCACACAGCCTCTGTGGCCATGAAAGGCCTGGAATTCAGCAGAACCAATGTGAGCCACAGCAAGGTAGGGTGAACAACATGGTGTCAATGATCCATAACCACTATATATCACCAAAATGTAACATTTATTCTACTGCGCTAGTGACAGGGGAAAAGCTACGAAACACGGATCTTCAACTGCATGCATCAGCTGGCTGATCTCTTCAGTCGTTCAGGAGTGCATAAAATCCTGGGTAGCTATGGCAACCCCAAAACTGCCTAGGTCAGGATTGAGGAGTGGGAGTCTAAATGTCTTGAGTGCTTCCAGCAGAAGGAAGTGTCAGCAGAATGAAGCATAAAATCCACATTATCATTAATTGATATAGTAGAAAATATAAAAAAAATGCTTTGGAAACTAAAATATGGAATTTGATGTTGCGAATAACTCAGTCTAAAAGTTTTATGAGAATGGATACTCTGAAAGGCCACCACTTTTTTCAGTCTATACACTTAATTTATTTTCTGTTTTGCAATCTCCTCCCTGTTCTTGGAAGTGCTGTGCCATAAGGAGCACAACCAGCTTCTTGGAGCTCCTAAAATGAATATTTTACTATTCATCAGGAGTTTTCTCTCATCGACACAATCTTTGAGAGATAAGAGAGAGTAGCTCTTTAATGGCATTGATCTCATCACCCTTAGATGCATCCACACTGGTTCTATGGACTTGTTCTTATTTTCAATTTAAGTAACTAGTTCCTAACTTGATCCTTCTCCATCATGAGTATTATCTTTGACCCCTGAACTTTGTTAATAGCTATTAATGTCTGGGAGGTAAGGGAAGACAGAGGCAAAATGTCTCTCACTGTTTTCTCTCCTTTGTCACTGTGTTACTTGACCCACTCAGGAACAACTATCATCAGGATTTTCCTTGATCGTTTTGCTGCTGATATAACTTTAGGTAGCGTTCATGTTGCACTTGATATCTGACTCAACCTTTGACTGCATCTAACCAGTTTTTCCTAATTTCATCCTTGCATGTCCAGGTGTTTCTCCCGAATAGCCCCTCTTCACTTTCATTTTGCAAATACTTCATCGAATTTGTGGTTAGTCTACTTTCTACTCTATTTTCTGCAAAAAAGCCACACCATTCTTGTTCTGCCAGGAGGCTGCCCCTGAAGAAACCTGGCTCACCTGGGCTTCCTCAGAGCCAGTTTCCTTGGGATCCCTCTCCTTCCTTGGGATCCCTGACAAAAAAAGGAAAAAAAAACCAAAAATGCAGTTAAAGTCTTTTAACTTGCCTTCTTTAAGTATCTGGAACCTCCATCTATCAGTCACTGGAATCAAACTTGTCATTGACTATCACACTCCAATCAGTCCTTTGTCAGAGTTACAGCTCCAGCTGAGCACAGCTCCTAGGCTTTGAAGCGATTGACCACTATGGGGTGTCCCTTACCAGCTTCCTCCTAAAAATCTTGAGCAGTTCTTTTCCCATTCCATATCAGATCTCCATGTATTTATACAATTCCTTTTTGTAAAGGACACCCCCATCTCCTTAATTATCCTGCCTGTCTTTCCCTAGGATTCTGCATCCTTGCAAACACTCTAGTCATAAAGACTATCCCACCTCATTAGTATAACCTCAATGGTGTCAAGTCTGTGACTGCACATTAAGATACAGTTCCTTCCATGTGTTTTCTTGGCTGCATTCATTTGTATATAGACTGCTTAACTGGATCTTCTGTTTCCTCACTTTCTCTAGGAAATTGTGAAAGTCTCCTCCTTTGCCATGCACTGTCTCTGTTTCTCCTTGACTTCATCTTTTTCTATTTTTCTTTGAGCTTTGGCCTTCATCACCTGCAAAACCTAATCTAGACATTTTCTAAAAGCTTGCTTGCAAAGAGGGTCCTGGTCCACTTTCTCATCCCAGTCATGTCTCTTACCAGCAGTTGGTCTCTGGACCACGGCAACTAAAGGCTTGCTGGTGGAAGCAGCCCTGTGGCAGGTGTTTATCTGCAGCATGCCTTTGCTCCTGCCCTAGTCCATCTGCTTGACTAGGAGGAGGATGGGGAAAAACCTTAGCTGGACTTCTGCTCCTTTCAACCTAGCTGCCAGTGTCATTCTGGATTCACTCAATGTTCCCTAAGTGTGCAGAGTCATTGGTGCATCCACAGAGTAACAACTAGAGGTTGTAAATTTCTGGTAGGAACAGCCACTGCACTCTATCCATGATGCCCTTGGTTGCAGACAAACAGCTAGGAGAATAGTACAAATTGCACTACAGTAATTAAAAAACATGCAGAAATAGCTGTCTTCAAACCATAGTGTGAATTTCTATTTTCTACTTTTTATTTCCTTTTTTTTTTGTTTTTTATTTCTTTTTTATTTGTCTTTTATTTCTTCTTTTCTGTTTAAAAATTGTCAAATTGATGATTACCAAATGGTAAGAAAACTATAAGAATAAAAATGCAAGCGAGCAGAAAACCCCTAAAAACTATCATTCCATTACCAGAACAAAAGACATTCATCTATGCAGAAAAAAATTTAGAACCACGACCACTGCTGTGCAAATAATGTTCTGTTTTATTGACAAAATTAATAAATTGTGCACATTTAAAATTCAAGCTGGTATAAATATTTTTTGTTTCTTGTCCAAACAGCCTTTCCCTCTAGGAATCCCTCCTCTGCAAAACAAATTAAATCAAATCAAAACAAAGCAATGAACAAAATCCAATGGCATTTTGGAAAAAAAAATAAACTTTTTTCTTGTTATTTTTGCTCAACTCTACAAAATAATTTTATACATGTAAAAGAACTTCATCCAAATCAGCATGTTTCATATGGAAATTGAGGAACAATTTGGCTTTTTCCAGTGCTTTTTTCCTAATTTTTCTTTATCAAAACTATCTTTTAGTTTTGTATGAATTTATGAAGCATTTTATTAAATCTCAAAATTGTGTTACTGGGAAAAAAAATTACTGAAAACTGGCTTAACGTTCCTCACGACAATGACGGCATACAAGTTACATCACTGACAGTCATTAAAAGACCCAGCCCCAAGAAATCAAGCATTGAATCTGGATATTTGAATTTTAACTGGAATGTGTTGATGGCAACTAGAGACAGTGGCAGTGTTGACTTTCAGGGTGGTTTTGGATTGAAATGTGTTGTATCATGCTGGATACAACAGCCTCTCAAGATTTAAGAGTCTCTTAAGGAATGATACAGAGCCAGACCGACCAAAGGAATGGATTTGCAGAGCCCAACATACAAGTGAAACATTAGAAACAAAGAGCCATTGGAAAAAGATCTGGGCTGATCATTGGTCATTCCATGGTCCTTGTCATACAGTGAGGGTGGTAAAACACAGGCACAGGCCTCCCAGAGAAGTTATGGATGTCCTATCCCTGGAAACATTCAAGGCCAAGTTGGATGAGGCTCTGAGCAATCTGTTGAAGATATCCCTGCTCTTTGCCAGGGCTTGGACAAGATGACATTTAAATGTCCCTTCTAACCCATATGGTTCTATGATTCTGTTATGGGTTTTAGTGTAGAAGAGAGGAGAGGGCATGGATCCAACTGTGCTTATATCTCTTTAGTGTGGATCATGTCAAATAGGTTTTATGCAGAGGAAGTAATCCAAGACAGGCTACTGCCACTGGCAATGCAAATAAAATCTGTGATCTAATATTCCAGACAAAAGCAGTTACAAAATTAGTATCACCTGAAAAGTTATTTTTATTTCTGATCATGGCTCTTTACAGACACAAAGATACAGATGTTTTCAGAGACGTGAATATAAATATATATATATAAAAAATAAATGACGTCTATTTTTATATATATGTATACATACATATATGTACAAAAGTTCTGTTCACAAAAAACCTTTTCTGTCTAGTCTTAAATGTCATATAAAGGAGATTTCTGTTGGTTTTTTTGTTTTGTTTTGTTTTGTTTTGTTTTGGAGTTTGGTGTTTGTTCTGCTTTGTTTTCCCTCTAACTTGAAAAATAAATTCTTCAAAAAAAATCTGAGGGAGACATTCAGCTGATTTTAACGGCCTGGTGATTTAAACATCTGTTTTTCACAACTTGTAAAGACCTGGTAGTAGCATTAAAAATACCAGCCTACCTTGTATTTCAATATCCACTTCTATGCCTGGGAGGCATGATGGTCTGTGCATCTGGATAGCACTAGGGAGTTGTGTTTAGGCTGCCTGCTATAAATTTGGTGCTGTAGTTGTGGTGAGAGGTTCTGGCTGCCTTTTAGGCAGATCTCCCAATGTGCTCTTAACACGTAGTGGAAAAAAACTATGCTTAAATTGGACAGACTGTTGATGATGAGGCATATCTATGGTAGTAAATTAAGCAGTGGGTGTCCTGCTCTTGGCCCTGAGATTAGGTGCCATGATCTGGCCCCTTCAGTATTTTCTATGCTTTCAAACATTAAACCAGGATTGTCACAACCATATTGTGACTGCTTATCAGGAGCTTTGGGAACTTTGTCTGCCCCATGATAGACCCTGGGAGTAGTCCAGAAAGAGAGTGCTAGTAGATACAGGCTGAAACCATGCCCAGTACACTTCTGCCTGTTCTGTAAGTGTAAATAATAGTGTGCTGGAGCTCAGGAACGTTCCCAGGCATGGTTCAATTTATGTAACATATCCACATTTGATAAGTTAGATGTCAGGACTCTTCCTCAACAACTTTAAGTGTCAGGCAGTATTAAATAGTAGGCAATCTGAATTGCCCATAACTCTTTGGCTTTAAGAACTATCACCATTAAAATGTCTAGATAGGAGCTATAATAGATAGCAGGAGTCTATCCTCACGTGGCTTCCTAGTGAGTGCCTGGGAAGTGTGTGTTTCCACACTGTACTCTGAGCACTCAGCAAATCACTGGAGATGGGGTGGGCCAGATGCCCACTTGAGAAAGCTTATTAGGACAAGATTCACTCTTCTTGTTAAGCAAGGAGCAGGTAGAGTTGATCCACACCTGTGGATCTCAGGATATCTGTCCACTACTCTCTGGCTTCTCTGAGTAGCTGTTTTCTCATATAATGCCTTGGAGGAGTGGTAATCTCATACTCTTCAACATTATGAATGCAGGAGGGGAGTTATTCCGGGCAGCTCAGGGTGACTCACATTTTCATATGGAAACATATGGGATCATATCTAGCCAAAAATTCCACTATGAAGTGTGGCTTCTCCAGTTAAAAGAGAACTGCTACAGCTAAGAATGTAAACAAGAAACCTTAATTCCAAATATTGATGCCACTGTTTCATGCAGAGGTAGGGGTGTTTCAGTCTTCCTTTGCTTTCCTGTTTGAACCCAGTCTTCCAAACTGTTTAATCCTTCATGCTGGGTAGTAGAGGATACCTTAAGCAGTCCCCTGACTGATTGCATGAGTGATGATTTAGCAAATAGAAACACATTTTTCCTGCCCTTTCAGAGAAAAAAGACAAACCCTCAAACACTACCATGCTGGTTTCTTTTTTTCAAAACAAAACAGCAGTGAAAAACAATGTCAGTAATTTAATTATCGTTTAGGCTGACTGCTTTAGTTGTATTTAAAAATTACCAAATGAGGGATTTACATTAAGCCTGCCAAAACGGAGCAGCAGCTAGCAGATGTGCTTTACTTTTCCAGGGCTCATCACCAGTGAAGTGCAGCTGCTGATTTGACTGCCTCTTTTGTGGCTTGCTTTGAAATGTTGTCCTTTATTTATCACTATACACTGGTTTTATTACCTTGGTTTTTTCTCAAACATATCTTTTTTTTTTGACAACATCATGCTGATGAGTTGCAAGAAAGATGCTCTGTAGATCTTGTGGTGCATTAAAACCTGTGCTAGTGGTGCAGAGAACAGGTTTAGGCAATACAGATATGTCTACAGGATGCAGCATGGTAATGCTCATTTTTAATTAGTGGGACACTTCTCAATGAAAAGATGGCAGTTGTTTTATAACCAAGGCAGGTATATCAGCTGGAACACACTGAGTGTGTTTGTTCAGCTTGGAAGAGAAATTGGAGTACTGCATTTGTTTTATTTAAACTGTGTTTAGGAGTAAAAAGCGATGGCAGCACTGGGAAAGAGATTTGGCTGGCAAGATTATTAAAGGGAACATTCCACAGCTTGACATTATTCATATTTGAATAGAGTAGATTAGACACAGAATTTTCACTATTATACCTCTTAACACATCTGGTAATTACAGCAGTATAAAATACAGAAGTGATTTTTTTTTTCTTGGAACACAGAGGAGCACGAAAGCATGCTGGAGGACAACTACGTAGGGAATAAATAAGCTACTGGAGAACTTTTGCAAAGGACTCAAAATTTGGGTTTTTTTTTGTTCTGTGGATTTTTTTAAAATGCTACAAAAGATTTAAACTGTACACAGAAGAGCTTCAGACTAAACTAGGTATTTTTTTTCTGGAAAAAAGAACATCTTGTGGGTAATGAAAGCAGTGATTACAATTAGCTAAGATGCTGCCATCCAAAGGGGTAAAATTGTTGTTTCATTTTACATTCTTAGCAAAAATGTACTAACTTGATTCTCAGCCAGAAAATGTTAGTCTCATGCTGAGAACTAAGTGTGAAATTGAACAGTGGTCACAGCTTTGAGTTAGAGAGTGGGCAGCAGGAATGAACAAGGGGAGTCTGAGGGAGCTAGGAGCAGGGAGGAAGGACAAAAAAGCTGGTACAAATATTGAGAACTATGAGAATATTTCTCGTCTCTTCTTCCATACACAGTGTCTGACCCTATCAGTGGTGTATGAGCAGTGCCACAGGTTTTCTGGGCAACCTGAACCAGTGTCTCCCCAGCCTCACAGCAGGGATTTTCTTCCTAAAATCGAATCTAAATCTCCCCTCTTTCAATTTAAAGCCATTCCCCCTTGTTCTATCACTCCACTCCATTGTAAAAAGTTCCTCTCCAGTTCTCTTCCAGGCTCCCTTTGGGTGCTGGGAGGTGCTCTACAGTCACCCTGGAGTTTTCTCCAGGCTGAACAACCCAAACTCCCTCAGCCTGTCTCCATTGGATAGGTGTTCCAGCCCCCTGAGCATCTTCATGGCCTCCTCTGGATTTGCTTCAGCAGGTCAGTGTCCTCCTTATGTTGGAGGCTCCAGAGCTGTACACATAGTACAGTTGTGATAGAAAATTGTGATAGTGTTTTGCATTTGGCATTGACCCAAGAAATACCTTTGAAAGATGAAAAAGACAAATTAGATCACACAGTCTGTCCTCAGTGTTACTTCCTCTATACTGTTTGCTTACTTCAGTCCACTTTACAAAATCTTAATAAACACATCTTTCCAGTTCTGCCCCTCCAAGATTAGTCAGAAATCTCCATAAATTTTAGAAGTTAACCATGACATTTAAATTTTTTTTGTTTTAACAGATAACTGGTCTTTTTTCCAGGTTGTTGCCTCTTATGAAGACTTTAAATGTAATTAAACATGGCAAATATAAATAACTGCAAATTTTAAAGCCAGATGCTGCAAATCCATGCTCATAAAAGTAACCTTTTATAAACTGTGTTTCAATGGCAGTATTCACCTCATTAAGAAACACAGCATGAGAGTGACATCTGAATATTTTATGTTCAATTTTTAAAGTAGTGGAATCTAGTAGAAAACACTCTTAAATACAAAGCAAAGATGCCTTCTAACAACACAGAAAAATTATCTCTAGAGCCACCTCACTGAACTTTAATACTTCAAGTGAACAGAAAATGCAGCTGTGGGAGGGGTGGGGAAAGGGAGGTGCCATGCCTAACTCTCACTGCTTTTAGACAAAGAAACCCCCACAGACTCTTCCTTTAGCTGTACCTTTTAATGTGTGAACCTGCTGATATGAATTCACATTCTGACCCACTTTCTCATAGGTGTTCAACCTGGGACTAGTTGGAACCAATTTTAGATTGTCTCATACTGCTTTCTTCAATAGCTCCTAATGACTACCTACTGTAGAACTTATTATAATAACTACTGTGAATTCCTGTTTCAGATGTCTAGCTCACCACTCATCAGGCAGAAAATGCAGACACTTATCAATGGCTCATTTCAGGACTACAGGAATACAGATAATTTTCTGGCATTGCAATTATTGAGTGTTATTACACTGACAATCCTCTTTGGATCACCAAGATTTGAGTTTGTCTTATTTTGTCTTATTTGTCTTCATTACATTGAAGTTTTATTCTACTGTGGATATAATTGATTGTGAAAATATGTATTTTTCAGTTGTGTTGCATGATGGCAACTCTGCTTGGTATAGTGAAACATACAAGAACATTTACCATATATAGGAATAGATTTTTCTCAAATACTACACCATTAATCAGTTAGTCTAAATGAAGTATTGTAATAACTTAGTAGGCCTATTTGGTCACATTTACTGCCTCTTGAAATATGACAAGCAGATTTCAGTTTTACCGTAAGTAATTAGTGAGTAGAATTACATATGCAGTAGATGTATACACCTAGAAACTGTGGCTTCATTGTGGTTTATTTATTATGGCTATGAAGTACTTAATCTTTGATTTTTTGACATGAGCTAGCATGATTTTGACTGTACCTTGATATTTCACATAAAAACTAGGTGAGGTTAAGATTTACAACTATATCCATCAAAGCAGTACGGGCAAATTATCATCTTCAAAAGAATATAGTTAAGGGAAGAATTAGGAAAAAAGATGACAAAGTCTGCAAATACTGGCATCTTCTGAAAAAGGAAAATAATCTGATTTTGCTTTTATCTTTTTCTTTTT